>BSBK01000026.1:0-600000 GCA_027943335.1 Chamaecyparis obtusa | reverse complement strand
GAAGTTACACAGATAGTGTGTGCCAGCAAAGAACAGAGCATAGAGCCGACAAAGACTATTTTGGTTTGCGATTATAAATTAATGTTGTAGAGGCTATGTGCCCATTGTATTTAGGTTTCTGACATATGTATATGTATAATTGTAAGCGCACTTAAGCCAATTCATTTGGAAGCATTATTTGTAATCAGTTATAGGGCCGACCTAATTGTATATTTGGTATGAGCGCATAAATATAAGGTGCGTCCATTGTAATCGGTATGGAAGTTGTAAGAGAGTTGTGATAAGAAAAGAAAAGGTATGTGAAGTGAGCATAAGATGTATTAGAGCTTTTCTAGAAGTCAAAGCATCAACACACCAAAGGAACTGATCTAAAAAGAAGTGTCACAATGACAGTTCACCTACAGATATAGTGTGTATCTAATTCAGAAGGTTGTAGCCTTCATCATTTGAGCAGTGAGCTCTAGGACAGTGAGTCCACTCCCCTAACAAGGATCATTGTAAAAGACTCCTAATAGGGTCTGACCCTTAACCAGGTCTATTGTACTAAAAGCATTGTAAAGCTACTCCTAACAGGGTAAAGGATCTTCTCACAAGGATCACAAAACACTAGTGTAGATTATTAGTGGGTATCAAGTCCCATCGGGGTTTTTACCTATTTGAGTTTCCATGTAACCATATTGGTGTCATGTGTTGATTTCATGTTTCATGTTTATGTGAATGTTTAATTCAGTACTTAAGCATTTATAATTCAGTATTCAGATTAAAGTGAAAATTTAAAATACAGTGAACACTGATTCACCCCCCCCCCCCTCTCAATGTTCCCATTCCTAACAATTGGTATCAGAGCTCTGGTCCTCAGTAAAGAAGTTTAACCATTTGAGGAGATCATGGACAAAGCAGATATGAAACACTTAAAGAAGAATCTTGAAGCAGCTCTTGAAGACCTAGACAATTCAAAAAGATAAATTGAAGAACTGAAAGAAAAAGTCAGTGATGCTCAATTAGTTATCAAAAGACTAAGAAAATATTTGAAAGGATGCTCTAACAGTGAACTTGAAGAAAAAGTCAAGAAGTTAAGTGAAGAAAATGCATTCTTGTTAAGTCAGCTTTAAGAATTAGATGACAAACTAATGAACAATCAAGATGTCTACAAGGAACAAGTCAAGGAGAATCTTCAACTGAATGAAGAACTAAGGGAAGCTAACCTAGAAATCTTGGAGCTAAAGAATATCAAAGAGAGCTTGGAATCTGAATTAAAGAAGTCAAAGGATCATATTAAAAATTACACACCAGTGTTGAATTGATAGAATCACAATTGTATACAAGAAGAATCAAAGGAGACACTAGCTGTATTGGATACAATGAAGCACAGAATCAAATTGATAGTATATGAGCAAGAAAGGATTCACAAAAGGACTCTACTGATACTAAGAAGATTGAAGATCAAACCAAAGACAATAGTGATCCTCCTAAGAATGAGCGCAAGCCTATAGAATGCACCTGTTTTGCATGTAACAAGCATGGACATATTGCAAGGAATTGTATAGAGGTAAAACCTTTCAATGGTTACTATTATACATGTAATAGATTTGGTCATAGAGCAATAAATTGCAAGACTAGTAAGAAGAACAGGATTCAGCATGATCAAAGAAATCAGAATCATACCAATGCAAGAAGTTCTCATAATGTTACATGTCAAATATGTAATAATAATGGTCACTCAGCTACAACATGCAGAATGGTGACTCATGTCAAAACACTAAGGAATAATAGACCTCCAGTGATTTGTCACACCTATAACAAGGCTGGACATATCTCAAAGTTTTGTAGATCAAGGACACAAGGTTAGGAAAGCCCTAAGAGGACCGAAGAACTAGTTTTGGATCCTAAAGCAAAAGTCAAGTTTGTAAAAGCCTCAGAGGATGCAAATTTGATTTGGTCAGAAGGAAAGAAGGACAATGTTTTTGAGAATGTATTGGATGCATCCCAAGTGGACGCACCCTCTACATCTGCATAAATGGCCCTCAGGGTCATAGGGGGAGCTAATTTAGCTCTAGACCCTTGTGTGGCTGGTATACTTATCCTCAGAGTATGTGCCTTTGGACTTAAGCTATTGGAGTGTATAGGAACCTTTGTGCAAGAGTGCACATGCTAATTGTTGGCGGAACTTGAGTTTGAAAATTTGAAGTGACAACCTAGTTTATGCGAGTTGCATTAATGGTGAATTTCTTACTTTAAGTACACAAAAAGTTGTTTTTTCACTCATTGCATTCATATTCAGAGTGATTGAAGAATAGATTGAGCCTTGGAAGTTCTTGTGAAGATTTGGAGATCGAGTTATCAATATTTGCAGTGCATTTGATCAGTTGCAAGAAACCCTAGCTTGTTGTGCCGATTCGGAAGCCATCAGAACATCTCAGAGATCATTTGGAAAGTGAATATCAAGTAAGTCATGGCCACTCCCATTGTTTTTGATGTTGCTAAGAAGAAATGATATGTTTTCAAGAGGCACCCATTTAAATCAACCCTAGATGATTTAGAGGGATCATTTTCCCGCACACCAATGAGCGTCATGCATGTAGAAGACATAAGGGCTTACATCTATTGTAAGAAGGAACCTATTGGACTAGACAGGTTAAGGGCACACATGGACACAATGTTGAAACCTGACAAAACATTCATGGATGAATACATAAAATGGAATGATCACCCCATTATTGAATATGCCACAGCATATGAATTCTATGAAACTGAATGGATTAAGATATTATTTAGCCGAATCCATGATGACTTGTTTTGGATTGGAGATGTACTAGTAAGAATAACAAGAGACCTAATTCATGAGATGACAGGCCTTTCTAAGATAGGCACCATCCTTCCTATGGGTAAGGATGTTAGGAAAATGGTGGAGCAAGTGTGTAAATCCAAAAGTGATAAGCGTAGCATGACCATTGAGCCTATAGAGAAACCAAAAATCAAGTTGATATCAATGATATTGGGTTACAGATTTCATCATACCAGCAGGGTGAATAGTGTGTCTATGGGCACTATTCTAGCAGCCATCCGTCTTGTGCAAGAAGATGGAGAGTTCAACTTGTGTGAGATCTTTCGTGCATAGTTGATAGACAATATCAATGCTATCAAACATGAAAAAACTAAGGTATTTAGGTTTGGGTCCCTAATCATCTATATGTACCTTCATATAGTTGGTAAAGTGTCAGACTTGCATCTAGACAAGTCCATTCCTACCATGCCACAGATATCAAACAAGGCATCCACAGAAAGCACACTTAGAGATTACATTACCCTAGAATTGAAGACTTTCAGAGCAAGAATGCAAATGAGGTATAAGATTCCTGAGAGTATTATAAAGAAGTATAAGGATACAATATGCTTCATGGTGGAGATTGATACTACATGAATGGAAGCTGTGGAACCTAGAGCTAAGTGGATTCATCCACTTGGGTATGAGGTTGAAGAACAAGTTCTTAAAGCTTATGCATATGTATTGTTATCATCCCCTAAGGATGACAATGAACCTAGGTGGGGAACCTATGAAGAGAAGACTAGAGAAGTTGATGCTAAGCTGAACAGTGTTGCAACAAAAAGAAAGGTTGCAAAGGTCACATCAGAGATCCTAAGAATACATGGTGTATCACAAGAAGACCTTGATAAAGCAAGGGATGAGAAGATTGCCCTAGAATTGAAGAACGCATCAGAAGAACAAGAAGATCCCAAGTTGAAAAATATAAAAATTGAGAAAGATGACAGTTAGAAGGATAAAGAAGACAGTACTCCTTCCGCGCCCAAAGATACTCCTCCGAAGTATAAGTCTTTAGTCAAAAGGAAGAAAGAAGCTAGCACAAGTCATCCATCCTCACAAGCATTAAGAAGCAAGAAAAACACTCAAGCACCACCTCAGGCAGGATTTAGGTCTAGCCTTAAGGTTCTAAATACAAGAATTGTTGATGAGGGAAAGATTGATCAAGTAGAAAAGTTCTATGAATCTTACAGTGAGATTGACAAATTAGAAATTCATAGTATGATTGTCAAACATATGATCAAATTCAAGAAAATAGTCCTTGAGCTGAAAACAAAAATTCCAGATAAAGTATGGGATATTTTGGAAAATCTGAAGAGATAAGCTAATGAGGAAGATCAAAGAATAAGAGAAAAATTATTAGAAGATACTCTGCCAGTATGTTCTAAAGAAGAAGTGGAACTGATATTGAATTTGGTGAAGCCACACCTTAGAACAAAAATGAGAACTCTTCATATCATGAACAAATATTATGAGTTGATTACAAAGGAAATAGAAAAATCATTTGAGAAGGTGTTGTTAGAACAATAGATCAAACCACCGACTGCGCCCATCACTCATGCACCCATCAGGGAAGATAAAGTGGCAGAGCCCACTAATGTACCAATGACAGGTCCTCAGGACTCAGCGCCCATAGTAGAAACTCAAACAAAAGCAGATCAGTCTGCGCTCATGACTGAATCACCCAAAGACAGCACAATTATCATAGACAATGTGGAAATAGCCATGGCGGCTACTGATAAGGAGTTAGACAAGTTTGAAGAAGCATTTGTCAGCACTGAGGAAGTAGAAATCCTATGCAGTAATATCCCTCAAACTCAACAAGAAGTAATCATAGAAGATATATCTGATGAAGAAAAGAAAGGAGTAGAGGTAGAAAAGAAAGATGAATCTTCTGTTGATTTGGTCAAGGTGAAGCAAGAGATGATGGATAGCACTCCCATCACTCCCTCCTCAACATTGTTGTCAAGTTTCACACCTAACACTAGCAGTTTGGACTCCTGGAAGGAAGAAGACCTGATTAAGTTCAGTGTCCTAGCTATGGAGAAGGCCAAGGAGAAACAAGTAATGAGGAATCCTCTCCTAGTAGAATCAGTAAATATTTTGAACAGTTTGCTACCAGAGGACAAGAAAATGGTAAATGTACATTCATTTGATGATGTGAGCACAATCATCTCTCAGTTCAAAGTAAATTTTTCAAGCCTAGAAGAATCTGCGGCCATAATGATAAAGGAAAAGTACTTAAAGAAGAGACTCAATGAACTAATGAGTAATTTTGCACTAGACTTGACCTCTCTTAAGTCTAGTCAAGCATCATTGAAGGAATTTGCAGAGCAAGGAAGGAAAGTCATTGTAGAGTCCATGAATTAGGATAAGTTAACTGATGTCGATCTTAAGAAGATCAAAGATGCAGAGACAATGATTGAGAAGGTGAAGATTTCAGTGCTAGACACTTCCACTAATGTAAACATGTGCAACAATGTCTATCAAGGATAGCTAGACATAATTGAGAAGGCAGAAAAAGAAATAGAGAAGATAAGGTCTAGACAGACCCAATTAGGGAATGCTCTTGTGCCTTCCTTAGACATTCTCAGTCAGAACATAAAGGAGATTGATGTGACCAAGATAACCTATGATCAAGGTCCAAGCACAAAATTGGATAAGATGGAGAAGCTATAATATGCATTATGTGCCCATCTATAGATAGTCAATTCTCTGATAACCTTTTGGAAGAAGGAGATCCAGAAATGGAAGATTGTATATCTAGATGTTTTCCCTCAGTAAGTGTACGTAGATAAATTTTTTGATGCACCTTTGTCATTAATGTGAAAGGGGGAGTTGTATAGAATATGGAGTACATATATGTATAGGGAGTGTATCATCTTAAAATGGAAGCACTTCCATGTTAAGAGAATTTAGCCCTTTTAGTAAGTCGTTTGGGGTCATCTTGAATGCCTTGAATTGATCTTTGCTTTGATCTGGCTTTCTCCCCTCTTTCCACTTCTTTTGTACTTCATTCTAGGTGAAATTAGGGTTAGGATCTTAAGGATTCTCCTGAATTTCCCTCTTTTGTGGCTCTATTTTCTAGGTAGGACTTAAAAATAGGTCCTCCTAGACTTCATCATGTTCATCATAGGATTTTGTGCCTCTCCCTGGCACTCTACCCTGTTCTGGCATCATTTCTAGGTCTTCGAACACCCTCGGGACCTCCTGTTTCTCACTCTAACTGAAACCCTGAAATCTGTGCCCTTAAGGTCAAAATTGACCTAAAGGGGTCAAAATCGACCTAAAGGGATCAAGGTCAACCTCGACCCTAACCTAGTTAGGTTCGAGCTCATCCTTGACCCTGGGTTCAAATTTCAAGGTCTCGGGATCTCCGATTGTTGGGTTTCAGAAATAATTGTTTTCCCACTTCTGGGTTCGCTGTTTTGATCTCCAAAATGGTAAACTCTTAAATTATATTTAACTTAGGTCCAATCCAATAGGGTTGAGGTCTAATTGGAATTTAATTCCCTAAGGTGACCCCTCTAGAGGATTATGCCCTAGATCATTATAAAAGGAAGCCTTCCTCTCTCATTTTCTCAATCAAGTTTTGTGAGAACATATCTCATCTTCAAGAAATTTCATGATCAAGCTCTTAAGATTTTCTCAAGGTGATCAAGAAAGCATCCCACTCAAGAAAGCATCCATTCAACCATTCAAGTCCTCTTCTCCATCCAAGTTCTCCATCCAAGATCAAGGATTCAAGCATTCAAGCCATTGAAGGGATTTGGTTCAAGCATTCAAGATTTATCATTCAAATTGTAGATCTAGCCATCATGATGGTGTGATCTTCCTTCAAAATCCTTTTGTTCATCTTCAAGATCCATTTCATTCTTCCCTTAAAATGGATTCCAAGCATACAACCATGGAGGTTTGATTTGCATTTGTTGATCTTATGTTCAAGCTTTCATATTAACATACTTGATTACATTTCAAATACAATTACATTATCTATTGAATTGCATAGCTTCATTGTTAGATCTACTTCTACTACTTGCTAGCATTCTCCATTTCAATTTCAATATTAAGGTTGATTCCAAACTGGGGTTTGACCGAGGCAAAACCCCTAAACAAATAAACAAAACCATTTTTCTTGCATGTACAGGTGCGAAATTTTGGATTTGAGAGTAGATTTGGATACCCTTTTCACCAAACTTTGAGGATCTACAAATAGAATCAGAATCGGACTTCAAATAAAGAATGTAGTATTTGACCTTTTATGAGGGTCAAACCCAACCTCGAACCTGACCTGGTCAGGTACAACCTTGGTCCTGACCTAGTCAGGTACAACCTCGATTTTGACCCAATCGAATCTCGGAAAAAGATTTTTGAGTTTTGTAGATCTCACAATTTCGGTTCAAGATTGCAGAAATCAACAGTTTTCGAGATCGTTTGATAGGGTTTTCAGCCGATTCTTTTTTGGAGGTAAGTACCTTTATTTCTTAATTTCAATATTAGTCATCTATATTTACTTTCCATATTAATACAATTCAAATGTAAGTGTAAAATATTGGTTTTGGGGTCTCTTTTATGTGCAAGCCATTGTTCTAGGACCCCATACACTATTTTATCCTATACAGGGAGATATAAGAGTTTGTATTAAAAATATAGAAGACAAAAAGTTTTTGTATTAAGGGACAGTTAGAGACTTAGCCATATTCCTTTGTTGCCATCAATGACAAAGGGGGAGATTGTTAGCAAGTTGTCTATAGTGAGATATATGACTAGTTATAGTGTTGTCATTATGGCAACAAAGTCATATAGCAATTTGGAGTCAGCGCACCAAGTGTAAAGATCAGAATTCAGTTAAGTGTTGAAGACTAGACAGCATACAGAGCACCAGAGACTTAGAGCATCAGTGCATGTGTGTACAGATGAATTAAGGTATGCGCCCTGGAAGTTAAGGTTGTTAGACTATACTTATGCTTAGTCTAAGAGCGTATAAGTAGATATGCAAAGATGTAAAAGTTACAGTCAGTTGAAGTTACACAGCTAGTGTGTGCCAGCAGAGAATAGAGCATAGAGCTGACAGAGACTATTTTGGTTTGCGATTATAAATTAATGTTGTAGAGGCTATGCACCCATTGTATTTAGGTTGTTGACATATTTATATGTATAATTGTAAGCATGCTTAAGCCAATTTATTTGAAAGCGTTATTTGTAATTAGTTATAGGGCCGACCTAATTGTATATTTGGTATGAGCACATAAATATAAGGTGTGTCCATTGTAATCGGTATGGAAGTTGTAAGAGAGCTGTGATAAGAAGAGCAGAGGTATGTGAAGTGAGCATAAGATGTATTAGAGCTTTGCTAGAGGTCAAAGCATCAACGCACCAAAAGAACTGATCTGACAAGCAGTGTCACAGTGAAAGTTCACCTGCAAATATAGTGTGTATCTGATTCAGAAGGTTGTTGCCTTCATCATTTGAGCAATGAGTTTTAGGACAGTGAGTCCACTCCCCTAACAGGGATCATTGTAAAAGACTCCTAACAGGGTCCGACCCTTAACTAGGTCTACTATACTAAAAGCATTGTAAATCTACTCCTAATAGGGTAAAGGATCTTCTAACAAGGATCACAAAACACTAGTGCAGGTTATTAGTGGGTATCAAGTCACGTCAGGGTTTTTACCTATTTGGGTTTCCCCGTAACCATATTGGTGTCATATGTTGATTTCATGTTTATGTGAATGTTTAATTCAGTACTTCAGTACTTAAGCATTTATAATTCAGTATTCAGATTAAAGTGAAAAGTTAAAATATAGTGAACACTGATTCACCCCCCCCCCCTCTCAGTGTTCCCATTCCTAAGAGCTACTACTCACACCTACATGCATAGCAGCATTCAACATACAAGCCACTACAATTCATTATGCCCTCCGGATACCAATCAAAGAAATGATGCCTCTACAAGGACAAGCACTTGCAACCTACCAAGAGAGCATGTACTTCATTCATTACATTATAATAGATGAGATGAGTTTCATTGGTCCTATGTTACTATAAAAAATTGATATGAGGCTACGATAAGCATTCCCTACTTAGAGCCACATTCCTTTTAGAGCATGCTCTTCTTCTTTTTTTGGCGATTTGGGGAACTTCCACCAGTCAAAGACATCCCAATGTATGCTTCAAGCTCCTATGGTGGCACACTATGGCGCAGCTTCACAACCATTATTACACTGGAAAAAATATTTCAACAAATTGGTGATAGTGCAATTCAGATTCAATTCTGCTCACTCCTTTCTAATTTATGAAATGCAACACCTACAATTGCAAATTGGGAACTACTAATGTCATGGTCAAGTTCAAGACTCACCTCAGAAGAACAAGCTCCATTTATTTCTTCCATACATCTTTTTGCAACAAATGAAATGGTCTTACTACATAAAAAAAATGTTGCTATTTTTAGCAAAGCCAGCTGCCATCTCCAATGCAGAGCAACTAAAAGGATTACCATGCTCAAACCCATAAGAAGAACAACATCAATCTAAGCTCCTCTTATGTATTGACCAAGAGGTCATGCTCTGTGCAAATTTATGGGTACAAACTGGGCTTGTCAATGGAGCACTTGGACAAGTCAAAGCAATTGTATACAATGATGGTGAACAACCACCTCAAGTTCCTCTTTTTGTCGTTGTTGAATTTATAAAGTACACGGGGCCAGCATGGGACAATAAGAACCCAAAATGCATTCTAGTGCTCTCAATCAGTTGTGGGATCCACCATCAAATATCACTCAAAATGGCATGGGCCTTAACAATACACAAATCACAAGGCCTTACACTTCAAAGAGCAACTATTGACATTGGTGGCACTGGTTGACAAGGGCTAACATTCATAGTAATATCAAGAGTTTGTAACCTTGCAAACCTTCGCATTCAACCAATGTTCACATTTGAAAGATATGCAAGAATGCAGCAAAGCCCATTTGTCGCTCATCGAAAAGAAGAAGAATCTCGTTTGATGTGATTATCATATATTGTTCCTTCCAAAACAACAAATTAACTACAAACAATAAAGGTGTGTTCGTTATCTAACTTTTCCATATTGTCCATTACAAATAAAATGTTGACAAATAGAATAAAAGTATTGCTAAAAAAATTCCATTTCATGCAGGTTTACCAATATTTGCTCTCAAAAAGAAATTACCTCTCCAAAAATGCTTAGCAATTTGAAGATGTATAGACAATTATTTCTCTAATAAAGGTGTATAGACAATTATTTTTCTTTCATTTTAAATTTGTTATTACTTCTACATAATTTTCTTCTTTGTGGGGCACCACAATATGATCTAGATTCAGTTGGTTTTCATCTACAAAAAATTAGAATTGATTTATAATTTTTTAAAATTTGTACAAGAACCAATCTCACCCTCTACAAAATAATAGATTTCCATTTAAAAGTAAATGCTAAGTATTTTTAATTACAATTTGAATGTGAAATTGAATGTAAATTATAAAAATATTTTATTATGGCATTGTTAGTATGCTTATTAATAATTTTTTAACTACTTTGTAGAAATGTTGCGACAAAGAACAGTTGTAATTGATGACTTCTTTCAACATGTGGACATTCATAGGATACATGAAGAAGAAAGAACTTCAGAATTGTTTGCACAAAGCTTACTACAAGAAAGAGGACTAATAACATATCGTCCAATATCACAAAGAAATTTTTCCCACTTTTAAAGGGATCCATATATATCAGAATTGGAGACTTGTGAAGCATGCAATCCAACGGAGGTTCATCATATACCAAGCGAGATATGGTTTCAACTAGCATCAATAGCATTTGAAACCGAATACTCCTCTTTGATACATGGCATAGGACAATTATGGTTAGAGAAACTGCTTCGAGCTCCATAAACCAATACAACATCTTTGCAGAACCTTTGCTATCATGGTCAAATATATCGCTTGCATTTTGCATCAGACTCAAACACATTGTGGAACCAACAGGTCGTACAAAGATGGGGACCACAAGGAGCTTATTTATCTATGCCCATACATGAACATCTAAGAAATATTGTAAGGGAACAAATACCTACATGGACCCAAACCACTTGTAAATTCTACCCAACTATTAATCTTGACACATGCAACTAGGGTGTACTTCGTCAAACACTCGAACACCTTTACTGGTTCAATGATTTGAACCCCATGGCAAACGAACCCATTGGCCCTAATGCTATCCTTTAAGTATGTTAGTTTACTCAGTTTGCAGTAAACTAAATCTATACTACTTGTTTATACAATGCTAATGATATTTACACTTCAAAAAAAACTTTCCTCTTTCCAAGAAAATAAATTAATACAAGTATTGCATGTAAGCTTCAATTCAATCCAAATGCTATATTTTATCAATCATGTACAAAAATATTAAGCATTCCATTAATTGTACTAGAAAATAAATACATAGATTCTTTGAATATGTAAAAAACAATACTTCCCAACATATTACATTCAGTTCTAACCATAGTATATATTTAACCAATCATAAACAAATAAAGAAAAAAGACAACTATTGTAAAAAAATAATAATAATAATAATATATTGCAAAAAAAAAATTCAAATTATATTTCTATTTAATAAAGAAAAATTATACATTAATGACAAAACAAAAACAACAAAATGAAAATAACATAGAAAAAAAGATGTACCCATTGATTATCATTTGTACAAATTTACATATAAAATAAAATAACAAAATAGAATAAATGTATTTCATTCAATTATTACGCACATTTTATATAAATTATAAAAATTTGTCAATTTGATTTTTATGTATTATTGAATAAAAATATTTTTTTTAATATTAAAATTTAAAAAACATGTAAACTATTTTTTATTATTAAAATCCTTTCATATAAAAAATCTATTTGAAAATATTATTAAATAAAAAATTACTTTATATTCAAAATATAATATGAAATAATAATAAACAAAGTATAATTTGAGCAGACAAAAAACACATATTAAGTATTAGATTATAAATAAATAAAAACACAAACTAAATAAAATAACCAGGTCAAGCGTGGGAGAATGTTCGGCGAAGATTGGGTCAATAAAATAAGACGACTGAGGAAGTCAAGGATTTGCGGTGAAAAAAATATTTAAACAGACGAGGAAATAATATTGGGATCAACAATTGTCACGTTTTGCAAATATCAATTCCCCTTTCAAATGGCGATTTTAGTTGTGATCTGCCTGTTACAACTCAGACGGAAAAAATGCTTAAATGGCGATTTTAATGGCGAGTTGTAAAGAACTTTACAACTCGTTGTGGTTTTCATTGTGATCTGTCTGTCACAAAGTTCTTTCTACAGATCTCAAAGATTCAATTTTTCACAGCCGTGCGTGCTTTTTCAGGTATATAATTTCATTCCTAAAGATCTCTTTTTTGGTGCATTTTGTTCTGTTGTGATTTTGGGGACTGCAGAAAAGCATTGAAACTTGAATTCTTTCTTACATTTTTGAGCTCTGAGAGATCTGTGCAGTGTTTGGTGATGGGTATGGAGAAAGAGAAAGAAAAGGACGGTGTAGCTGTTTGGGGATTTGGGTTTAACTGCATGGAGACCAAAATTCTGATGGTCACAATACTAGCAATGGGAATCATGCTCATCGCTAGCCAGAACAATTCATTTTGGGAATTCAGCAATGGGCTCTGTAAAAACTTAGCAGACAAATTTCTCCAGAAAGATTCCGACTTACATATCGCCATTAACAGCATTGCAGGGCCTGCTAAACTTGGGGAACCGCCATCAAAAGAGGAAGAAAAGGAAGAGAGCAAGAACAAGCGGGTATTTACACCTTATGGCAATGCAGCATACCTGTTCATCCAGATGGGCGCTTACAGAGGTGGTGAGAGCACTTTTTCTGCGGTTGGATTGGCTTCTAAGCCTCTGCATGTTTATGGGAAGCCTGGGTTTGAATGTGAATGGATCCCCAGGGATTCGAACCTGAAACCTGTGAAAGGCCGAGCCTTTAAAATCCTGCCAGATTGGGGCTATGGCAGAGTTTATACTGTTGTGGTGGTAAAATGCTCTTTTGGGGAACCCGTGGGTGTTAATGGCGGTGGAGGGGAGCTCATTCTTTATGCCAACAATGGCAGAGATTTGGAGCACCCTGAGAAAATCGTTGCTTTGACAGAAAAGGAGAATTCTTTCAATTCCTCTGTTTTCACAGAGCCACCTGCTTATGATTATCTCTACTGTGGGTCGTCTCTGTATGGAAATCTGAGCCCTCAGAGAATGAGAGAATGGATGGCTTACCATGCTAAATTCTTTGGAACAAAATCCCATTTTGTATTTCATGATGCAGGAGGAGTTCATCCAGAAGTTAGGAAAGTTCTGGAGCCGTGGATTGCAGCAGGGCGTGTGACATTGCAGGACATCAGAGATCAGGAACAGTTTGATGGGTACTATCATAACCAGTTCTTGATTGTCAATGATTGTTTGCACAGGTACAAATTCATGGCGAACTGGACTTTCTTTTTCGATGTGGACGAATTTCTGTATGTTCCGGGGACTTCGAGTCTCGAATCGGTTGTTCGTGAGTTCTCTGATTTCACCCAGTTCACCATTGAGCAGTACCCCATGTCCAATAGACTGTGCTTGGAGCTTGACAACTCTGAGAACTATTCCAGGTAAGAAAAAGTTCTGATCTTCGATCAAAATCGGGTATTTTAGAATTGAATTCTCTGTTTTTCATGTTCGAGATAAATTGGGTATTTTAGATTTGAATTCTGTGTAATTATGTTTGGAAATTTGGTGTTTTTTGTTGTGTGCAGTGAATGGGGATTTGAGAAACTGGTTTACAGAGATGTGAAGAAGGGGATTAGAAGGGATCGAAAGTATGCAGTTCAGGCAAGAAATGTGGATGCTACAGGCGTTCACATGTCTACAAACTTCCATGGGAAAACCCAGTACAAGACAAATGGGAAGATTGGGTATTACCATTTTCATGGCACGATTTCCAGAAGAGATGAGCCATGCAAGGAATTTGTGAAGCCCTCCATGCAAGGTGACGTTAGATTGTTGCAAGATACACCTTATGTTTATGATGGTACATTGAAGGAAATTGCTGCATCTGTTAAAGAATTCGAGGTAGAGCAAATAGGATCTGTTCTTGCATCTACTGCACAATGAATATTATTATATCAAAAAAATTTGTAGAAGTTAGCTGGTTTATCAAAACCAGAGATGAAAATTTTATGCAGAATTATGTAGAGGCCAAGTAAAAGGCTGAAATATGTATGAGAGGAGACTAATGTTGTAGGTGGGCAGGTAACAATTTGTAAGGAGTAGAGATAGAAAAGTTTGTATATCAAAAATTTCAATCATGTCATAAAATTTCATATGTTCCTCCATTTCTACTTCTTTATTGCCCCCTTGCTTTCATAAGCAAAATAGTTTACAATAAATCTTCCTTCAAGAACGCCTTGTTCTATAACATTGTTCCTTGACAATCTTAAGATATATTGAGTATTAGTATAAAGTTTTGTGTTATTAAGATATTGGCTGTTGTTCCTTGATAATCTTAAGATATATTGAGTGTTAGTATAAAGTTTTGTGTTATTAAGAAATTGGCTTTTAAGCGTGGCTTTGCTTGCATTCAGCCATTCCTCAATAATTCGAACTTTGTAGCAATTTTCAGAGCATATGGTTCATTCATAGCCACAAAAGGTTCACTTTTACTCTTTGGGGCAAATTAATTTTACTTGATACAAATGAAGAGCAGACAGTTCATAGAACATGAATTTTGATAATAGAAAAAGGGTGAATAAGGATGGTCAAGCACAAATCTTAATATAAGAGTATATCACTTGTTTATACGTTATTGTATTAAAAAATTGGGCATATAGTTAAATGAGAATTAATATGGATAAACTAATTTAATATTTTAGAAAATCTTGATGGTCTTACTTGTAATCTATTTAAAAAGACTTTTCACTAATAAGGATACGAGACTCCTTGATTCTTCCCTAATATCATAATTAGAAGTTTTCCATCTAATGGTTATATATTTAATTGTTAGTGTAATTGTCCTAACATTATAATATGCTAACATTTGCTATCAAAAATTGCATATGATACATGGACTACAAAAGGCCTCGTCAAGACAAAAGATATGTGAAGGATGTGATATGGGAAAGCGACATGTGGAAAGTTTCCCATAAAGGGAAATAATAGAGGGAAAAACATCTTCATATTTAGTTCATAGTGATATAATGTGTCCTTTTAGAACAACATCAATTGCAAGATCAAGGTACGTAATTACTTTCATAGAGGACTATACATAAATAATTTGAGTATATTTTTAACAAAATAAGGATTAAGTGTTTTATAAGTTTAGAGATTTTAAGGTAATAATTATGAATAAATATTTCTTAAACTTTTGTAAACAACATAGTTTTAAAAGTAATCAAAATTTTCTTATTCACCCCAAAAAAAGAGTTGCAAAAAGAAGAGCACAACTATCATAGAAATGGCTAGATGCATGTTACACTCTAGAAACATAGAAACTAAAGTTTGCACCAAAGCAAATCATATTGTAGTATATTTTAAATAGAATATCTCATTAGGTAGTTGTGAACATAAAATTAGAAGAGACATGAAGTGGTTAAAAGTCTACAGTGTCTCATTTTTGAGTCTTTGGATGTGATTTCCAAAATCTTAATGAAAAATGAAACAATTTAGATAGGAAGAGTGAAATACACAATTTCTAAAGTCAAAGTGAGAAGACCACATTATTTCATTTGGAAACGTAGGGGTCCACATGGGTGCATGTACAACCACTAAAAGAGCATCATGCTATGGTCATACATTGTTCTAGGAAGGGCCATGAGTATGGCATTATAACTAATGTTCCAAATAGCCTAGATTAAGAATCAATCAAGTCTCACCAAAATTAGGTTGTTGTGTTTTCTATTATTGGACAAGGTAAAAGGTTGATCAAACAACTCGATATCAAGGTGGCCAATTTTGTTGGTGAACTCGGCAAGATCTATCATACTATCTGAGTGATCTATTACTCCTCCCATTTTTCCTAAAGGAAATAAGGGTGTATTGTAATCTATATCCAACATCCAAAAGGAGTGATGGGCATTCAGGATCGTAGAAATTGTTTCCCCCTAGATTGTCTTTCATCCTAACCGTGAATTGGGAGCATAAACATTGACTATATGTCAAACAATGCTTCCTAGGTCAGAGCTAACAGCCAAATAGTTTGGAGAAAACATGATCAGATTCCCCTTGATTTTACTAGGGTCCCACATGGTAATCACCCCTTGAAGTACCAAGAGCTTCACTGATGAAGTTAGAGAAGCTTGACCAAATGTGATTAGTAATAGTTTTGAAGGTGTTTGAGGTCATTTTAACCTCATGTAACAATAGAATCTCAATTTATATTTCTAAGATACAACCCCTCAATGCATATTATTTATGAGGATTATTTATTCCCCTTATGTTCAACGAGAGGAATCCCATTTCTTAATTTAAGGAGTTTCATCAAGGGTCCTCAACCTCTCACTTGTTATTTCCCTTGCAACCACTTTGTGCCTTGTGAGCTTGACCGAAGGGTGAGCATTCCTATTATTAGCGCTCGTAGAACTTTTCTTACTTCTTGTTTTCCTCATCTAGGTCGTTCACTCTTCCTCTGCCACAATTGTTGGATTAACCCTAGTAAACGAGTGGTGTTTGGATCCAAATATGAAATCCATGTTTACTAGGTGAGGGTTCACTTTCCATACCCCAACATTTTTCTTCTTCAATTGATGTTTCCCCCTATGATCCTAGTTTATCTAGGGGACGGGGGGGATGATTCTCCTTTTCCTTTGTTTGTAACTTCCCTTCATCCACTTTGGGGCTAACAATTGTAAATGAACTAGCATGTGGTCCTCAATTGAGTTAGTAGATTTTCTAAGGGTCTCCATGGTTCATGCTAGTAAGGCATCATCTGCCTTAAACCCCTACTCTATAGTGGGGACCCTTTTATAGGTAATGTTTTTTGTTTATCCCCAAGGACTTTTTACTTCATAAACATATGTCCACGTTTTGAAATTTTCTAATGAGAAATGGGGGCACTTTCATACACCAAAGCTTGGGTTCTATTTCCCAATTTTGACTGTAAAATAATAAAATTTGGAAGGGTCTTATGAGCAACAACATTAACACAGAAGCGAGGAAAAACTAACTTGGATTCAGCCTTTGTCACATCATTTGTGGTCACAAATTGCCTAAGTGTTTCCAATTCACTTGAAAATTTGTTCTTCCCAAAAGTCTAATAGAAATCCTATCATCTTGACCCATACTGGTGCAATCTTATTCAAATCTGCCTCAAGATCAAATCCTAGTTTCCACTTACAAAGGGTTAGCTAGTATTTCTCATATGCTAAAGAACCGACAAGAATCTTGTGCATATATTCCTCAGAGGTGAACCTAAAAAGGAAGAGGCCACTCAACATAGCACTTAAGTTTGCACTCCCCTTCAACCTCCACTTTGTTGATATCCATCTCATGACCATGTCAATCAATGGTCTAAAAGAGAAGAACCTTCCCACCAAAGCCCCGTTCCAAGATGAGACAATACAATCCACCATCATGTGTGGAAGTGTGATCTCAATACCATCATCAGTCTGCAAGAAATCTTGGGTGGTCTCATCATGCTCAACCAGATTGTGGCTCTCTCCCACGAGCACATCCTTCCACCCACTAGTTTGTTCTACATTTTTTGTGTTCCTCAACCCAATCTTGTACGATTTAGTTCAATCCCTAGATCAAGAGGCAAAACATCCTTACATTGTTATTTGGCCACATAATTTGGGTCAATCTCCCCCTCAACCTTGCCAAGAGAGGGATTCTTCACCGCAGGAAATAGTTCCCCTAGCAAAGGTTCATGATCCCTACCATCATCGTCCACCATGAATTGCAGAGATTCAAAATTCAAATCTCAGTTGTATTTAAGTTATTGTCCAATATATTTGAAAATAAATTAAAAATTAAAAATGACAATATCAATATTTATTAAATTCATGAATTTTGAATTTATCATTAGTTATTATTTATTGTATTTGTTGGTGAAATAATCATTTTGTTAATTATTATGTGTTTTAAATTGTCCAAGCCTCTAAAAAAAGTTTACTATTGATTTATTTCTACTATATATCTGAAAAAGCACATAAATTATATCTTAATTATCCAAAGAAAAAATTGTCTCAAAAGTCACACTTATTCATTTATTTTGTCTCACTTATTCAATTGTGTGATTGTTTTTTACATCAACATTTTGGATCACACTTTGCGATCCATCATAAGATGTATGATAGAGAGCATAAGGAAAGAATGAAAATTGTAGACTCAACAACCTAAAAAGAAGAGGAGAAAGGAGGAATGAGTGAAAGGGACAATAGGATAATGACAATAATGCACAAAAAAAAAGTAAGGAGAGAAGTCACACTTATTCATTTATTTTGTCTCACTTTCTACAAGTTTAACTAGTTTATCTTGGATCTACCTTTGCTTCTGGATTCAATTGTGTGATTGTTTTTTACATCAACATTTTGGATCACACTTTGCGATCCATCATAGGATGTATGATAGAGAGCATAAGGAAAGAATGAAAATTGTAGACTCAACAACCTAAAAAGAAGAGGAGAAAGGAGGAATGGGTGAAAGGGACAATAGGATAATGACAATAATGCCCAAAAAAAAGTAAGGAGAGAAGTAAAAAAGAAACCCAACCTAACTAAGAAAAAGAACATAAAATGTAGAGAGAGAGAGAGAGAGGGGGGGGGGGGGGGGGGGGGGGGGGTTACAACAATAATGAAACAAAACTAGCAAAATCAAAATCAACAAAACTAATCAACAAACCAACAAGAAATTTTTTTTTTTTTTAAATCTAAAATAAAAATCAATATAATTAATTAAATGATAAAAGTATATTATTTAATTATATTTTACTTATATATATATATATATATATATATATATATATATATATATATATATATATATATAACTTGTCTCTCTAGTTCAATTTTTTTCTCTTTTTTTGAGATTAGCTTTTATGTTTTTTTCTTAGTTAGGTTGGTTTTCTATTATTTCTCTCCTTTTTCTTTTTGTTTATTATTGTTCTTTTTCTATCACTTATCATTATCATATTGCCCATTTCTCTCATTCATGTTTTCTCCCCTCTTTTCAGGTGTCGAGTCTACTACTTTTTTCATTATTTCCTTATGCTCTCTATCATTCATCCTGATGATGGATCACAGAGTGTGATCACAAAGGCAAATCATCTTATGAATTGTGAAAATATACTTGCTCCTAGTTTGTCTTTATTAATACTTCATATCAATTAATATATTACTATAATTAGAATAATTTATTATCTAATATTTATTATTATTCTATGTGCATACTGATTTCATACATACATACATACATACATACATACATACATACATACATACATACATATATATATATATATATATATATATATATATATATATATATATATATATATATATATATATATATATATATATATATACACACATGTATATGTATGTATGTATGTATGTATGTATCTTTGAAGTTGACTTCTTGATAAGTAGGAGACATTCTTCATAATAAGTCATTGTAATATTGCTATCAAAATTCAACTGTATAGTTTTTTGAATCAAACTCATTGACAACACTTACAATAAATTCTATAAGAATTTAACAGACCAATTTCCCTTATTGCCATTAACAGCATTGCAAGTCCTTCTAAACATGGGGGAGAGGGAACTGAAGAGAGAAAGAACAAGCGTCTATTTTGACCTTATGGAAATGCAACATACATGTTGATTCAAATGGGTGCTTACAGAGGCAGTGGGGGTAATTTTTTTTTGTAGTTCGATTGGCTTCCAAGCCTATGCATGTTTATGAGAAGCATGGGTTTGAATGTGAGTGGATTTGAACCTAGGACCTGTGAAAGGCCAAGACTTTAAAATCCTTCCTGATTAGGCTATGGTAGAGTGTATACTTTTGCGGTTGTGAGATGCTCTTTTGGGGAACCTGTGGGTGTTAATGGCTGGGGAGGGAAGCTCGTTCTCTATGCCAACAATGGGAACGATTTCGAGCACCCTGAAAAAATTGTGGCTTTGACAGAAAAGGAGAATTTTTTTAATTCCTTTATTTTCACAAGGTCATCTACTTATGATTATCTCTACTATGGGTCATCTCTGTATGGAATCTGATCCCTCAAATAATGAGGGAATGGATGGCTTATCGTGCTAAATTATTTGGAACAAAATCCTTTTTTTTCATGGTGCTAGAGGAGCTCATCCAGAAGTTAGGAAAGTTCTGGAGCCGTGGATTGAAACAGGGCATGTTACATTGTAGTACATCAGAGACCAGGAACAGTTTGATGGGTATTACCATAAATAGCTCTTGATTATCAATGATTGTTTCGATAGGTACAAATTCATGGTGAACTGGACTTTCTTTTTCGGTGTGGATAACTTTTTTATACGCATGACGTGTGTGAAGCAAATGAAGTCGTTAGAGTTGTCTGTCGATAGTCGAAGCATTTATTGCAAACTTTGTAACCACGAAGTTTTCAGATGTTGGCGCCCATTTTGTATTTCAAATTAGTTTTTGGTGCCATGTTTCATTGCTCTTGTATACATCTAATATATCTCTTGTAAATTAGTAATGTTGGAGAAGAATGTAATAAAAATATAATCAAATTTTTATTCTTAGATTGACTCTGTATGCTCCTTTTCTTTGTTCTTATTCTTTCTCTGTCTATTCCTTTGTCATTTTGTTTTATTTGTTAATACTATGCATATACCACACACTTCAGCTCCTATTATTCTTAACAATTGGTATCAAAGTCAGGTTGGGTTAGACTATAGGAGATTGAAACTTTTTGGGTGTACCAATTGTGTTCTTATCCTGCAGAGACAAGAGGTAAATTAGTTGTGTTTAACCTACAAAGATAGAAGCTACTATAGAAAAAACATCCTAGTGCATATTAAGAACAGAAGGTTGAAGATCCTAGAGAGTCAGAAGAATCTGGTGAAGTGTGTGGCAAAAGACCATTTCTAGTGGTGAGTTTTCTTTCAAGTAAGGACAAGGGAAAACAAATGTGGAGTGTTGCTAGAGAGCAGTTCAAATAATAGGTACCCAAAAGTTGGTGAAGAGTTTATTGAAAGGTTTTGTTCGGTGAAATGGAGACAACAACAATCACTAATATGGAGAAGTTAAACGGGGGTAATTTTTCCCTATAGAAATCCCAAATGGAGGATATACTGATTCTGAAGGATCAATATTTTCCAATTGAGGGAATATCAAAGAAACCCACAATAATGTCAGATGAAAATTGCAAAAAGCTAGATAGAAAGGCTATTGCAACCATCTGTCAATACATGGCCAAAAAATGTGTATTTTAATGTTTCTAGAGAGAAAACAACAAAAGAATTATGGAAAAAGTTACATGATTTGTATGAAAAAAATATAGCTTCAAATAAGGTTTTCTTAATGAAGAAATTATACAACCTCAATATGAAGGAGGCTGCTTCAGTAGTAGAGAACTTAAATGAGTTCAATATAATCACCAGCCAACTTGCCTCTATTAAAATTTCTCTAGATAATGAGATTAGAGTCATCCTACTAATGTGCTCCATGGCAGACAGCTGGGAGAACTTGATTGTAGCCATAAGCACTTCTACACCAGCAGGAACCCTAAAGTTTGATGATGTTAGTAGTAGCTTAATGATTGAGGAGCTACGATCCATATGGAAGACGAAGGTCCTGGAGGAAGGACAGTTACACTTGGAAAAGATCCATATGGACGAGAACCATGCTGACATTCTCACAAAAATTTTGCCAAGAGAAAAGCATGAGTTGTGTAGGGACTTAGTAGGCCTAGGCTAATTTGATGACTATAGTTCTATCTGACCCCCCCCCCCCCTCATTAGCTTCAAGTGAGAGAATGTTGCATGTGTGACTTGGGTGAAACAAATAAAGTTGTTAGATGTAAACAACAAGTTAGTTTTTGGTCGTGTTAACCGCGCATGATAGAGTTGTAAGTCGGTAGTTGAAGCATTTATTGCCAACTTTGTAAGAACTAAGCTTCCAGATGTCAGCCCCTAGTTTTGTATTTCAAATTATTTTTTGGCACTCTGTTTCATTGCTCTTGTATTTTTTACATCTAATATATCTCTTGTAAATTAGTAATGTTGGAGAAGAATGTAATGAAAATGTAATCATTTTCTTAGAGTGGGTTTTGTGTATACTTAGATTGACTTTATTTTCTCATTTTCTCTGATGTTATTATTGCTCTGTTTATTGCTCTCCCATTTTGTTTTATTTGTTAATACTATGCATATATCACACACTTCAGCTACCATTTTACTTAACAGAATTTATGTATGTTCTAGGGAGTTCGACTCTCGAATCAGTTGTTGGGAAGTCCTTTGATTTCACCTAGTTCACCATTGAGAAATACCCCATGTCTAATAGATTGTGCTTGGAGCTCAACAACTCTAAAAATTGTTCTAGGTATAAAAAAACTTCTGCTCTTTGATAAAAAATGGGTCTTTTAGATATGAATTCCCTGTTTTCATGTTTGAGAAAATTGGTTGTTTTAGATATGAATTTTGTGTGTTTATTTTTGTAGTGAATGCGGATTTCAGAAACTGGTGTTCAGAGATGTGAAGAAGGGGATTAGAAGGGATCAAAAGTATGCATTTCAAGCAAGAAATGTAGATGCGAAGAAGGGGATTAGAAGAGATTGAAAGTATGCAATTCAGGTAAGAAAAGGTTGAGTGGGAACATTTTTTACTAGGGTTTATGTACCTACAATGTTGGCAGAATCAAAATTGTAGAACCTATAATCCCCAAAGGGATCCTCTTTCTCAACTCCTGTTGTCTTAGGTTCAACAACATAATTTGGCTACGCATTATGAACCTCAGGCATCCCCGATGATGTCTACTCTAGTGGTTGTTCCTCTTGTGTGGTACTTGCAAGGGGAGGTTTAGATCGATTTTCTTCTGAAGATTATTCTCCCGGGGTTAGATTTTGCATTGTAGTAGTAATTAATCTAGTCCATTTTCTCCATCTTGTCACAAGAGGGGGGAATGTATTTTATTCCTCATCTTCCTCGGGGACTTCTACAACTATGGGCATGGAAGGGGAACCCTTCCTTAATCTCTTGTAAACCTTCTCTTTGGTCTTCGAACACTTACTCTTCTTGTAGATTTTGATCATTAAAGGAGGAGTCCTCTACTCAGAGGAAGAGGAAGGTGTAGTTGTTGATGCTATAGGGGTGAGAAAAGGTTTTGAAATCGTGGCACCAGATGGTGGTGGTGGAGTAGTAGTAGTTGTAGTTGTAGGTGTTGGAGATTTGCTAGTAGCCCTATACTAAATATATGTTTGTCATTGATGACAACATATGGAAAGTAGCATGCGTGGAAGACTTATGCAGTAAGCCTTCAGTATATGAAGCATGGACATGATATCAGCATGATATCATGGGTGCAGAGGTTAACTATTAGTATAGACAGTTATATAGCAACTTGTGTCAATAGTGTTCCTGACAAAGTAACAGGCAGTGTTCTGTGTATGGTTGTCTGTACAGTTATCATAGAGCCTTGCGCACTTGGATATATGTTGAAGACATGTTAGTGATGTTTCAATCATGGACGCATAGTTTGTTGATGAGTAGAAGTGAAGTTATGCAGTCGCTATTTGCCAGCAATAGTTTCCTATGTTTGTTTAGAAGAGCCGACAGAGATTTTATTGGTTCTAGAGTTGTGCCTATCATGTGGGTATGTGCCCTTGGATTTAAGCTTAAAGGAGAGTTATTGATGTTTGGTTAAGAGCGCATGAAGTAATTCAGCTTGAGGAGAAAGATCCAGTTGTTTTGGTAGAGCCGAGAGTATGTAGTGTGCGTCTACAATTATCTTATTCGACAGGTCCCAGAATGTGTTGTGTGCATAGTAGAGCCGACAAAATGTTTATCAAAGTTTTTTATGGTTTCTCTAATATGATTTCAAGGTGGCTCTAACAGGCCGACTTGATTATATCATATAGAGGAAAGATATTTATAGGCAGTCATTTGTGATTGTTGTAGTGTGGTTCAGAGTTGATTAAGAAGAGCAGAGCAGAGTGTGCAAAGTGTTGAGCCATCAAAAGAAGGTCTATGTGACCAAGTAAAGTATTTGTGCTATACATAGGAACTGATCCAGACAGCAGGTCAAAACGTAGTTCACCAAGATCCAGATATAGTGTGTATCTGTTAAACAAAAGGTTGTAGCCTTCGCCCCTTTGAGCAGTGTGCTCTTGGACAGTGCATCCTCTTCCCTAACAGGGACAATTGTAAAAGACTCCTAACAGGGTTCGACCCTTGACCAGGTCTACTGTATTAAATATATTGTAAAGCAACTCCTAACAGGGTTAAGGATCTTCTAACAAGGATCATAATACTCTAGTGCAGAATATTAGTGGGTGTCAATTCCCACTGGGTTTTTTACCTATTTGGGTTTCCCCGTAACCAAAATATTGGTGATGTGTTCATGTGTTCTTTCATTGTGTTTATGCTTTATGTTTAAGTATACTTAATTGGATAAAGAATTGAATCTTGTAGATAACTGATTCACCACCCCCCCCCCTCCTCTAAGTTATCTCTTGGGACTATTCCTAACAATTGGTATCAGAGCCAAGTGACTCGGAGAGAAAGTTTAATAGCTTGAGGTTGATCAGATGGCATACTTCAGAAAAGAAAGTCCTAAGTTCGATGGAGAGAATTATCTTGATTGGAAGAACAAGATGGTGACTCATTTGCAGTGCATTGGTTTTGAAGTTTTTGATGTAACTATCAAAGCAGCCAAGATCCCTACCCTAAAAGACCTTGAAAAGGATGATGCTACTGAAAGGAAAAAGGAAGTGTTTCATCAAAATGCTATTGCTAAAGAAGCCCTTATCAATGCCCTATCTGATGGTGAGTTTTCAGAAATAAAAAAGGTAGATACAGCCCACAAAATATGGAAGCACCTATAAGACATATTTGAAGGAGACAAACAAGCAAAGGATGCACGCAGAAAGACATGGAAGAAAAGATACAATGCATTGGAGATGCTACCTGAAGAAAATATTAGAGCTTACAATCAAAGGATAAATGAAGCAGTTGCTGGAATCAGAAACAATGGTGGAGAGATTTCAGAGGAGGACATTATGGACAAGTTAATGACTACTCTCACCTCTGAATATGAAAGCAAGATCAACATCCTTGATGAGACCATGTAGCTTACATCTAATTTCAAGAGAGAGACCTTGATCAGCAAAATCTCAGCTTTTGAGATTTCAAGATTGAAGACAGAACCAAAGAGTGAAACAACCTTCAAAGCAACAGTTCATGGTAAGAAATCTACAAACACTTCTGGTAATTTTGATGATGATGATGATGATGAAGAGAAAACACTAGATGATTTCATTGCTATGATTGCCAAAAGAGAAAAGCAAGGAAAAGGAAAATATGAAGGTCAATTACCATTTAAGTGATTTTCATGTAATAAGATCGATCACTTTGCATCTAAGTGTCCTACTAGAGCTCGCAAGTTCAAAAAGGATTACAAGCCTAAGTATTCTAAGGAATGCTACTATGTTGGAGATGGAGTTTCAGATGATGAATCAGGTGAAGAAGAAATTGGATTCAATGCTATTGTAGACAAAATGAATAATATGACAAATCATAAAGATGATAAAAAGGAACAAGAGCTAGCATTGATTTCACAAGCTGACATAAGGACAGACTCGATTATAGACAGTGGTTGTTCACATCACATGACAGGTGAGAAAGGTAGGTTTCTTCATCTGGACAAATACAATGGTGGTATGGTCAAATTTGGAGACAACACTCCTAAACCAATAGTTGGTAGAGGAGCCATCACCTTGGATGGAAATAATAGTACTGCTGATGTTCTTTATGTTGATGGTTTGAAACATAACCTTCTCAGTGTTGGATAATTACTTGGAAAAGGCTATCAGTTGGAGTTCAAAGATGACAAATGCATCATTAACAACAAGGATGGTGTTATGATTGCATCAAGCTCAAAGACAAGAGGTAATGTTTTCCAACTCAATTCTGAAGCAAGTTGTTTTGTTGCTAAAGTTGATGACAGTTGGTTATGGCATAAAAGACTATGTCATATCAATTTTGGTAACATAGTAAAGATAAGCAATGTAAAGGCAGTAAGAGATCTACCTAGCATAGCAAAGCCAGTTGATACTATATGCAAGGAATGTGTAATGGGAAAGCATGTGAGAAATTCATTCAAGAGCAAGAAAAATTTAGCAGAGAACAAGTTGGATTTGATTCACACAGACCTATGTGGTCCAACTCAAACAAGATCATACTATGGTGAAAGGTATTTCATTTTTTTTGTTGATGATTATACTAGGATGATGTGGGTTGCGTTCTTGAAAGATAAGTCAAAAGCATTTGAGAAGTTTGAAATATTCAAAGCTAAGGTTGAGAATGAATCTGGATTAAAGATAAAATGTTTGAGATCGGATAGAGGAGGAGAATTCACCTCTGATAGATTCTATGAGTGCTACGAAGAACATGGCATAAAGAGACAGTTAAGTGCCCCTAGAACCCCTCAGCAGAATGAAATTACAGAGAGAAGGAATAGGATCATCCTTGATACAGCGTGCACCATCATGATTGAAGAAAAAGTTGCACATGCCTATTGGAGAGATGCGGTCAATACAACAGTCTACACCATCAATAGAATTCAATTGAGGCCAGGCACTGACAAAACACCATATGAGCTATGGTTTGGTAATGTTCCCACAGTAAAATAATTCAGAATCTTTGGAAGCAAGTGCTACATCAAGAGGGATCAAGCAGTTGGCAAGTTGGATGCAAGAAGTGATGAAGGTATTTTTCTTGGTTACTCTACTAAAAGTAAAGCTTATAGATGTTTCAATTTAAGATTGAAACAGATCATTGAAAGTGCTCATGTTAAGATTGATGAAAATTTTATGGTTCAATAAAGATATCATGATTACTCACCCATGATTGAAGAAGAACCCAGACCCTCCACTAGTGAGACAGTTATTGAAGAAATGTTTGACAGTATTGATGTGTTATTCAATGACCCTAAGACAAGTGAAGAAGAAACTCCTAAGGCTGATGTGTCAGCATCACCCAAAGTTCCAAACTTTACATCTAGAAATCATTCCAAGAAAGACATCATTGGAGATCAGAGCGGCAAAGTCTTAACAAGGTCACAAGCAAAGAACTCAGCTAGCAATGAAGTGGTATGTTTACTATCTCAGATTGAACCTTTAAGTGTTGAAGATGCATGTAATGATTCATATTGGCATGATGCTATGAAAGAAGAACTTGATCAAATTGTTAAGAATGACACTTGGGAACTGGTCCCAAGACCTAGTGATAAGAATGTGATTGGAACAAAGTGGATATTCAAAAACAAGATGAATGAAGATGGTACAATAATAAGAAACAAAGCAAGGTTAGTATGTAAAGGGTATGCACAAAGAGAAGGCATTGATTATTCAGACACATTTGCACCTGTAAGCAGATTAGAAGCTATTAAGTTGTTTCTAGCTTATGCTACAATCAAAAACTTCAAGGTTTATCAGATGCATGTCAAATCAGCATTCCTAAATGGAGATTTGAAAAAAGAAGTATACATTGAACAGCCAGAAGGATTCACCTTATCAGACAGACCTGATATGGTATGCACATTAAAGAAGGCCCTCTACGGACTTAAGCAAGCCCCTAGAGCATGGTATGAGAGACTAGATGGATATCTAACAAAGATTGGATTCAAGAAAGGAGCAGAAAATTGTAATCTATTCATTAGAGAGACATATGAAGGTCTACTACTTGTAGCTATATTTGTTGATGACATTATCTTTGGAGGAAATGACAAACTAAGTGCAGAATTTGCCAAAGAAATGCAGAATGAGTTTGAGATGAGTATGATTGGTCCTATCAAATAATTTTTTGGACTAAATGTGCAGCAGACAAAAAAAGGGATTTTTATTAATCAGTCCAAAAATGTGAAAGAGATACTGAAGAAATTCAAGATGGATGATTACAAGCCAGTAGGAACCCCTATGATCACTGGATGCAAGCTTACTAAAGAAGATGAATCACCAGCAGTAGATATAACATTGTATAAGTCTATGATTGGTAAACTTATATATCTTACTCAGACTAGACCTGACATTTCCAATGCAGTAGCAAAACCTAAGCAAAGTCACCTCGTGGCAGTAAAGAGAATATTCAGATACTTACAGGGCACTATAGATTATGGTCTATGGTATCCTAATTCAGAAAATGTTGAGCTTCATGTATATACTCATGCTGATTGGCCAGGATGTGTAGATGATAGAAAGAGTACATCAGGTGGAGTAGTGTTTCTTGGTGATAGACTTGTCACCTGGACAAGCAAGAAACAAAATTGTATTTATCAGTCAACAACAGAAGCTGAGTATGTTGCAGTAGCCTTGAATTGTTCTACAATTGTTTGGATAAAGCGGATGATAAAGGATTTTGGAATTCAGATTGATTATCCTATTGTTATTCACTATGATAACACTAGCACTATCAATATGTCAAAGAACCCTGTGATGCATGCAAAAACAAAGCACATTGAGATCAAGTATCACTTCCTAAGAGAGAAAGTGGTAGAGAAAGAAGTCAAGTTGGACTATGTGAGTACTAAAGATCAATTGGCAGATATATTCACAAAGCCCGTGCCTAAGGATACTTTTGAGTATCTCAGGGAGAAGTTGGGAGTAATTCCCTTCCCTAATTCTGCTTAGAAGAAAGAAGGAAAGGCATCAGTTCTATGGGACTGATGGAAGGTTGACTACTCTACCTCAGGAGTAGTACCGGTGCTTAAAATGAATGGAACCCTTTGTCATTGATGTCAAAGGGGGAGTAATATACAGAGTCATGAAAAATAGAAAGGAGGAGTAATATACTAAGGGAGAGCAACATTCAGTTATGACAGCAGTTCGGTTGAGGAAATGGAGAATATTGGAAAATATTGCAGCAAATAGAGGATTCATCTTTGGGGGAGTTTTTGAAGAAATGTTATAAAAGGAATGTTCATTTGGGTTGATGGTGGTTTTTCATTCCACATGTTGTCATCAATGCCAAAGGGGGAGATTGTTGGAGATTTGCCAACAGGCCAGTACTGACTGTATGTTTGTCATTGATGACAACATATGGAAAGTAGCATGCGTGGAAGTCTTATGCAGTAAGCTTTCATTATATGAAGCATGGACATGATATCAGCATGATATCATGGGTGCAGAGGTTAACTGTTAGTACAGATAGTTATATAGCAGCTTGTGTTAGTAGTGTTCCTGACAGAGTAACAGTCAGTGTTCTGTGTATGGTTGTCCGTACAGTTATCATAGAGCCTTGCACGCTTGGATATATGTTGAAGACATGTTAGTGATGTTTCAGTCATGGATGCATAGTCTGTTGATGAGTAGAAGTGAATTTATGTAGTTGCTATTCACCAGCAATAGTTTCATGTGTTTGTTTAGAAGAGCCGACAGAGATTTTATTGGTTCTAGAGTTGCACCTATCCTGTGGGTATGTGCCCTTGGATTTAATCTTAGAGGAGAGTTATTTATGTTCGGTTAAGAGTGCATGAATTAATTTAGCTTGAGGAGAAAGATCTAGTTATTTTAGTAGAGCCGACAGTGTGTAGTGTGTGTCTACAATTATCTTATTGCACAGGGCCCAGAATGTGTTGCGTGCATAGTAGAGCCGACAGAATTTTTATCAAAGTTTTTTATGGTTTCTCTAATATGATTTCAAGGTGGTTCTAATAGGCTGACTTGATTATATCATTTGGAGGAAAGATATTTATAGGCATTCATTTGTGGTTACTAGAGTGTGGTTCAGAGTTGATTAAGAAGAGCAAAGTAGAGTGTGTGAAGTGTTGAGCCATCAGAAGGTCTATGTGACCAAGTAAATTATTTTTTCTATACATAGGAACTGATCCAGACAGCAAGTCAAAGCACAGTTCACCAAGATCTAGATATAGTGTGTATATGTTAAACATAAGGTTGTAGCCTTCGCTCCTTTAAGAAGTGTACTCTCGGATAGTGCGTGCTCTCCCCTAACAGGGACAAATGTAAAAGACTCCTAACAAGGTCCGACCCTTGACCAAGTCTACTGCACTAAATATATTGTAAAGCAACTCCTAACAGGGTTAAGGATCTTCTAACAAGGATCATAATACTCTAGTGCAGAATATTAGTGGGTGTCAATTCCCATCGGGGTTTTTACCTATTTGGGTTTCCCCATAACCAAAATATTGGTGTTGTGTTCATGTGTTCTTTCATTGTATTTATGCTTTATGTTTAAGTATACTTAATTGGACAAAGAATTGAATCTTGTAGATAACTGATTCACCCCCCCCCCCCCTCTCAGTTATCTCTTGGGACTATTCCTAATAGTAGGCGTGGTGGTGGGTGTTCTTTCCCCTTTCTTTTCCTTTATCTTTTGCTTCCTACTAATCTGCATGGGGAATCTCATCACAACTGATCTTTCATGACCCAAAGATTCTCTTGGAGTGGATGGAGCTTGATTATATCAAGGATTTCTCTTCCCTTTTTAAGTACTAGGTTTGGCATTTGTGATCTTGTCTACTCCCTCTACCATAGGAGATGTTTCAAACTTGAATGACTTATTCAAGTAGTCTTGATTACATTTAAGGACGTATCTTTCCTTGAATTTTACATCTTCTTGTTCCTCTTCCTCTACATTGGCATTATGAACCTTCTCTACTAAAAACATTCTTATTATTATACAATGGGTGAAGTCTCTCAACAGATTCCATGTTCGTATGATCATCAAATATATACATCCTTTCTGCATCTAGAGCCAACTACAAATCAATTTTGCAATAGTCTTTGACCCTTGCTTCATAATCATTTGCATAACTTGCCTAGTGGTCCTCCAAATAAGGTTCATGGTTTAAATGGGTCCCAATCACATGGTAAATGTCCCTATGGGATCAAATTTACCTCATTGAAAATTGATTTCATCCAATGGGCACTCGTCGCATTGTGGCCCAACTATTTTGGACACCTTCATGTCTTGAGGAAAGTGAACCCAACCCTAGTAGGGAACTAAAAGTAGAGCTTATGCTTGTTCACGATCAAATTGTGAGTGCTTGTCACTTTTCTACATATCTCCATCATGATAAATCTATGTAATGGGTATCTAGGGAGATTAGTAGGCTACAATGTACATCTAGCTACCCCAATATAAGTAAAAGTATGGAATTGAATGCAGTTTCTCCTGAACTTCTTGATTTGTGAAGTTGTTTGGGGAGATAGCCTCTTTTCAAAATCCCCTTCAATGGACCAGATGCCTGCAAAGATAAAAGCATCCACTAGTACAATTGACCCTAATTTTTTACCAAAATCTCCGACCAACTAGCAAAATGGTTTTTCTTGGTCGGATTGTAGAAGGAAAACTTTGATTTTTATTTTTTAATCCATGCCCGTGTTCGTCGAAATCATGACCATGCTCATGTTAGTCGTAAGTTCGATGAACACAGGCATAACTTTTTAAAAAAAGAACATCACTTTTTCATTCTTCCTACAGCGAGAGCAGAGCAGAGTCAGTGTCTCGCACCCGCCAAGCCCCCTTTGCATCTTCACTATGCTCTGAATGCGTCGCTACGACTTAGGGCATAGACATCATGGATTACTACAAAATTCTTGAAGATCTTTCTATATTTTCCACTACATATGAGAGGTACATGGATTTTATAAACAAATTTCACTCTGAATCTTCTTTGTTTAAACAAAAAATTGACACAAAATCTTCCATAATGAACTCTGCTATCAAAAAATTATGCACGACTTTTATATCTTTACATATTCATGTTTGGCATCTTGAAGTATTTGTCTGATGATGTCGTGAATGTTCTAGAAACTAAAATATGCCCTTTCTTGGCACTTTGATGATAGCTTCATGTATCCTAAAATAAAACTAGTGTATCTAAATGTCATGATTCTTGTATGGGCATGGTTTTGTATCATTGCAAAAACAAGGACTTTTCCCGCTTTGAATCTATTGTTGTAAAGATGTCCTCTGCTAGTTCTGTCTAGATTATAGGGTTCAAAAACCTTGCATTTATCTTAAGCCACATGAATAGATCGAGGGTTTATGTGAGTGACTTGATTCTAATAAACTTCATGGGGAATCTTTTGGTTTATGCGAGTGACTTGATTCTAATAGAATAAATAACCAAAGTTTTCAAAATTACTTGTAAGTATTAAAGCTCTTTCATAATGATTTAACAATTGGTGCAGGAGAACCTGATTATGATCGTGCCTCCATTAGGCAAATTAGAGTCTTTTGTGTTTTTTTGTCTAATAAGGTCGTAGGGACTAGTTATAATTAATTCAAATCGTGTTGTAAGGCATTTGAAGCGTAGTTTGAGAGTTACAGTTATTTCTCTATAAATTGTCAAAACCCTCAATGAGGGTAAACAATGAATACATGAAAATACATAACTTTCATTCCAACCGTAGGAATAGTCTATAAATTAGTGGAACATTTCCTCTAAATTCTTATTTTATAATTCCAAAGTTATAGATTTTTATGAAGAGATTTGGTCATGTATTAATAATTCCCTAGTGGATTGTTTGCATAAGTTTCAGACTTAAATGACATGATTTAATGAAGTTTCAAAGGTTTGAACATGAAATGATAAACTTTTCATAGATAGAACTATTGAAGAAGGAAGATGGGATGTATTGTGACCTTTTTTAGATGAATAGGTGATAAAAATACGAGTATTTGTATCCATTATATCCTTGTTTAACAAGTATGATTTGTGATAGTCAGCAAATAGGAAATGCTTGTTCAAATAATAAAATGGAGGCTTCTTCATGAAGGATATGTTGTTCTCTAGTTGATGAGTATATAAAAATCACATTAAGGTCTTGAAGGTTCCATAATAACAAAGTTTGAATACTATTTAAGTTCTAATGTGTACGTCATTGGTGCTTGGGGAACCCTTGACCCTACTTCTTTGGATCTAAAAAATCTTAGTCTCCATATCTCTATTTCCTCAATCTAATGAATAATCACCTAAGACCCCTGACTTGGATCAACCATCTTATTTAGATCTTCCAACACCATGTCAACATGGAGAATATGTGGCCTAGAGATAAGCTCCTCCTAAAATTGAACCACTAGCATATCAATAGTCTTTTATGGTTCTAGGGAACACTCAATACACCCAACTCTCCAAACTACCTCAAAAGCGTAATTGTCCTACTTGTAGCCCTCCAACAGCACTAAATGACTTATAACTCCCAATCCTTCCAAAAAAAAAGACAAGTACTTTGCACTTCTAGACACCCATTTTGAAGTACTTCAACATATCCCAAGCTTACCCCATGTTCATTTAGACCAAATAGTACTGTCCTAGAACTATACCCTCACCAATGCATAGAAATGAGTCCAAATAACAAAGCAGCTATAAGATGGTTTTATCCCCAAGACCTCAAATCTTTAGCGGTCTTCTAAAATGAACCTAATTGAAGAAATATCAACTCAATTTCAACCTATGGCCTCTACAACACCAAAAGCCCCAAATCACACCTTATAAACCCTTAAATCTAGGGTTTTTCAAATCTCTGACTTCCAAAAACCTTCCCTCCAAATTGGTGATGGATTCACCATTTGTATGACCTATCTTGACACTTCAAATCAGAAAATGTGCCCCTTGTTCAGCTACATTGCTCACTGCAATACCTGTCCATGCATTTTCTTCAAGTTTTCTTCACAATTCCATTGGTGCGCTCCCCTGTCATTCACTTTTTTTCTTATGCAAGGTTAGTGTGATATAATACAATGTTAGATAGAAATAATTTCATGGATTCCAGGCCTAAGGCTCCATGGAATGCCTTCTGATGAGACAATTTATTGTCTCTATTTTGTGACCATCTTTATGCTTTGTTAAAACATTTCCAAGACATTCATGGACATATAACTATTTGAACTTGTGATAAGTATAGTTAAAACCACCAAGATTATGGGTAGTTAGATCTGAAATGTTTTGCTGAACATTATATATATATATATATATATATATATATATATATATATATATATATATATATATATTGCAGTACTTCATATAACTACTTGAATTTGTGTTCAAATATTTAGATAATAATTGACTAGTTGACTTGTATACATATCTACATGCTACTAACTTACCAGGAAAAAAGAACAGCTAGAGAGTGGATCGACTGCATTAAAGAAGAAAGGTTGAAGTTCCAGCTACGACGGAGAGAGCCATCATAGCATCGAGGATCATATCGCTACTATGGAGGAGCCACCATCCCAAAAAATATAGGAAACAACTCTACTATATTTCCTCAGTGCTCATTATTTTGTTGAATTAGTTATCCAAACTTTATTGTATTATGTCATGGGCTATTATATTTCCTTCTTCTATGTCGAGACTTAGTTAGAACTTACTTTCACACTTTCAATAAGCATCAATCCTCTATATAAATGGATTTGATTGGTTAAGTTGTGTAATGTGGAAATATATACGATTGTTGTGTTTAGCATAGTAGAGCTACTCTTTCTATTTTTCATGTATTGCTCCATTACTATGTAATCAGTTTATGAGAATATAATGAAAGAGTAATTTTGAGTATATTATGTGTTAGTAGTTAGTAGAATCCAACCAAGGGGACCCACTTGGGAGGTGGAGTAGATTAGAATAGAGTAGAATTTCTTTCTATATTTTCCCATGCTTTCAAGTAGAGTTATTGTTTTACTCCTACAGCATTATTATTGTGAATGTTCTTGCGGCACTTGCGGAGATAGACATGGTGAACGCTTTTAGTTGCTAAAATAGGCTTAGGTTAAGTTTACAAGCTTTCAGTAGTAATTTCATTAAGTACTTAAGTATGCTTACTTTCCTGCAGTAATAGCATAGGTTGCTTTCATGCATTTTATCTTCCTGCAGCGTAGGTAGTATGACTCTTTGAGGGGCTTAGTGCACAAGCTGTGTTGTCCCATTTCAAGTATACATCCCTGGGTTGACAATCTAAATGCATTTCATGATAGGAAAAGTAATCCTTAGTATGAATACATTAATCCTAAGAGAGACATTGGCATGATTATCATTACCTATTGTGAGACTGTTCATTTTTGGCATCGTTGCTAGGGATGGTGTCAAACTGAGAACTTTAATGAGTCATTCATTTTTAAGATAGTTTTCTATTCTTATTCAATAGTTATTAGTTGTGATCATTGCTTCACAAGTTCATTAACTCACTTGCATGCATCGAAGAAGGCGAGATGTTCATGGCAGATTTCTTCCAAAAGAACCTGTTAAACTGAAAGAAGAATTTGAAGAAATTGAGTTACCATTTGTTGATGCAAGTCCTAAGTTTGTTGCATCACCTTAAACAAGAGAAGATCATTTTGATCCATTTGACCTTCACCCCTTTTGGAGAGATATTAGTCAGTTTCCTTATTAGCTCTACTCTAGGACCGTCTATTGGCCAAAGCCTTTTAGTTAATAATACTTACCAGCCGCAATTTCATTACCCAGCACCTCCAGTAATGGTAGCTCCTACCTTCCATTTCTTATTCCAAGCCTTGTCAACAATCCTAAGCTCAAGAACATACCTGCTTCAGCCCTTGCAAAGTTCTATGGCCTTATTACTGAGGACCTTGACACCTTTTTATTCGAATTTCACATTTTGTGTTGAAGTTTTGACTATAACACTAATAGTCATAAGCTCAAGTTGTTCCTAGAAACATTGAAGGAGTCATCTCTTAGATGGTTCATGGGCTTAGGAGAAAATGCAGCAACTAATTGGAATAGGATGAGAGATTTGTTTCTGCAAAAATATAAGGAATAATGAAAAGGAGGTGATTTAAGAGGATATGATATCTTCTAAATGTCACAAAAAGAAGATGAGACCCTAGAGGACTACATATCATGCTTCTTATACAATCTGCAGAAGAATTCTCAACATGCACTGTAGGAGGATTCACAAAAACTAATCTTTTTGAGAGGAGTGAATGATAACTGTCTAGAAGCATTGGACCTTATGGCTGGAGGAGATGTATCTCAATCTTCTTGGGATGATCTCAAGAAGATTTGTTTGAATTATTCCAGAGCAGCAGTAAAGAAGGGCAGAGGATTTTGTCCAACACTTGCAAAAGGAAGTAGCTCTAGCATATCTAAGATAGAAATCTCAAACCTGCTATGAGACTTCAAGCAAGACATTATTAAAGGTGTCACTAGACACCTAGACATGATGACTTCCAAGAAGAAGCATGCAGACACAGAGGCACAACTCATTGAATATTGTCCCCATTGTCACAAGTAAAAGAGGATTGTTAATGCAAGCTGATCGCGAACCTAGAGAATCAACACCTTCCAACTAAATATTTGAAGATAGAAGGAGAGGAGGAGCAAGTTTTCTTTGTTTCTCAATGTCGGCCATGTGCCATGAGACAAGGTATGCCTCAAGATCCTTTGCAAATTTCAAATCCTTATAATAATCAGTGGCAAAATTGAAATGTCCAAAACCCTCCTTAGTATACTCAATCTACTTGGAATAACGCCTCGCCTAATAATCAAAAGAATCAGTGCTTTAATCCATAATAACCCCAATGGCCACAACCTCCAAATCAATGGCATTCACTACAAGGGAATTGGAAACCCACTAATCAGTGGAGAGGACCTCAACAATGGCCTAATCAGAATCCTGTGTATCCACCTTTTCCACCTCCAGTGAATCCACCTACAATTATGTCACCTCCTACAAATACAGGTCCTCCAAAGAAGACACAGTTACCTGCTCAGCCACAACTGAATCCAAATAGTCAACCACAATAGCAGCAAATGTATGATACTAATGTGCAACAGTACCCTGCTTATGCACTCAACATAGCTGATATACACCTAAGATTGGGTACTACTCTGCTTGCACCTGAACCCCCTCTTATCACAGAAGTGCCAGACCTTCCTGCAGCATCAGTACCACTTTCAAAGAAGGCTTTTCCAAATACAATTTCCCCAGCTAATGTCTCCAATCCAACTAATGTTTAGACCTCAGTAAAACCTCATTTTCCTCAGAGGCTTAGCCTAGACAAACCTATACCCAAAGAAGACCAACCATTTGATATCCTTGACCAGCTAAAAAGTATGCATATCGAGATTCCTTTGTTTCAAGCCATTAAAGATGTTCTTATCTATGGAAAAGTAATTAAGGAAGCTTGTCTCAAAAAGTATGGATGAAAGAAAAAGGATCCCAAAATAGTTCATGTTCTAGGATAGCTAGCTGATATTAAGTTGGAAAAGATTTTAATTCCAAAAGTATTCTGATTCTGGGAGCTCAATTGTTACTATCATCATTAATGGTCAATCTGTAAAAAATGCTTTAATAGACTTAGGCGCTGCCATTAATGTCAGGACTAAGGATACCATGCATAAACTAAGTATAGAAGGATTGAGGACTACTCCAACAATCTTGCAACTTACAGATAGTTCTACTGTCACCCCTGATGGTATGATAGATGACATAATAGTTACCTTAGACTCTTGGGAATATCCTATTGATTTCATGATTTTATCACCAAAAGGTCAATCTTGCTGGTTACCCTATTATTTTAGGACATCCATGATTAGCAACAGCTGATGCCGACATTAGTTGTAGATCAGGGAACATGAAAATTTCAAATGGACAAGCAACTAAGAAACTAGCATTATACCCTCCAACTCAACCTCAGCCAAACTTAAGCACCCCTATATGGCCAGATTTAGGAGATGGAGAAGAAGAGTTGAACTCTATGGCTCAACTCATGATGTTACATGGGTAGTCTTTTCTGAAGTTGCAAGAGGAAGATGTAGTGATTCAGAGCATCCTTACTAATGACTATGTTGTGATAAAAGACATTTCTGAGAGCTATGTGTTGCAGTTGTCTACTTACGAAGACTATGTTGAGGACTGTGTTTTGCCATCATAACCCAATATTATCCATCAATTACTACCCTGTGAAGTATTTACCAGTCCTATCTCTAAAGTATCCATGCTTAACCTTACCACTACTGTTGAGATTTTCCAGGGTCATACCCTTCATGTTAATAACAAGTTTCCCTCATAGCAGTTGGAGAAATTAACCAAACTCCTACAAACACATGAAAAATCCTTTGCATGGGACTATGGGGATAGGAAGGAACTAAGCCCCACACTTTGTACTCATAAGATTTATATCAATGAGGGAAGTCTACCACTCTGCCAGCCTCAAAGAAGGATTAACCCAGCATTAAGAGAAATAGTCAAAATAGACTTACAAAAGCTGCTAGATGCTGGTTTTATATATCCAATCTTTGATAGCAAATGGGTATCACCTTTGGTCATATTGCCTAAAAGGGGGGGTAAATAGATAATTTGTGTAGATTATAGGGAATTAAACAAAGCCACAAAGAAAGATCATTTTCCCTTACCTTTCATTGATCAAGTACTTGATACTTTAACTGGTAAAAAGTATTTTTCTTTTCTTGATGGATATAGTGGATATAACCAGATTAGTATTTCTCTAGAGGATCAAGAAAAGATGGCATTCACATGTCCCTAGGGAACTTATGCATATTCTATCCTACCATTTGGGTTGTGTAATGCTCCAGCAACATTCCAGAGGGTTGTAATTAGTATTTTTGCTAATATTTCACATGATTGCATGGAGATATACATGGATGATTTTACTGCATTTGGGGTCACTTTTGAAGAATCCCTATAGAATCTAGAAAAGGTGTTGATCAGATGCAAGGAACACAATCTCTCTCTCAATAGTGAGAAATGTTTTATGCTAATGCAAGAAGGCATTGTACTTGGACATTTCATTTCAGCAGTAGGTATCCAAGTGGACCCAGCAAAAATTGAGGTAATTCTCACATTGCCTATACCTACTAAGAAAAAAGATGTAAGATCCTTCTTAGGACACTATGGCTATTATAGGCATTTTATTCAGAATTTTAGTCAAATAGCTAGTCCTCTATACACATTTCTTACCAAAGAGGCCGAGTTTATATGGACATCAGCTTGTGATGAATCCTTCCTACAACTTAAGTCACTTCTAACAACTGCACCAGTCCTTAAAGGACCTGATTGGTCTCTACCATTTCACATACATAAAGATGTCTCGAACTATGCAATAGGTGTTGTCTTAGGACAAAAGCCTAGTAACCTTGAAAATGTCATTTACTATATCAGCAAGAGCCTACATGGACCATATTTGAATTACACAGTAACTGAAAAAGAATTATCGGCAGTAGTTTATGTCTTAAACAAATTTTGTCATTATGTAACAAGTTACCCCATCTTTGTTCATACTGACCATGCAGCAATCAAGTATCTAATGAACAAACCTGCCATCACAGGCAAGTTGGCAAGATGGCTTCTTCTTTTATAGGAATTTGATATAACCATTATTGACAAGCTAGGGAAGGAAAATGTAATGGTTGACTATTTATCCAAAATTCAGAATGCTGACTCAGATGCTACTATGGTTGATAATACATTCTCTTATGAACATATGTTTCACATTACTATTAAAAATCCATGGTATGTTGATATAGCTAATTACCTTGTAGCTGACAAAATGCCCCCATATTTCTCTCCAAAGGACAGACGAATGTTTGTTGAGAAAAGTTTCCAATTCTCCTGGATTGAGAACACCTTATTTTATACCGGTCCAAACCAAGTCATGAGAAGGTGTGTGCGAGAGGATGAGACATATGATATTCTCCACGCTTGTCATGATGAGCCATGTGGAGGCCACTTTGCAGCCAAGAGGACGGCTTTGAAGATCTTGACAATAGGTTACTACTGGCCAACACTTCACAAGGATGCAGTCAGCTACATAAGAAAATGTGACAAATGCCAGAGAATGGGTCGTCCCACCAAATCAGATGAAATGCCCCTAAACCCACAATTGGTGGTAACACCATTTTACAAATGGGCATGGATTTCATTGGTCTAATATATCCTCCTTCAAATGGGAAATCATACATTTTGGTATGCATAGACTATCTGACCAAATGGGTGGAATTAAAATCCATGTAGCATGCATGAGATCAAAAGGTAGAAATGTTTTTATATGAGGATATCTTCACCCGCTATGGAGTGCCAAGAGAACTTGTCACTGACCAGGGAGCACAATTTACATCTAATCTGATAACCAAACTCATGAAGGAATACAATATCAGGCACCGAAATTCCAGTCCTTACCATCCTCAAGCCAATGGTCAGGTAGAGGTCACAAACATAGAGATTAAAGCCATCTTAATAAAAATAGTTCATCTGCACCGACGAGATTGGAGCAGAAGACTCTCAGAAGCAATCTGGGCCTACCGAACAACCTAGAAGACAACCATGGGATTCACTCTGTTTGAATTAGTATATGAGGAGGCAATGTTACCAATTGAATTCGATCACAAGACATTGCGTACAGTGCTGAAATTAAGCATTAATCTCCCTACAGCACAAAAAGAATACCTTCTACACCTCAATTCCTTGGATGAAATGCGTAAATCCACATTGGAGCACACAGAGCTGGTACAGAAGCAATAGAAGAGATCGCACGATTCCCATATTAAGAGAAAATAGTTTCACTTGGGTGATTGGACATTATTGTATGATTCTAGATTCAAAGAAATTCCAGGCAAGCTACAAACTAGATGGCTGGGACCTTATGTAATTTAATGTGTCTTCAAAAATGGAACAGTCTAGTTGATGACAATCGATCTAGTGCAATTTAAATTACTCATCAACGGTCATCATCTACACCTGTATCACAACCCCAAACAAAGGAGGACTTCCTGCAACAATTCTGCAATAACACTTCTACAGTGCAACAGGTAACACTTCCTGCAGTAGAAGGTGAGAACCTTCTTCCTGTAGCTTCAATATAGCATGCCTTCCCATAATAAAACTTCATGCCGCATGAAGTCCACTTCTCCATTCATTTTTCCCTATTCTTCTTTCTAGCCCATTTAATTTCTCTATCTTCCATCCATCGACCATCCACGTCACTATCTTTTTCTATTTTTATGTTTTCAATAAAAGCCACGTCAGCTGACACATGCAACCACCAGCATCATTTCACTCTCACCACATTTTATTTCACATGTACGGTAATCAATTGTCAGGTACAACTTTTTAAATCTCTATCCACTTTTAGCACATAGATTTCAATAATTATATTTAGTACTACAATAAATGTAAGATTACGACGTTACGCCAGTTCCTCATCCCATGTCGAATGTGCCAAGTGTGGACACTTGTTCTTGCTTCGTAGGGGGCAAGGGAAGTGTATTAAGTTCTAATGTCATTTCTAAGCTATCCTTGTCATTTCAAAGTTGTACTTAAGCCTTGTTTCATTAAGTCCCTTTATTCTCACACATTTTTCGTACTATAAATCTTGAATATTTTCTAATTTTTTGAAGCTGATGTGACCTGAAAGTCACAGTTAAAGTTATAATTTCCTTTGTTAAAATGTCATTATTATTGATTCATGCTAAAAACAACAGAGGAATTGCAAGAGAAAGGTCTATATTTTCAAGAAGAGAATTTGAAATTCAAGAAGGGAATAAGGTATTTGCAGAACAAGAGGGATTTGAAAGATTAACAAGCTATGATGAGAAGAAGTTTGGAGGTAAAATATTTGGAAACAAATGGGTAGATAACTGCAGAGGCGTGAGCTAGTGCATCATGGCCTTTTGCTTGCAGACATTGAAGCAGTTAGGAGGTTTAATGCATGTGGTTGGTTGGGTTATTTCCTGAAATTATCAGAATTTAATGAAGAGGTGGCAACTGATTTTATGAATACTTTTGAGGAATGGCAGGTGACCGTATGGGGTTTAACAGTTGTCGGGATAGAAGAACAAATAGAAGAGGTAACTAGGTTACCAGCAATTGGGGAATATTACCCCAATGAGCATGACGTCAACTCGTCACGAGCCTAGTTTTCCCTTTCAAGTGATCCTCCTCTAGAGATTAGCAAGAAAGGGTGCAAACAAATGTCTCTTCAGCCACCATACAATGAGCTAGCAACACATATTATTAGGTACCTGACATGAGAGGGAATATTTTCAAATTTGCATGCACATCATTTTAAGCTACTTATCTCTATAAGGCATAATCTCTGAGTAAATGTCCCTAATTTCTTGTATAATATGCTAAGTATTAGCACTGAGGAGCTTCTAGTTAAAAAATACCTTAGGGATGTCTCTCCCTTAGCATGGTCAGAATTTGTCCAGCATAAAACACTGCAACCTCAGGTTGACCCTGCTAAGCAACCCCTTGAAAATGATGTAGCACCTTCTGAGCCCGCTGTGGAAACAGCTACACAAGAAAAATATCCAGAATTACTTCAAGAAAATAGGCCTTCTCCTGTTCCATAAATTAATGTCCCTACCTCTTCCACAAGGGAAGGAAAATGGAAAATTGGAGAAGAAACCCATGATCTTGAGAATGAAGTTCAAAACCCTGCAGTTCCAAAAAGTAAAAGAAAAAGGTTGAATCTTGCAGCATCTTCTCCTGCAGTAGTATGGCCAAAAAGAACCCTCAAAAAGAAGACTACAGAGGTTGTAAAAATAATTGTGCGGAGAAGTCCTCAGATGCGAGGACAAGTTTCTCCAATTTCTCCTGGAAAAACCAAGTGTTCCATTAGCAAAACCTACCATGGAGCCTTCTAGTGAGTATATCTCTAACAATTCCCCTAAGCAAACATAAGTGCCTTCATCTCCCCAAAATTTGCAAGAACCTTGTGGTAATATATCACATGATGATCTGGATGCACTTGAGGAAATCCCTAATGCAGCACAAGAAAACATTGTCGAAGATGTCTAGTTGACTCCTCCACCAGTCCTTGTTTATTCCCATATGTCTATTGTGCCTTACAAAGAAACATGGTTTACTAAATATTTTGAATAGGCTTGTAAGGAAAGGAGAAAATAGAGCACCCAGTTGCATTAATTTGACCCTCCAACATTATAATCTATCCCCTTCAGTATATATAACCAGTTTGTCTTCTAGAAAACTTTGTGGAAGCAAGAAAGAAAAAGAATGCAGAAAGAGATAGATGAGCGGCAAGAGGAGATAGAAGTTCTTAAAGAACATGTGAAGAAGCAGAAGCAACAAATGGATCATGCTCTCAAACTAGCTGATCAGGTTATAACTTGTAGACCACCTCCCAGAGTTTATGCCATTTATTTGAAAGAATAGTTCCTCATATTTCAGCTAATGATGACTATGAAGGATATAGACCGTGAGTTTAAATCAGCTCAAGGATTTTATGGATTGTACCAGACCCTTCCTTCATGGCAACAGAACTTACTCTATGAGATTTATCTGCATAATTTTGTCATTCCTCATGAAGCCGAATGGAACCCTTTGCTTTACATAGGAGATGTCCATTTGAGAGCCCTAATGTCCTGGATGCAGAATGAGCCAAATTATGACAGGCAGCTAAATAACTACAGAGACATGGAAAAATATGAACCATTACCCTTAAGGGTAGAATCAAGAAAACTTGATGTCCTCCTAAGAGATTGGCTTAACCTAACCTATGGTAGGTAGAAACCTGAAATCAAAGAAAGGGTCTTTGCTCTAAGAGATAAGGTTTACATGGAGTATCAAGGGTTATCCAATTTTTCATTCCAGAGAGCTCTCACCGGGGTAAGAAGCATATGGAATAGGCTACCTGAGGTCGTTAAGAAATCTGAGCCACATAGCCCAATAAATTTTGAGGCAGCTATGAACAGAGCAATCAGGTAGATGCAGCTAGGATGGAAAATTAGAAGAGAACTATGATTTCCCCTGTCTTTCCGACTGCCACTACTCTTATGGCCATTGTATGATATCAAAGCTACCATAGTAGACCAATTACAGGAGGACCATCGTATGGATTACTAGGAGAGGACAAGGGGATTCTATTATACTTTTAAGAGTAGGAAGAGGGGAAAGATAGATGTTGGTGAATTCAGATCTATAGCCAAAAAGTGTAATGCTTGAGGACAAGCATTATGCTTGTTGGGGGGAAGATGATGAGACAATTTATTGTCTCTATTTTGTGATAATTTTTATGCTTTGTTAAAACATTTCCGAGACATTCATGGACCTATAATTATTTGAACTTGTGATAAGTACAGTTAGAACAACCAAGATTATGAGTAGTTAAATATGACATATTTTTTTGAACATTATATATATTGAAGTACTTCATATAACTACTTGAATCTATGTTCTAATATTTAGATAAGAATTGACTAATTGACTAGTATACATATCTGCATGCTACTAACTTGCCAGGAAAAAGGAACAGCTAGAGAGTGGATTGGCTGCATTAAAGAAGAAATGTTGAAGTTCCAGCTACGACAGAGAGAGACATCATAGCACCGAGGATCATGTCGCTACTGTGGAGGAGCCACCATCTTAGAAAATATAGGAAACAACTCTGCTACATTTCCTCAATGCTCATTATTCTTTTGAATCAGTTATCTAGACTTTATTGTATTTTGTCGTGGGTTGTTATATTTCCTTCTTCTATGGCGAGACTTAGTCAAAACTTACTTTCATGCTTTCAATGAGCATCAATCCTCTATACAAATGGATTTGATTGGTTAAGTTGTGTAATGTGAAAATATATACGATTGTTTTGCTTAGCATAGCAGAGCTACTCTTTCTATTTTTCATGTATTGCTCCATTACTATGTAATCAGTTTATGAGAATATAATGAAAGAGTAATTTTGAGGATATTATGTGTTAGTAGTTAGCAGAAGCCAACCAAGGGGGCCCACTTGGGAGGTGGAGTAGATTAGAATAGAGTAGAATTTCTTTTTGTATTTTCACGTGCTTTCAAGTAGATTTACTATTTTACTCCTGCAGCATTATTACTGTGAATGTTCTTGCAGCACTTGCAGAGATAGACATGGTGAATGCTTTCAGTTGCTAAAATAGGCTTAGGTTAATTTTACAAGCTTTTAGCAGTAATTTCATTAAGTAGTTAAGTATTCTTACTTTCCTGCATCAATAGCATAGGTTTCTTTCATGCATTTTATCTTCCTGCAAAATATGTAGTATGACTCTTTGAGGGGCTTAGTGCACAAACCGTGTTGTCCCATTTCAAGTATACGTCCCTGGGTTGACAATACAAATGCATTTCATGATGGGAGAAGTAATCCTTAGTATGAATACATTATTCCTAAGAGAGACATTGGCATGATTATCATTACCTATTGTGAGATTGTTCACCTTCCTTCTAAAAGAAAATCAAAATAATTATAAGAAAAAGAACTAAATTGTGACTGTTGCGCTAAAGTATACAAGACAGTAATATGGAAAGGTCTTCAAAGCATTGAAGAATGTTTAGAAATTGATTTTTAAACCTTCTTCAACACATTTGTAGCTTGTTCAAATCAACAACAATGTAAAAACCATGCAAAGAAACATCCAAATGACAAATATAATGCTTTCTTATTCATCCATAGTTCGTATAGTGCTTGTAGATCCTCCTCTTCTCCCATACAATGGCATCCACAATAATTGGGCATCTTGAAGGTGTATTTTTGTAGTAGAGCTTAGGGGGAAGATTTAGTTGTGAGTTAATTTGAAAGATTAAATTGAATTCAAGAAGCAAGTTTGGAGGTGTAGCCCAAAGCTCTATAGGAGCGTTTTGTGGAATATCCATTATGAAGTAAATGCAAAACTTGTACCTTTCAACAATAAAGGCATTTCACATAGGCATTACGTTTCTAATCAAATTTAAGAGGAGAATTGTGTGCCAAACTGAGTTCACCAACAATAGGAGCAGGGAAAAGCCAAAATTTATTCCACATTTAGTGAAAAGAAAAAAGAAATTGTCATGACTAACCAAGCCTTCATTTCCCATGATATTATTGGAAAAAGGAAACAATTTCTTAACAGACAGAATATCATTGTTTACAACAGTAGAGTACTTGCAAAACAAAAATTGTATATTTCTCATTGACTTTTATAGCAAAAGGGATTTAAAGGGACGAAGACAAATGACTTGCTCAAAATTATGAAATTTCGCCTACTCAATACAACCTTTCCAACATATAACACAACTTAAATTAATAGTGTTTTACATGATTACATTCCCCAAATCATTACTAGAAAAATTTTGAACATGTCTAAATGGAATACTTTGTGCCTGACATACTTAAATGGAATACACCAAGAAGTACCAAATGATGAATGCTCAATTTTTGTAATTGCAAAGCATCAGAACCGTCCATTTCTAGCACTTGATTTTGTATAGTCTTAATGATTTTTCTATAGTCCTAATGATTTTTCTTATTTCTTGTCTTTTGTCCCTTTTTTATTTCCTATGTTTGTGTTTGGTGATAGGATTTTGAACAGTGTTGACAAAGTGTGTTTCTTTTTATGATTATTTGATTGATCCTCTCGCCTTTCCTTACTTTGTAAATTCCATTTTCCCAATAAAGTTAATTGCAGTGTGCAACTATTATGCAAGGCATTAACTGCATTAAATGCCCCAATTAGCCCTACTCGGTAACTGTAAGGCAACATTTTTTATTAGGTTTCATGTTTTCGATTGTGGAGTTCCGCATTGTTTGTTGTTCTTGATAAATCGGGTCTTGAATTTGACTTTTCCCATGTCCGAGTTTGTGTCGATTGTGGAGTTCATCTTCTTTTGATGGTATATCTGATTCACTCTATGTGGAATACTATTTTTTTCAATGTTTTATTTCATCTTGATATTTCATTCATTTTTCATATACATAGAGAAATGGATAGTTCTGAGACTACACATTTGTTGATATTGTGAGACTACACATGCTAATAAAAAAAATGAGCTATCTGATTTAGGTTTACTGTTCATGATTGTAAACGGTCAATATTTTTTATGGTACTCCTTGGTGTATTCCATTTAAAAATAAATAGGTTTCCATTTTTTTATCATGTTTACTTTGTATATAAATACAAAAAAGTTAAGTTTACTATTCTAAGTGAACAAAAAAACTTAAATTTTAAAAAATTAGAGTTGAAAAAATGGTTGTTCAGTGACTGTACTATAGGTTGCAAACAAATCATCCTTCTTCCATCAACATTCTAGTCAATGTACAAGTAACGAGTCATTCCATTCAAGGTCATACTTACAACTTCAAAAAACATCTTTGTGCATACACTTTGAGTTCCTCATCACCTTACCATGCATCAACTTGCCACCTTGTCCTTAACCAATTAAATTCCATCTTCAATTATCTCTGCACACAATTGATATTAGCCCAACTAGATAAATAAATCACTGTCCTAAGTGTGTGCCAAAGAATAGGGAACAAGGAACACTTTATTTTGGTTCATTTTTTTAATTGTATGAGAAGAGATTTGTTTAACTATCACAATTTGATAGTATAGTAAATCAGAAGGGAGTAAAGAACTACTAATAATGTTATATACAAGATACTACTAATGCTAGTATTTTTATATTTAACAAATGGCAATATTAATGCTAGTATTTTTTATATTTGACAAATGACATCATTAATATCTTAATTCAAAGTATGGGAGATGATTTTTTGGTATAATTATAGCCCGAATATTTGCTTGTGAAGAAAGACCATGTCTGACAATATCAACCCAGAATAAAATAAGGAGACAATTGCTAGATTGTGGTCTAACTTGAAAAGAAAAGGTGATGGAAAATGTTATTGTCCTTGCAAAATTTGAAAGGGCTTAAAGACTCGAAGATATCTAATCAAAACAGTTGAGGAACATTGTAGGCAGCACAGTCACATTGAAAGGGGAAATAAATTTCGTCCATTGGTATGTATTTCAATATATTATTTTAACAATTTATATACATAAGTGATGCAGGAGCATCTCGGGTCCTTGGCAATCCTGTATCACCAAAAACATGTTTGTGTGTTCTTGTGTTGCTTGGTTCCTTCTTTAACCGAGTTAGTTCGGTGTTGCTTGGTTTCCTTTATTTACCGAGGTTGGTCGGTTATCTCTTTGGCGCTCGGTGATGTTTGTCTGGCACTCGGTTATCCTTGCTTATCGAGTTGTTTATTTTTGTTTCCTGTTGAGGCTGACTCTTGCAATTAATTATGATCGTGGGTTTAATGTTGGAATTGTTCATTGGGAAGTGTATGGACCTAGATCTGGTCGTTCCTTCCGTTGATGGTGGATCTAAAGGCTAACTTGTTCGGTAGCCTCTTGTATATAATGTAATCTTTGGGTTGTAGTTTAGGGGGGTAAGTTCAGTTAGAAGATAGAAGCTAGAATTTTGAAGATTGTTTCAGATCCTCGCATGTTGGAGGACTTTTGTACTTGATTGTAATATCTGGCCTAAACTAGGAAGGCCTTACAGCTCAACATGTATGAATAAATTGAAGTAAATATATGAAAGATATCTGCATTCTCTCTCTCACTTGTGTGTTTGTTGCTTCCGTGTGTGATCTCTGCAAGGTGGATCTGGTTAGGGTGTGCCTTTGGCCCCTCTCCCTATCCTCCCTTGCGTCAGGTGGTATCAAAGCGAGGTGAGATTTGGATCTAGGTTTGTGAATCTAGGTTTGAGGGTTCCTTCTTGTCAAACCCTATTTGATTTGTTGTGGGGTAGCAGATTGTGATCTGACCTACAATTACAGAGGGTTTCAAGATGGTTCGTGGGAGGCGAGATGCGGATCCAAGATTGGCAGACATATTGAGACAACTTGCTGCTAGATTAGAAGTTGTTGAAACAACCCAAAGAAGAGGAAGACATTTTGAAGATGTTAGTGATGATGAAATTGAGGAAGAACAAGGTGATATAGAACCTGCACCGGTGATGGATCAAGGTGAGGAAATATTGTTGAAGGCTTTGACAAATCTGAAGTCTACACCACACTTTAATCCTCCTGAGTATAGTGTAATATTAGATTATGATGAATTGGTGGACTAGATCACTGAGATGGAAAATTATTTTGAATATGAAAACGTACTTGAGGAAAAGAAGGTGAAAATTGCAAGCACAAAGTGGAAAATTCATGCATCCATGGAGTGAGAACATCTGCAATTAGATAGAAAGAGGAAAGGCAAAGACAAAATTAAGGTAAGGAATAAAATGGTGAATAAATTGAAAGGAAAGTTTTTACCTTGTGATTATCAGATTAACCTAGTTAGGCAAATGCAAAGTTTGGGACAAAAAGATAGCTCGGTAAAATAATATACTGAGGAATTCTATAGATTAGATATTAGATATGGACATGATGAAGATGATGTGGAAAGAATTGCTAGGTACCTGAATGGATTGAGAGTTTCCATCCAAGAAGAAATTAGTTTGGTCAAATCGGAGAACATTGAAGAGGCTTATCAATTTGCATTGAAAGTTGAGGGGAAATTGAACAAGAGACATGAGCAAAGATGAAGAGGTAGAGGTGGTAGATTCCCTAGAGAAAGAGGTAGATCTTATGGTGAAAACAGTAGATCTGAACCTGAATAGAAAAATCTGGATAAAGGCAAGACCGAGTGGAAAGGTGAAAGTTTATCTAGAGGCAAAGGCAGTAACTACCGAGGTGGTTATAATAGAGGTGGTTTCTGAGGAACTTGTTACAATTTTGGAGGACGTAGATCATTTGAGTATACATATGCGAGTAAGAAGGTTGGTAGCAGTAGAAATGCTTTGGTACAAGAAGAGTCACCGAATGAACCTGAGAAGGAAAAAAACTTGATGGTAAGGAGAGCACTCTGGAGTGAAAGTAATAAGGAAGATCCAGTAAGGAAAAGTTTGTTCAAGACCAGATGTAGAGTTTCTAATGAAGTTTGGAAGGTAATCATTAACAGTGGTATCTCAGAGAATTTGGCATATGAGGAAATGGTTACAAAGTTGCAGTTGAAAAGGTTGGAATATCTGAAGCCCTATCAGATTTCATGGATCAAAGATGAACATACACTCTTGGTAGGTGAACAATGTTATGCGAATCTGAAAATTGGAAAGTACTATGATAAGATGTTATGTGATATCATGCCTATGGATTGTTGTCATATTTTGTTGGGTAGACCTTGGCAATATGATAGACATGCTACATATGATGGGAGATTGCATAAATATACTATTTGGGTTGATGGAAGAAGACAAATCTTGTTACCTTATTGAAGAACCTGTTAGTAATGTTTGCACATCTGTGAAATTTTTCTTGATGGAAGGAAGAAAGTTTGTTAAGGATTTGAAGAATAATTATGTATGTTTTTCTGTGATTCCTAACAAACTGAGTAAGAAAATAGAGGATAGTATTCCTAAGGAGATTGATAAGTTACTCACCGAGTACAATGAAATTATTTCTAATAATGTACCTGATGGTTTTCCACCAAAGAGAAGCATTGATCATTGCATGGATCTAATCCCTAGAGCTAGTTTACTGAATAAGGCACCACATCGGTTGATACCTACCAAGAATCAGGAATTGAACCGACATATTCAAAAATTGTTGCGAAAATTTTTGATCCAGGAAAGTTTGAGTCCTTGTGCAGTACCTGATGTATTGGCACCTAAGAAGAATGGAGAATGGTGAATGTGTACTGATTCCAGAGCAAACAACAAGATAGCAGTGAAATATAGGTTTCCTATACCAAGAATGGATGATATAATGGACAGTTTGACTGGAGCGAAGTATTTTACCAAAATTAATTTGAAAAGTGGGTATCATCATATCAGAATCAGAGAAGGTGATGAGTGAGAGAAGGTGATGAGTGGAAGACTGCTTTCAAGACAAAAGAAGGTTTGTATGAGTGGTTGGTTATGTCTTTTGGTTTAACTAATGCACCGAGTACTTTTATGAGGTTGATGAATGAAGTTTTAAAAAAATTCTTGGATAAATTTGTGATTGTATACCTAAATGATATTCTGATATTCAGTAAGACCAGAGAAGAATATATGTTACATGTTAAATAAGTATTGCAGAGGTTGAAAGAAGAAAAGTTGATAAATTTGAAAAAGTGTTCATTCATGAAAGAGGAGATTGTGTATTTGGGATTTGTTATTTTAGCTGATGGTTTGAAAATGGATCCTGAAAAGGTTGAAGCTATTTTAAATTGGCCTACACCTGAGAATGCTAGTGAGGTAAGATCATTTCATGGTTTGGCAAGTTTTTATCGAAAGTTCATTAGGAATTTCAATTCAATTTGTAGTGCTATGATTGAGACTATGAGAGGAGATAAAAGAGAATTCAAGTGGACACATGGAGCTAATAAAAGTTTTGAGACTCTAAAGCATAAGGTTGTTGAATTGTCTATTTTAGCATTGTCTGATTTCAATAAGGTATTTCAAGTGGAATGTGATGCAAGTGGAAGTGCAATAGGAGCTGTTTTGAGTCAAGAAGGTAAACTTGTTGCTTTCTTTAGTGAAAATTTGAATGATGCAAAAAGGAAATACTATGTGTATGATCAAGAATTCTATGCTATTGTTCAAGCACTAAAAAAATGAAGACATTATTTGATACCGAGTGAATTTGTATTATATACCGATTAGAAATCTTTACAGTATTTGGATAGTCAGAATAAGTTGAATCAGACACATATGAAATGGGTTGAGTATTTGAAGAGTTATACATTTGTGATAAAGCATAAGAGTGGAGTCACTAACCGAGTTGCAGATGCATTGAGTAGAAGGAGATCTTTGATAACCGAGATGAAAATTGAAGTTCCTGATTTTGATGACATGAGAGATTCTTATGAATTTGATCTTGATTTTTTTAGTCATGGAGAAAGTGCAGAGCACCTATTCATGATCAATTGAGTACTAAATGGGAAGAATTTTTCATTCAAGAAGGTATGTTGTTTAAAAGTATTCAGTTGTGTATACTGAGAGGATCAATGAGAACTAATTTGATAAAGGATAAACATAGTAGTGGTTTGGCTGGACATTTTGGTGTTGACAAGGCATTGAATTTTCTTAAGGATAAATACTTTTGGCCACGGTTGTATAAAGATGTTCAGAAATTTGTGAAAAGTTGTGGAATTTGTCAAGTTGCAAAAGGAGTAAGTCAGAATACTGGATTGTATACATCAATTTCTGTTCCTAAGAAACCTTGGATTGATATCAGTATGGATTTTGTTCTTGGCTTACCGAAGACAGTAAGAGGTAATGATTCTATATTCGTTATTGTGGATAGATTTTCTAAAATGGCACATTTTATACCTTGTAGAAAGACATCAGATGCAGTACATATAGCAGATCTTTTCTTTAAGGAAATTGTCAGATTGCATGGATTACCAAGGAGTATTATCTCTAACCGAGATAGTAAATTTGTTGGATACTTTTGGAAAACCCTTTGGAGAAATTTTGGCACCGAGTTGAAATATAGTTCTACATTTCACCCACAGACCGATGGACAGACAGAAGTTGTGAATAGAAGTTTGGGAAATCTTTTGAGATGTTTAGTTGGAGACACACCGAGTAATTGAGATTCTGTGTTGGCACAAGCAGAGTTTGCATTGTAAATACTTCGGTGAATACGAATACTGAAAAAACACATTTTGAGATTGTAAATGGCATACAATTGAGATGTATATCAGATTTGAGGGATATTGTTGATGAAAGAAAGAGAAGTGTTGAAGGAGTAAAGTTTGCTGAGTACATGAAGACATTGCATGAAGATGTGAAACATAAGTTGGAGAAAAGTAATCAGAAATACAAAGACAGAGCTAATAGATCAAGAAGACATAAGACTTTTGCAGTCGGTGATAAAGTAATGGTTCATTTGAAGAAAGGCATATTTCCTATTGGAACATATGGGAAGCTGAAAATAAAGAAGTTTGGTCCTTGTAAAATTTTGAAGAGATTTGACAGTGAAAACGCTTATGATATTGATTTACCTAATGACATGGATATATCACCTATTTTAAACATTGTTGATTTGTATGAGTACCATGAGTCAGATGAAGAAATGACAGTACCGAATGATTATCCTAAGAAACAGATAGAAGAAGTTGAGCAGATTTTGGAGCAAAGAATTGGCAGAAGTACAAGAGGAAAATAGTATATGGAGTATCTGGTAAAGTGGAAGAATAAACCGATTGAAGACAATTCATGAATTTCACAATTTGAGTTGGATTCAGCTTGGATCGTACCTGTTTCATGATTCCGAGAATCATTTCAAATAATCGGGCAAGTGTCTGATGCAAGAGCATCTCGGGTCCTTGGCAATCTTGTATCACCAAAAACATGTTTGTATTTTTCTGTGTTGCTCGGTTTCTTCTTTGATCGAGTTGGTCCGATGTTGTTTAGTTTCCTTTCTTTATCAGGGTTGGTCAGTTATCTCTCTGGCGCTCAGTGAATTTACCCGGCGCTCGGTGATGCTTGTCTGGCACTCAGCTATCCTTGCTTACTGAGTTGTTTGTTTTTGTTTCCTGTTGAGGCTGACTCTTGCAATTAATTAAGGTCGCATATTTAATGTTGGAATCTTTCATTGGGAAGCATATGGACCTAGATCTAGTTGTTTCTTCCGTTGATGGTGGATCTGAAGGCCGACTTGTTCGGTAGCCTCTTGTATATAATGTAATCTTTGGGTTGTATTTTAGGAGGTAAGTTCAGTTAGAAGATAGAAGCTAGAATTTTGAAGATTGTTTCAGATCCTCGCATGTTGGAGGACTTTTCTACTTGATTATAATATTTGGCCTAAACTAAGAAGGGTTTACAGCCCGACATGTATGAATCAATTGAAGTAAATATATGAAAGATATATGTATTCTCTCTCTCACTTGTGTGTTTTTTGCTTCCACGTGTGATCTCTGCAAGGTGGATCTAGTTAGGGTGTGCCTTTGACCCCTCTCCCTATCCTCCCTTGTGTCAATAAGAAATCAATTGATGATGACATCATGGTCATGGTTAATTTAACGTCATCATTTTGATATAGGTCAACCACCCTGGGTTTCATGTTATGGACCATGACAATCCAAAGAATGTGGATTTCCAACTGGGGGAACATGGAGGTGTGAATATCGAAGCAGAAGATAATGATCCCATGGAAGAAGATGATCCTATGGCAGATAACACAATTGAAGATGACGGTACTAGCACAACTGATCATGATGATCAAGATGATGGTACTGGCACAACTAATGATGATGATGATGATGACCTTGATGTACCTATACTTGAGAAGGCACACAAGCCCCTATACGAAGGCTCCCAAACAACTCTTCTTGTCATTGTATTGTTGTTGGTGAACTTGAAGGTTATGAATGGTTTATCCAATGTATCAATCACACGTATGTTAAGGTATGTCATATATATCATCTTTTTTAGTCGTAATTTCCTTATAGTTAACAAAGGGTTAATCATGTACCAATTAATATTCTTTATATTAACAAATTTTATTTTTTGTCGTAGGTTGATAGGTGAGTGTTACCACCATCAAACATTCTACCTCACTTGTACCAAGAATTATCTGCCATTATGAACTCTCCTGATGGCCTATCCACCCAAGGGTGGGGGAGAGGACCGAGTTAGCAATTGATGACACTCCAACCTACCGTACCACTCAGTGTTGCACTCACAAGAGACTGCCAGTGATATGCTGGAGGAAGGTGGGGATGATGTCAAGTCTGCATGGACCTTATGAGTTGGCCACACATGTGCTACAATGGAAATGATAATGGGAAGGTTGCCAGGTAGATAAAATCCAGAAAGGTTGCCTATATTGGAATGCAGTATCAAACAATACATGCATGTCCAAATGATCATATTATATATCATAATCAACATGAATTTGCAACAGAATGCCCTGATTTTCATATTAGTAGATATCGTTCAAATCAAATAACAAAAAAGGTGTCTCGCAAGGTTCTTTGGTATATTCTCATTATTCCACGTTTGCAATGATTATTCAAGTGCACTAGCTTGGCACAATTTATGGATTACCATGCCCGCAATAGAAGTCAAGATGACATTATGCGAATGCCTGCAGATGGTTCAGCATTTAAGGAAATAGAGGAAACTTGGCCACACTTTAAAGAAGAACCTCATAATCTCAAGCTTTCACTGGTAGTGGACGATGTTAATCCGTTTGGAGAGATAAGATCTGTTTACTCGATGTTTTCTTTTGTTGTTATCAATGATAACATTCATCCTTGGATATCCATAAAGAGGGAGCACATAATGTTGGCAACGATTGTTCCAAGTATTTTTTCATTTAATAGTCATCTAAATTAATTTATTATAAATACCCCATCAAAATGGTCATAATAATTATGTAATGTTTTGTTCATTCAACTACGTAAGTATCAAGTTAAAGATATAAATGTATATATTGAGCCCTTTATCGATGAGTGGTTGTTGTTATGGAATGGGGTCACTATGTATGACATCTCTAGACCAATAGGACAAAGACAATTTAAATTTCATGCAATGCTTGTATGGACAATACATGATGCCCCTGGGCTAACACATTTTTGTGGTATGTTCTCTTGTTAATACCTCTTTTTTGGTATGTTATAGTGCTAACACATTTTTGTTGTATGTTTAAGTTGCGCATGATAATTGTAATTATAAAAATTAACATATATAATCCAATTATACGCAATTTTGTAGGTCTTCAAACAAAAGGAAAATTTGCATGTCCAGTTTGTGGTCCAAAGATAAAATTTTGTCATTCAAAAAGTTTAGGAAAGCGGGTGTTCAATGACTATAGACACTTTCTCCACAGAAGTCATAAGTACTGAATTACCGAAAAACGTCTTTTCAATGGGAAAGAAGAGACTACATCAAAGCCACGGAGAATGACACCTCACCTATGGAAGTTGGAATACAATAGAATAAATCATCGAGGTAATGTCATTTCATCTTATGATTTTTGTTTGAAATTTATATTTTGATAGTGTTTTGTTTACTGATGATGTAATTGATGCTCGTGAAGTTCGTCAAGGCATTAATGACCAACTTCCAAAAGGACTAAAAAGTTATCCTATAAAATTTAGTAAGTTGTTGTACTACGAGCAACTCCAAATTGTGTTTTTGTTTGATGCTTTGCATATTAGAAAGAATGTAACAGAGACATTATGTAAAATATTGGATGGAAGGCGTGACAAAGACAAAATTGTCAAAATTTGTAGTGACGTTGAAGAATCCAACCATGCAATGAAAAATGTCATTCAATCAAATAACAATGGAAACCAGATTGATATAAGTGCCCTTCTTTGGTTATTGTTGGAGCAGCATAGCAATGTTATAAAATAAGTCATACAAAAAAATTGATTTCCCACAAGATTTGTTGCGAACATAAATAATTTCATATCAAAGAAAAGTGAATTTGGGTCAGGGATGAAAACACACGATTGGCATACATTTATTAAGGTAATTCATGTTATTATGTATTCATTATATATTTGTATACTGCATGTAGTTTTCATTATATTATTTTATAAAATATTGAAAAGATCATTTTACGGTCATTGTGGACTAGGCACCTAACTTTTTTTGACGTAGTATTGGTCGAATATACGACGCAAATTTAGGTCATAAAAAATGAGACAAAAAAAGTTCGACATCCAGATTGGTCGTCTGTTTGACGATATGGTGTCGAAAAATAGACGAATGCTCGTCGAAATTTGGGGTAAAATTTACTAGTGATCATTGATTATGTTGTAGTTAGGTTTCTCTATTGTCTTCTTTAGGACCATTTGTTGGTAATAAGAGTAAACATGGGTCCTTCGATCAGCTAATAAACTGACTCTCTTCAATCCCGGTTATGTTGCTTGTGCTACCAATAGATATACTAGGTAAGAAGTCAGGTAGAGCTTGGGGTCATTTTTGGTAACCATAAGTTGTTTGTGGATATTATCACTTATGGTTTGTCCCCAATCAATCCTCTCTTTCCTTTTTTGGATTGTTTTAATGTAGAGGACCATCGAGGGCTCCAATTGCCTAGCTTATGGAAGCCCAAACGCTCTACTCAAGACAGTAATGTAGTTATAAATGTCTTCTCTAAGGTAGAACCTATAGAGGTTCATCTTATCAAGTTGATGGCTCTTTCTTGGCCTTTCCAAGAAGTATCCAATGATGTCTGAACTAATATCAAGCTTATTGTTGTAGAATTGCTCTCCATACTCCTTGGATATTTTGGCATAGTCGTCACATGTAGTAATGTGAAAAAATAACCCCCACATTATTAGGGGGTATGTCCAAGATCACTTCATCTTCTTTCCCAAAAACTCTTCTCATGTCTGAATCATAACATTCCACACAAGCCATTACTAAATTTGAAGATGAATTGAAACTACGAAGGCTATTGCTTGGATCAATCTTGGTAGCACTAGGGATGTTGCCTCGAATGAGCTTCCTTCTTATTTGACCATGTGTTTGTAGAACTCCATGATATCCATGTGACCAAGGTTTGTATTAGTAACTTTTAGGTGTTCATTGCCCAATTTGGATGACTTGCGGTGTCTAGAAACTTATACCTAATTGGGGTCACAATTGTCATGTCTCTTTCTGCACAAAAGTCAAGTGTCAATACCATTTCTCAATCTTATTCACCTATCCTATTGTGCAAGCAAAAATAGTCTAACTAGAAACAAGAAGCAAACAAACTATATGCGTTATTGTTCAAGGATTGGGGATCTCGAAGCCCTATCCAACTTGGATTTGACACTTAGGCTTCAAATTATATGTGTGTGTGTGTGTGTGTGTATTTATGTCATTTTCATACTTTGTTTGAGGGTGAATTACCATTCACTTACATTTTCACTTGCACTTGCCCTTTTAAACGAGAGCCCTAATGTGCCTTTGTGCAAGCACGCACGAGGATGAGACAATATGTTTATTTAAGTTTGCAAGCAACCTAAAACCCTAGAAACTAAAACACAACATCAAAAATTAGAAGGGGGAACAAAACCTCTAATAGTGAAAACAACAAGAGAGAACAAAAACATAAGCCAACTAAAAAAAAATGGCACGCAAAACCCTATCTCCAAGAGTGAAGGGAGAGCAACAAAATGGTCACAAAAGGCCACAAACACTATCATGGGACGCACGGGATGAGATAGAAAACACTAAAGTAAAAGGGCTCAATTATCACTTACAATCACTCTAAAGTTGTTATTGCTAATCAGAGAGTAAGTGATGAAATGAAGGTCAAAAGCTCTCTTTTTTTAGCCAAAAGGTTGGGTGACATCATCAAGACATCACCCAACTAAGGTTTCATGTGCAAGGTTGGCCCTTAAAGGATCAAACCTTAGGGGGTTGGGGTGGTGATGTTTCCATCACACCCCCACAACCCCAAAGGTTTGATCCCTAACACGCAAGGGGATCGATGTTTGGGCATCAGGGATTTGGGGGGTGTTGAATTTCCTCAAAACCTCTGAAACATCAAAGCTTCAGACCTTTGACTTGCAAAAGAAAACAAGGGCTTCAATAATCAAGGATCTGGGTATTGGGGATTTCTTCACAATCTTACTTCTCTTGTGCTCCGATCAGTGAAAGCCCAACAAAGGGAACAAAAATAAACACAAGTCAAAACAAAACAAGGGAAAAAAAGGAAAGGAAGTCCCCACTAGGCCAACTAGGCAAGTGGTGTGTGAGTTGTGAAGCACAACAATTCTTGCTAATTACTAGTTAGGAAATAACGTCATTCACACTAAGAAATTAAATGTTGATTGAACCTTAACATTAAATCAAACCCTAATTAAATTGTATGCCTAACCATAACCCTAAGTTGACACTTATCCTAATTTATCCCTTGCGCTGAACCAAATTGAATGGTAACTCATATTACATTAGATTTACTATTTTAATCTCTACCCTAACTCTAGTTCTATATCTAATCTTGACCCTAATACTAAACTAAATTGAACCCTAACACTAAATTAAATTGAAGCTAAACCTTACACTAAATTGAATTGTTACAAACCTCATAATAAACAAAATTGACCTATAACCTTAATTATTAATTATTAATCCTAATTTTTTAAAGTTCAATTATTAAATATATTTATTAAAGTTAACTTTTTCATATTAAATAAAATATATTTCTTTTCATTTAATTTCTTACATGTTCTCATTGGAGATGCTATGAGCATATATATATATATATATATATATATATATATATATATATATATATATATATATATATATATATATATATATATATATTAATAATCTAAATAAAGTCACTCAAAATACCAAAATATTCAACTTTTTAATAATAATTATATATTATTTAAATAAAAGTAATAAAACATAAATATCTAGATATCTCTCCACTTATTTTATAATGAGTATTTTAAAGATATTTATGCTACTAGATATTATTATTTTTATTATTTTTATAGTAAATAATAAAAAACGAGATAGCATATTTCGTAACCAAACATCTCATCTTAGTAGGCCCTTGAAACACTTTATAAAGAGATCAAATACCACACAATTCGTAAGGCTCAAAATTTTCTGGAAGCCACCTCCATGCTAAGAAACACAATCACTCTGCTCACAATAGCAAATTTAAATGAAATGATAAAACTTCACAATGTCAAAATGTGCTATGTTTGGGGAAAACAAAATTATATTTTATAGTTTTTGCTTTTAGCAAAAACATGTATTCAACATACAGGAAAACATTTTGAAAGAGAATGTGAAAGCCTCGTTTGTTGCTGTACACTCCAGGATTTATAAAACAGAGTTGATTATGATACTAGTATTAGACTTCCTGATCAAATTGCCTGTTATTGACATCGTTGTCAGAAATGTTACCAATAATCTTACAAAATAATTTTTTTTACAAACAGCCTAGCAAGGGCTTGTCAAGTTAAATTGCAGGAAAATGTCAATTGCATTGAGCAAGGCGAAGTGGACTCTGCTATGCTCCACAGAACTTCAAATCCTGGGGTTCAGCATTGAATCGCAAACAAGCATTTTGTTGCTTGGTCTCCTCAAGCCAGGTCTTTGTCCAGAATGTGCTATAACATGTGCAGTTCTTAAACATGTGTACTAAGACAAACCAATATCAGGGATGATTTGGTTACTTACTTTCTTGAACAAATTCTTTTTCCCTCTCTTAGAACATCTTCAGAGTTATCCAGATGAAGCCTAGTTTTGTTTGCTTGTACTGAACACCGCTGGTAAGGAACAAAACCCACTCCAGATTTTGACTTTCCAATGCTTGAAGAAATGTTTTTGTTTGCCTTCCACAAAGTTACAACTGACTCTTCCAAAAACTTATGATTCATGGCATCTTCAGAATCTTCAAGCCCATTATCCCTTGAAGCACAAGGGGCTTCTGAACTCTGTATAATTCCTTTACAGGATGAGCCACCTCCTACAATGGATGGCGTAGAAAAGCTCTGAGGCAAAACCTCTTGGAAAAACAGAGCATCAAATGGAGTTCGACCCTGCAAAACAGGAGGAAACAGATGATATATCTTTCAGATAGAGTAAAATAAGGCAATAAGAAAAGTTTGATCAAATTATCAAAAATTAAAGCGTTAAACCTCCTCCAAATTCCAGTTTGAGATGAAAATATGCAGAAAGATTTCACCAATCTCATTACGAACCTGTTTGTGTTTCCCTATGCAGTGGTCTCCAACTTTAGAATGACTGATACTCGCGTCAGCAAGAAAATGTCTCTCAGCTTTGTCCCATTTGCCATTGTTGTTAACTTGTGTGTCTTCCTCTTCTTTGGAAGAATCTTCTTCAGAAGCGCACCTTGCTCTATTGAACTGGAAGCCTTTTACACAACAGTCTCTATTGCCCTCAATGGTAGTCCCCATGTCAGGATCAAACTCTAGATAATTGCTTGAAGTGGTATTTGAGCCACTGGATGACCTTTCATTTGTCAACTCTCCATCTTTCATTACTTGGTCCTGTTCTTCAGTCTGGCAACTTAAGTTTTCTCCATGATCTTGATGATCATCAAATTCTTTCATTTTATTGCATGTATAGTTCTCAGAGTGTGAGCCCTGTAATATGATTTCCCCTTCTCTTTCAGCCAAACTTGACCCTTCTTGTTTTGTAGCTGCCATCATAGATTCATCTTTGTATGCAGATAAAGGGTTTACTGCACCTGCTGCTGTCCCAAAAATACTTGGGTGCAGAAAAGTGGGCACCACACCACACAAAGACAACCAGGCTGAGGCAGCAGCAACTGTTGCTGCTGCAACTGACTCTGCAACAGATGTGTCTCCTTCTTGTGTCTGAATCCATGGGGACACAGGTAGCAACTGACGCAATGAAGCAGAGACATGGTGGTTCTCCATTGCAGAGCTTGGATGGGCCAATGTGTTCATGTTTAGCCATTTATTAACAGCTTTGTGCCCATTTTCCACATCCATTCCGTCAATGACACATTGTATTGGTATATGTCTTGGACATATTGGCGCAATGCCAGGAGGGCTTTGATTCCTCAAAAAACTACATGAAGTGGCATCCTGTCCACTAGACAGATGCTCGTCTGAGCATTGTGTTTCTATGAAATCTTTGTCTGAGCTTAATCCAGATTGCACAGTAGAATCTGTAGCTTCTTTTGCATGCCAATCTAAATCAAGTGTGTGTAGCCTCTTACTTTGATCTTCAGTTATAGCATTACTGGAGATAGTTTCCTGTTGCATGTAGACAGATTCGGGAAAACCTCCTTGAGAATTGTTACTTTCAGATGATTGAGGAAAGGAAATAGTCGACATCTCAGGAGTTGCAACCAACATTGTCTGGCCAAAAAGCTTGAGGCTTAATGGAGAGCTGTTCGATTGGGATGAATCCATTTTACTTTCATGTCCGTCAAATCGTGTTTTTTGATCACAAAGAGCAAATGCCGCACACTGTTCCAGCAGCGAAGTTGACGTGAGATTAATGACATTCAAATAGCTTTAACGGAAATGTCACAAGACAAAAGCGGAATACTAAAACTTGTTGGTTTGCCACAAAAAAAATTACAGAGGAAATTACCCATGAAGAAAATAGACAAACAGATAGCTCTGAAGTTAGGCAGTCAGACATGACACTATAAGCTGTGCTTGCCACCCAAGCACTTGGGCAGTTATATTAAGAACTTTCATGGGCTTAAAAATATAGTTTTGACTCTAAAGTTGAAAGAAGTTATTCTTTAAAATGTTACCGCTCAAATTACATATGCACGTTTAAGCACCCATAAATGAAAAATCCTACAGGGTTTTCAATGGAGGTTAATCGTGTTTTCAATAATTAAGTTTAATGCGTTCTCATAATTGGCATACAAATGATTATGTGCAACAGCAAAATCAAACGCTTTTAGAGGAGGAAAAAAAGAAGAAATTGAATTTGAAGTGAGAGTAAAATACCTCAGAAGATTTATCTCCTGGGCTAAGTAAAGCTGATGATGAAATGGCAGACGGTGATGCACTCTGATCTTTAGCAATCAGTTGGGCAGAACCTGCTTTACGAGGATAAGGATGTCTGGGCTTCCTTTTAGGCCTTGGTGGAGGAATTTCTATATCATTTACTTTCTCTGTCGACAAGGACACACCTCTACCTGAAGATCCCCTTACCAACTGCAAAGCATTGGAAAGAAACCAAATTTAGTGACAGACTCAAATTTCTACAACAACCAAATAAAATATTCATGATCTTCATATAATGCTTCAACAGTCCATTCAATTAACAAGGGGGTTTTTGTTGTTTTTGCTGCACAAAACAGTTAATTTATTCTCTCTAATCTTTGTACTTGTACTCTACAAACCATTACCAGAAAAATCCGATTTGCTTTTATGATGGATTGTAAAGCACAACACAAAAAGTTAGCTTGAGTTAATTAGCTGATTTAGTAAACATCAAATGCAACTGTTCTACACAAAAACTCCAGAAATGAACTCGCAAACAAATCAAATAGAATAAACGATTAAATTGGGTACATCATGTTGCTTGGTGGGAAATTTCATTAATAAGGTATCAGTTCAGAAACTAGCGCACCATATCTCATGATTTATAACTCAACATAAAAATTGGGAAACGCAAGCCTAGAGGTTTCCAAGCATAATTCATACACAATGAAATCATTCATTTTGGAAGAAAAATTCCAGTTAATTAACCTGGGGAAATCCCATTCATTATTTCATGTTTTGACTAACGAATGTATTTGGTCTTCAAGTAGCTTGCTATGGTAAGAAATCACTGAAGGAACTTAGGATAAGATTTTTCGTATTCAACTTAACATAAAATTTGGGGTTAAGAAATCGTATGGCTTTCTAGGTACTTGTTTATTTTGGAAGATAGAATGCATTTGGGTATTCAAGAAGCTTCCTACAAGCGCCCAGATTTTAATAGAAGTTTCAGAATTAATAAAAATAAATAAATTAACTACACTAGTTCTCAAATTAGACTCAACACAACAATATAATTGAAGCGAGCCTAGGGTTTGCCATGTCCAAATTCTCTACAAGAAATACTCTTTTGAAGAAATTAAGTCTAGAGTTTTGAGATCTGAGTTTTCTACACAATAACAGCATTTATTTTGGAAGAAGAGATAAACAATTCATTGGCTGTTGCAGTTACATGGTACAAGCAGATCTGATAAAGATGACGTTAAGAAATAGTGTGTACCTTGGAGAAGAATTTTTGAGCGTGGCTTCTAATTTGAACAGCAGTCTTGGTGCCAATATGCTCTGCGAGTAAGAATCAAAAGTTAAAGATGGATTCCAATCCAGATATATTTATGCAAATAAGGCTTTCACAAACCTTATATTTTCCACCAAACTTGAAATTTTAGTAGAGTGGAAGAATTACAGAGATGAAAAAAATGAAATACCTTCAATTCGACGCCAGGCTCGTCCATACAGTTTGAGTGCCTCCAAAAACTTCAGGTGCTCTTCTTCTGTCCAGCGTTCCCTCTGCTTTGTTATTGTATATGGCTTTCTCACCTGTAAAATATACAACACTTTCATTAATATAAAGTCCCAAAATTACAGATGAGAAACAAAAGGTTGGAACTTGACAGTTTTGAAACTACACGCCATTTTAACTTTCTCAAATCGAAAATTACAGAAGAAAAAAATGAAAAGGGACATTTTGAAATCTAGATTTCAGGAGTTTTATCCGCACAGATCCTGCACAAGTAAGTTGATCTAATGACATATTCTGGAGAACTGGGCATATTTTCAGATAACTTGCCAGTATTTAACAAAATTTGGCACAATTAGACGCAAACTTTTACATTGATAGCCTATGCTACAGTGGAATACTGATTAGGATATCCTAAACCAAGACAAACCAATTACTTCACATCGTAGACCAGGAAACTCAAACCCAGCTTAGAAACCCTCAAAACTATCAACGCAAAGCTTCGAAAAAGTGTCTACTCTTGTCGGGATAGCAGACCGACATAGCATTAGGTTAAACTACAGAAAAACCTACAACCTTTGCAAAAATACAAACCATTTAAGCTTTCTTCAGAAACCCCAAGATTAAAGTCCTATAGCTTGGCCCAAACATACACCATTTAAGTTCTCTTTGAAACTCCAAAATAATAGACGAGTAAATAAGAGAATCGAAAATTATGGCTAAAAGGGCCTCAAAGTGACCAGAAGAGTGAACAAACAAGACACTAAGAGCGATAATCCGACCGAAAGACATAGTATTCAAAATATAAATCCAAACCCCCAAAATCACACACAGAAGAAACAACAATTTTCACAAAACCCCAAAGCCACAGAAGAAAAGTGAAGCGTATTATGCTTCAACTTCCTCAAGTTAATTACACGGCCATAATCTGACACATATAAAATAGAATTCAAAAGAAACTTACTCTGAAAAATCTAGAGTAGAACAAATCTTGAATTCGGCACATAGAAAATGCGAAATCTAGAGTAAAACAAAACTTGAGTTTGGCACAATAGAAAGAGCAGAATCTATAGTAAAAAGCAATCTGGCACATAGAAAAAGCAATCAAAAAGAAAATCACTCTGCAAAACCTAGAGTAAAAAAGCCAATCTTGAAAGCTCCAAATGACAAACCATCACAAATCAAACCCTATCATTAACCACTCAGAAATTTAAACAGGGAGCAAAGTAATCCATCATAAACCTTCAAGATGTGCCATTTTCCAACGAAATCGCAGTTTTACCAAGAAACCTCCAACAGAAGAAGATTTTTCAAAACGGGAACTCAAACGCACAAAGTACACACAGGCCAAACCAAATTATGCTGTCAGAAACATCAAAAGCTCGTCTCAATACAGACCTTTGCAGCGAGTTCGTCTCCAGACGAGGAAATATCTCCGACAATCGACGGAATAGACATCATCGTCCCTAAAACAGAGCCGAAAACGAGAAAAAACAGGCCGGAATTCTAACAGAACCCAGTGACAGAATCTTGTTGTCTGGCCTCTGTTGCTCGGCGCATTTTTTTTGTTCGTTACACTAATTTTTCCCCTCTGATCTTCCCTATAAGAGTAAGAAACGAAAAACAAGCCCGGAGATCTTCAGCCACGACTTTTTTCCCAATTTTCGAATATCTGAAAAATCTGTAAACCGCGGTATTTGAGCTTGTGGCTGACATCGCAGGGCCTCTTTTTGACGTGTCAGGGTAACACTGGAAGATCGAACAAGAGGCAAAAGCTCTCAATTCGTTAGTGGGAAAATTGAGATACGCTCAGGATTTACTGATTTTTTAATTAGATGGAAAGATTTTTGTGGGGGAGAGAAAGAGATATTTAGGCGGAGATCGGATTTGGAAATATAGAAGGAAAAAAAAAGCAGGGCCACGAGATTTGGATGGACTTTCAGTCCTCATCCACTCTTTTGCCACCTCATCTCTCGCTTTTTTCGCTTTTCCACCTGCCAGGTGGACTCCGACACTGGGGTCCACCCAGGCTTTTCAACTTTCCTAATAATGCCTCTGTTCCTCGCCCGCTCTTCTGCTGACACGTGGAATTGACAGACCGGCTTTTTCGTACTGTGGGTGAAGGATGGATATTTTTTCTTAACCGGTTAAGCGGTTTAATTTTTTTTTGTGGTTAGGGATCGGTGGGCCCGGGGTTTAGCCGCCCCACGTGGCAGTGGCCTATTATAAGACTTTGTTTGAGTGTTTGGTGTATTAGTTTAAGGAGAATGTAGCCGAAGGGAATGAATTATTGTTGGGGTGTAGAATAATAATAAAAAAAGGGGGGGTTTAATTCTTGGACTAGGGGAGATTCAATTAACTGCTTGCTATATGTGATTGGAGCATGTCTCTTGGTTTGGAGCAGGAAACTTTTATATGTTGTTCTGTATTGGGTAATTATTTTTTTGGAAGTTCAAGGTTCAATATTTTTAGGGACTATAATCATAAAAAGATTTCATTTTATGGGAAAAAAAAGTTGGTTTTTTTATTGGTAAGGGATAAAAGTGTCTATTTTAATTTTTTGTAATATTTTATGGAGTGATATAATGTTTTATTCTATTGATTCGTGTTGTAATTTTGTGGCTGAATTGCAAATATGGAGGGAGTAAAAACTCTCTACTCATCGAGGAGGAGTTCTCTATAGTATTACATGTTCAAAGAGTCGTGTTATTTGGAGCAACCTTTCATGTTTAAAGAGTGGTGTTATTTGGAGCAACATTTGATGTGTTTTCTTTACGAGTATGTTTGTTGTGTTTGACATTGATTCCAATTTTAAGGATTTTTATTTTTTTTGAAATGGGGGGAGGGGGGGCGATATTACTATAAAAAAGATTATATGGGAAAAAATGTTACTTTTTTGTTGGTAAGGAATAAAAATTGTCTATTTTGTTTTGTTTTTTTCCTTCTTTTTTGTAGTGGAGTGATATAATACTGATTTGATCAATTCATGTTGTAATTTTGTCTCTCAATTTAAAATATTGAGGGAGTGAAAACTCTCTACCTCTTCTTCCTCTTCCTCTTCCTCTTCCTCTTCCTCTTCCTCTTCTTCTTCTTTGTTTAAAGAGTCATGTTAATGCGAAAGTAATTACAAGGTGAAAAGCCTTAAAGTTGTAAATATATGTATTACTCTCATCCTCTACTAACAACTTCTTTTTACCTACTATCGGACAAAGAATTGGGAACGATTGGGATAAAGAAAATAACCACAAGGAAATGTTCAAGTTCCTCACTGAGGACAAGGGTCGTCTCTTTGGCTAGTCCTTTATGGTTGGATTTTTGGTGTTTTTTGGTTTGTTTCAATGTTTTCATTATTAAGATTGTGGTTCTTTTCTCTCTCTTATGTTTGTGATATTAAACTCTTAGGATTTTTGTGCACTGATAAAGTGTTGTTAATGGTTAGTTGACATGCTTCCAATGCCCTTGGGTAATTGTGAAATAGGGTCAGTGCCTAGTTTTTCTACTTTTATTTTTAAAAAACAACTTACCTTTTATTAATATCAACATAATAAAGAAAACAAATATTAGATTCACATATTAAATGTTCTAAAAGCTTCGTCAACATGAGAATTCATCAAAAGGTGAAAGCTCCAAAGGTATAAATGTATTGTTGTAATTCCCCTCCACTAAGAAATAGGTGTTAAGTGAGTCCCTTTCCTTTTAATTATTATCAATATAAGGTAGAAAAGTTTATTGAAATAAAACTTTAGCAATAACTATATGAATCAAATCTCACACAATTAATTAAATTAATAATTATAATTCAAATAAATATGTAATTCTATATAATAATAAATGTTTAATGAGTCATGTTAATGAGAGGGCATTTCAAAGGTGAAAAGCTTCGAAGGTGTAAATATATATTTATTACTCTTCTCTTCTAGTAACATTTTTTAATAGTGTTTAGTGAATCCACTTACCTTTTAAATGCAATTCAAAATACAAGTATAGCTAACAACTTTATGAATCAAATCTCACATAATTAATTAATTCAATAACAATAATTCAAAAAAAAAAGTTGTCATTTATGGTTTAAATGTCTTCTTGATCTCTTAAGATGTTATGAAATCCTTATGTGCAATCTTGTGTAAGGGATAAACACGCATGCCACATGTGTCATAATTATATGGTTATGACACTCAATTCCTCTTATTTGGCGCACCAACTCTTATGTGCACTTGAACTCACTAGCCAAAAACCATTATAGTTCACTTGGTCTAGATCAACGGTTGGTCATAAAATGTCTCCACTTGGGACTTTTACAACTTGGAGTGGCCCAATATCTGGGTTAAACTATACAATGTGACCCAGTTTTCCTAGTATGTAATCTATTTATTTCTAGCTCCTAAGGTAGATTTTCTAGAAATTTAATGTTATCCCTTAGGTTCATATATCAAATAACTTGAGTTGACTGAGAACTTGTAAGCATCTCCTAGGTCATCATTATGATCAAGTGTTATCATGAGCTATCGAGATCCATACATGAAAATTACACTAGATTATTCAATTTGTAGGCATCAAAACAAGAATTCTACATTATTGCATTATCAACATGCTCATGGTACTTCTAAGATGTCTTAAATTGCCACATATTTATATAATATACAACTTTGTAACACATCACCTACAATAAGGAATTGATATTCAATTGGATGTTTTCATAGGCACCTTTTAGTCTTATCACAAAAAGCTAATCGAATTAAAAAAAATGCTTAAGATGATCAAGCCCCATAAGGATTTGAAAAGAATGGAATAATGGAGCCTTCAAAATTAAAGAATAATGTAAATTCCAAGGGATGTGTACATACGGGCAAGAGATTATATTATTTGATTATATTATGTTGTGTTGTGCTAATTTTTTCTCGTTATATTAATTTTGCCTCATCTTGTGGCTTATCTATTTATGTAATTACCCTTTATTTAATAATTAGTTTCGTTATTGTTTATGGTCTTTTAGGAACTAAAGAGGATAATAATGTGAATGGAGTAAAAAGGCAAGTTTTAGCATTGAAAACTTTATCTTTTGAATATTGACTACAATACCATCATGTGGTCCTATCCACGCTAAAGTTGAGAGTTATCATGAGTTTAGAAGGTTTTATGTGCACTTGGTTGTGGGATCAAAGTCAAATTATGTGTCAACCAATCATAAGTGTGCATTATAGTCTCTATTACGTATAAGACACTAAAAGTAGGTGCTTAATGGGAGGGAAAAGTGCAAAGTAGGCACTTTTCCTCCTTGTAGGAGAAAACAATATTTTGTATTTTGTCTTTGCTTTTATCTAATAGTATTTCCACCTATTGAATCAATATATTGATAAAAACAATATAAAATATAAATATGGGGTATATGATCTAGCTAATTTTATTGAGTCAATAAGACAAATTCTTAAAAAACTATAATGTTACGAGGGCTTGAGAGTGATTTATAGTGTCACATTATTTATTTCATTAAGTGAGGGAATATGAGTTATGAAAGAAAATATTGGTCCACATTAAGTATGAAAGAATAATAATAATCAGGGGGTGTGTTGTGTGCCTTGCATAATATTTAATAAGTTAATGTTGTTATAAATTAGTCTTTCATATAAAATAGGGTGTCATATCAAAGATTATTCTTGGATATTCTCATTGTAAAAGGATCCCAATACTTGGGAATGTATAGATATGACTTTATAAGGTTTTTATGAGAATATATATCATATAAGAGGTGTAAGAATATGTATGCTATGAGGATTATATTGTAAGAGAATCTATGATGGATTTTAAAAGAACATTAAAAGAAGACACCTTTGGCTCATTAACTATAACTAGTGTATTTCAAATTTAAATATATATTATCAGGGGCGTGCAATATATAAATGGGCATTAGAATTTATGATACCATTTTCACGTGTTAGCTGAGTTTTTTTGGGTTTGATTAGAGGAGTTTGACTTTTTGGGGGACCTATGGTCTCACTAACTTTGCCAAGGGGTTTCTTATGCATTGTGCTCATAAATATAAGCACTTGGGCATTGTATTGGTTAGTGAGAAAGAGATGCATTGCGATTAAAATAGGTTGGAGTAAATGTTTAAGAAATAAGATCAAAATCTCTATATATTGTATAATATTCTAATTGTCAATGTACACAATTTCATTGTGCCTTTTGCAAGGTTTTTAAAGCGTCACTTAGGGTACATATATTATATTGGTTTCATGTATGTCATTTATTTACATTATTTTTTACTACTTCTAGATTATGTAACTTATTTATAATAACTTCACTTTATTGGTTACATATATTCCTTTAATTTTGTATCAAAAAAGTGTTGCTAATATCTATGGGTATGAGAACATTTTTTTCCTTATGCTAGTTTTTGTTTGATTGGGTGCTTTGCACATGCCAATCTAAGTTTTATGCACACAAATTTGTGAGCGCTTTAAAGATGGAAAGAAAATGTCAATGGATAAAAATTTAAGCTATGAAAGCTAAAGATGGAGGATCTTGTTATTGATAAAGATCAATGGGTCATTCTACCAAGATAGAATATTATGACTATTATGGAAGATTACTAGGATAAATTTGATAGGAAACCAAAAAGTACAACATAATTTTCTTTCTAATTCAAAGGTGTTCAATGAACTGGATTAAGATGTTACTTAAAAACTATATAAGAAAATATATGGCCTTTGTATCATTTAATAGAATTACTAGTGGAAATTTCAATAAAATCTAAGAGAGAAATTATGTTCCTCAATAATGAGTGATGTTGACTTCATTAGAAAATAGTTGTATGCATTCAAAATAATAGCGACCTAATTATTCTCTACAGGTGTTTAAATGCAGGAGAAAGACGAGTGTAAGCAAATATTGAATTTAATGGGTGAATAATACAAGTAATTAGGAGCATACGTTAAAACGAATAAGCTATAAATTAGTTATAATTAGTTGAAAAGGAAAATCCATTCAAAAGGAATAGGTGGTCACTAAGCATTGATGACTAAATCTAGAAGTTATTTCAAAATACAAACTTGATGAAACATTGGCCTAAATCATTGGTCGTACAAAAAAACAATCAATATGACATCTATATGGTTTGTTTGGTCACAAAAATAAATTATATTAAGAGGGTGGAGTGTAATCTTGATAAAACATAAAGAATATCTCTAAAAGGTCTATTAAGTTAGAAATAAAGCCACTGTAATGCGTATATGGAAAATGAGGCTCTTGAGTACTTAAGTTTAACAAGTATTAAGGTCGATTTTTTATATTTATTTCTATGTAGTTAAATGAGTTTAGTGTTGAAGGTGTGAATGATCACACTTAAAACTTAAAACTTAGAATTAGATGATATAAGACACCTTGTTAAAATCTATAAATATTTGGTTAAATAGAAAATAATTATTTTAAATAGAGTTAAATAATTCAGAATTTTAATTTTCTTTCAATACAAAAACTAAAATACTGACCTAAACAATTTGAAGTAATAAACTACATGTAAATTGTATATAACACCAAATTGTAAAGTAAAAATATTAAAGGCCTTCTACCAATAAATTAAACCCACATTTGAATCCTTTAATTCATAGTTAACCAGATTACATGTGGCATAACAATCACCAAATGTTCACAATTGATATGAAAGACAAGGAATGGTCCTTTATGTGGTTCTAAACTTTTATGATTAGAATAATTTTTAACATATAAGAAAAGGAGAAACACTTGTAATTCTAGTCAAATCATCATAATTATCTTTAGATACGAGATTGATGTTTTTTCATGGAAAAACCAATGGGCGTTATAACTTATTATCAATATTAATGTGAGGACTTTTATGGAATAATTAACCAATTTCATGTGGTGAAGAATTAGACAAATTTGTTAAAGTCCATATTGTCTAGTGTGTTGACACTTGCTTCATTCAAAATGAATCTTCACATCTACTTTATGAGAAGGTGAGTCACATAGAGAATAATGCATCTCAAATAAATGAACCCGTCCTCCTTACAAGTGTTTTATAGACATGTGTAAAGAGAGAATGGGTTATTCATGCATTTGTTTTCCCATACAATAATGCATCCAATATGTCATATTCCAAACAATTTTAATTAAATAATATTTGATTTAAGATTAGCTTTTACCCATAACTTGAAATTATAAATTAATATTGAAGTATTTTTCAATGTGTAAGTATCAATAATTTAAATGAAATTTAAGACAATAGATTAAGAATGACCTAAAATGTTAATATTAATTTTTCATTTATTTATATTTAATATATATGTCTTTTTAATCATTTTTATGTATTATAAAAGAAATGTTAATTTATTTATGTTAAGATCCATAGATTAAATCATTTCCATATTCTAATAGATTAGTTTTTATATATATTTTGGTTGACTTTGATATAGAATCTAGAAAATGTTATTGTTTTTCTATATATTCTTATGTTGTTGCTTTATCCTTGTTGACTATTACGATAGTAGAAATTGTTTTCTTGGTGCCTATTGCTACTATTAAGTTGAATGGTTCCAAATGAGCCCACCATGGATCAAGTCTTGTTGAGTGCAAGGCGTTGACATCATAAGGGATGAGGTTTGGATCATGCCCCGTGTGAATTTGGCAGAATGGATACCCCTTAATCCTTGGCTCTTAGCCGAACGAGTTTCAGCCTATAGGCCCGTGCTCTCATATCAGGTAGCAAAAATTCTTTGTGACGACCCTCGTTGGACTAGTTTGCTCACAAGCTTTGTGCCTATGCTGGGCAATTTTGCTCCCAAGTTTGAACCTCAATTAAAAAAAGGATAGGAATAGAATGGGGATTGAACTTAGCACCCACATATAATTTAAATATCATAGAGATATTAGAAAGGACATATGTGTATATATATATTACTAATTTATTTATGTTAAGATTCACAAATCTAATTATTTTTATATTCTAATAGATTAGTTTTTCTATATATTTTGGTTGAATTAGACATAAATCTAGAAAATGTTATTCTTTTTACAAGAGAAATGTTTTGTGGATACATCAAACGTATGAGTGGTTAAGAAAGTGAATGTTGATTGCAATAATATCTAGAGGATATATTTAGATGTTATTAAAATGATTAATGAATGGAGTAGGCATAAAGTTTGATTAGAATAATACCACTACATTCTTTCTCTTCTACATAAGAATATATGAGACAAAGAGTTTATAAATAATGGATTTAAGATGAGGTAGTTAATTTTATATTTGTTTCTATAACAAATTATTTTACATTGTATTTACATATTTATTGATCGATATAATTTGAATCTCTTGCATTAATAAAATACTTAGAAATAGAAAATTCAATTAATAGAACTAATTGATAGAAATGCGAAAATGTGAATCTCGCATACTCAGAGGAAAATTAACATGTTTAAGAGGCATATCAATGTTGGTTTATTCCAACATAAATCAAAGTCGGTGGATAATTATGTACCCTGCAACGAGCGAGGAAAAACCCTTCCTTACTGTAGAGATGGCGCGTTAACCAGAAGCTCAGAGGAGGGTGCGGACTATTATTCCAACCGATCCAATAGTCTTAACAGGCACAGATCCAAACCAAGGAATAAAGCAATACCTTCTCAACAAGGGAATAGTAAGGAAGCTTTCGCAAGTTACTGCTTCAATTGTTGGCTCTATGGCCACAAGAAAAAAGACTGCAGGAAGCCACCGCAAGATCACCCTTCGTATGAGCACATGAAGGAGTACGCAGCCAAACAAAAAAGGTTAGCTGATGAAAATATAGATTGGGATTTATATGCATTACTTTCTAGATCATCCCCTGAGGAGATTGCTGCGAAAAAATTTGCTATAGAAAACCCTAAATCAACCCCTTCATTAGAAAATAAGAGCAAAGATCATCAAAATAGTAATGGGGAAAATGAAAATAGGGACGAAATCCCTAACTCTGTTCATAGGGAAAAAGAAAAAAGCCCTACTGAGAAGTGCATAAGGGTTAAAAGATTCTCTGAAAGCTTGAAAAATGTGGAACAAGATAAAGGTTTACAAAGGAGCAAACGGAAAGTAAAAGAAAATAGGGTTATAAAGCCCTTTCAAAGCCCAAAGCTGAATATGCCGAAGGTTTTTTCTGTCCAAAACCTAGACAGACAGTTATTTACTTTCGCAAGAACAAAATATGCATATGCGAAGAAGGGCAACGGGGTTGCAAAAGTGGAAAGGCCTGAAAGTATGCTAAAATGCAGCACCTATGAACCCCTATCTGCTAAGGGGGAAGACGGGTTCTTATCCACTCATGCTCCTACCGTTTGCAAGGAAAAAAAAGAAGTTTCATGGCAAGAAGTCAAGCATAGAAAAAAGGTGAATTGTAGCCAAGTAACTATTAAACCCTTTACTTTAACTACTAGTAATTCCTTTGATGCACTGCAAAATGCAGATAATAGCAAGTATTCTCCCCCCCATAAAAGGAATGGGACCTTTGTGGATGAGGGAAATAGGGTAAGGCAGATAGAAAGGCCCTACCCTCATCGCACAAAGATCTCATCCCTTTGTGGAGGGGATGTACCCCCTAATGATTCTTTTAATAATTCATATTCAAAGAACATCAATCTAAAATATAGTCCTCCACATCGAAGGAGGATAGAGAGGCAAAATGATTGTTTGATTAATGATGGTAAAGGCAACCCTGCTCTTTCTTATGATGCATCTAACGCACGTTCTAAGATGGCAGCATACTCACCGCCGCACAGGCGCAGAAATTTACAAGAGCCAGGTAAAAGTATTAGCAGTAATCACATCTCTATTATTATAGATAATGATGTTATTATCCAAAATCAAAAAGTTTTGGCAGAAAAAGGATTGATATGCACTTGGACCGGTACTGGTGTATCTGTCCCAATCATCATGAAAGCATTAACAACATTTCTACCTAAGGAGGTAAGTACTACTCATCTTATGGACATTTTCTTTTTAATCGAGTGCAAGGAAGCAGAAACTAAGGCCAGCATTAACAATAAAAAGGATTTATTTTTCAGTAATTATTCCTTTATCTTCTTTGATTGGTTACCTTTATTCAATCCAATATTCTTAAATAATTTTAGAATAGAAAAGGTTGTATCATTAAAAAATTTACCAATAGAATTGTCAAATTCTGAAACTATTAATAAAACAGGTAACAAAATAGGGAAATACATTAGAACTATTGATTCATTTCTTAACCAAACAGATAAAGTTATCATAATTGAAATGGATTATCATCAAAAAAGCATTCCACCCATTCAACTAACCTTTAACTCCAACTCTATCATAATAAATCCAACAATCTTAGAAAACTTTGTTGAAGTAGATAGGAATTGTCAACAGTACCGGAAACAAAAAAACCTCTTGCACCAACCCGCTAAAGATATAGAGATAGAGCTATTCAAGGATAAAGGGGGTTTTGCTATCATCCCTATTAAAACTCAACAATTAAAAAATTTCCTTTCCATAGAAGACACATATTCTAAAAAGGCACGAATAAACCAACCTCAGATTATTAAGACAACAATAGTAAACAGTCACGATCCTCAAATGCCCCTCATTACAAATACATCTTCCTCTAAGGAGGAAAATCATCCTATCGAAATAGCTAAAGATATCACAATCAACCAAGAGTATATAAGCAAAACTCAAACAGTATTAAACATTCAAAAAGTAAACCAGTTAGAAGAAGGTGAACCAAGGAGAATAAAACAAGATAAAGAAAGTAGCCATGTACAAAATAAAGATATTGACACAAAGCTTAAAAGTCAACAAACTCAATATTATATTGCGACTGAAATAGAGGATCAGAATAGTAAAATAGAAAAGGAAATTAATCAAATCATTAATTATTTAGGGGAATCATTAACAGATGAGCTGATGGAGTGCTTCCTAGGAGAAATTTGTGATTTAGAAGAATTAAAAACTCAAAGGAGCTTATTAATTAAGCAACTTCAGGAATGTATGCTAGAAGACTCTAAGATGGAAAACGTTGACTTAGCCCCTCCTTTAACTTTAGAGGTAGATCCAGATCAAAAATTTATTGATAATAACCCAATATATCAGGACAATCAGGAAGGAAAAAATATTAATATTGAAAAGGGAGGGACACAAGAGGTATCTATACCTTTAGAATTAGAAACCCTTGCTTTGGACTTAAATAGGAAAGAAGAAGACATTACAGAATTTTTTGGAAAAGAATTTATAGATAGATATGAACCTGATAAAAATAAAGAGTTAAATGTAAATAACCTTGACAGTTGTGAGTGTTTAGCAATAGGAAAAGTTAGAAACACAGATCTGGTTAACGAGGCAGTTGAAGGACTTTTTGGAATAACAAATGAAAATCGAGAATTGGGTATCGCTGTAACAAGAGGCAGCCTAAGCACCCCTAACATTAATAAATTAAAAAAGAAAAGAGGTAAGAAATCTGTAATAGAACTGAGATCGCTAAACGGTAAGGTTGAGAACCAAGTTAAGATAGTAGATCTACTGAACGCAGGGAAGGGGAAGAACCTTCCCAAAGCGCAATGAAAATCACCACTTGGAATGTTAGGGGACTAAATGCCCCTAACAAACAAAGATTATTAAAAAGACACCTAAAAACCTTTGATTATGAGATTATTATTATACAGGAAACTAAACTAAATTCATTGGAAAGTGACAAAATGAGTAAGAAATTAGGAATTTGGAAATTAGAATTTGAGCCCTCAAAAGGCCTATCTGGTGGATTAGCGACACTATGGGACCCACGTAAAATTTCGGTAGTAACATTAACAAAAAAGAACAACTGGATGGCATGTAATATTCAAAGCTATAATTCTAATCTAAAATTTGGATTAGTCAATGTATACGGACCCATTCCAAATGAAGATAAAAGGATAGTTTGGCAAGAGATTCATGTCTTGTTAAGTAACAACCCAGATACCCCTATATTTATAGGAGGAGATTTTAATGCAATCCTTAGTTTGGAGGAAAAGTCAGGAGGCCTAAAAAATGAAACCCAAGCCCTTAAGGACTTTAGTAAATGGGCAAAGGAGAATCATTTATTAAGCATCAACACAAGTAATGGCATATACACTTGGAACAATAGAAGAGCAGGTTTTAGTAACATTGCGGAAAAATTAGATAGGTTCTTTTTTAGAGATAGCCCAGATATCTTCAAATAGGTATATAATGCAGAAATCCTACCCGAGGCAAGCTTAGATCATTTCCCTATTCGATTATCCATTATGGAAGATAAAAAGCCATCCAGAAACCCTTTTAAATTTGAATTCATGTGGTTCCAAGACCCTGAATTCATTAGTCTCCTTGAAGATTGGTGGAAACAGATATCCGTCAAAGGTTCCAAAATGTTTTGTTTGATCGCAAAATTAAAAATCATAAAAAATAAAGCGCTAGATTGGAACAAAAACAAATTTAATAATATATTCTTAGAAAAGGACAAGTTAGAAAAAGAATTAACAGATCTTAATAATTTAGTAATAGCACAAGGAATGGACGAGCAAAGCTATTACAAAGAAAAAGAATTAATGAACAAGTATAATGATATCCTTCTCAAAGAAGAAATTTTCTGGAAACAAAAATCAGGGGAAACTTGGTTAAAGGAAGGAGATAACAATACGAAATTCTTCCATAAATCCACAAACTTTAAAAGAAGTATTAATAGAATAACTAAAATTAAGATTGACAAAGAACTTTTTTCGGACAACCCTAATATTATCTCGAAAAATATCACGCAATTCTACGAAACCCTCCTTAATGAATCTTTAGCCACGGATATGATAGCCCAAAACAAAATGCTTAAAGCTATACCAAAAATTCTCTCAGAAGTGGATAATAAAATGCTCAATAAAAAACTTTCACAAGAAGAAGTAAAAACAGCGGTCTTCCAACTCCATCCTGATAAAGCCCCGGGCCTCGATGGCTTTCAAGCAGGGTTTTTTCAGAAATGTTGGCACTTCATTGGAGAGGAGGTTTGGCAAGCAGTAGAAGCTACCAGAAATTCAGGAACACTATTAAATGAAATAAACAATACATTTTTCACTTTAATTCCAAAAAAGGATGAAAGCGTCGAACCTGCGAATTTTAGACCTATAGCCCTCTGTAACACAATCTATAAGATATTATCGAAATGTTTAGCAAATAGACTTAAAACCCTACTACCCAACATAATTTCGAAAGAGCAAACAGGCTTTGTAGCAAACAGATCGATACTAGATGGCATAATCATTGCTCAAGAATTAATCCATTCAGCTCAATCCACAAAGACCCCAAGTATGCTAATCAAAGTCGACATACAAAAAGCATACGATAAAGTAGACTAGAGATTCCTTTGTAAAAGCATGGAAGCCTTCGGTTTCTCAAAACAATGGATCAATCTAATATTTAATTGTATTTCAACCCCTAAAATCTCAGTTATGATTAATGGATCTCCTCAAGGCTTCTTTGGTATTTCTAGAGGAATCAGGCAGGGAGATCCAATCTCACCCTTCCTGTATGTTATTATGGCAGAAGCGCTAGGCAGAACCATAACTCAAAATCATATGGTAGGAGACATTGTAGGACTAAAGGTAACAAAAAATATGCCAAATATAACTCATCAATAAATTGCGGACGATACGATTCTACCAGGATATGCAAGTACTAAGGAAGCACGTACATTTAAAAAAATTCTCAATATTTATATGAAAGCTTCAGGTCAGCACGTTAATCCAAATAAGTCAGAGATTTTCTTCTTAAACACAACACCAGAAAAGGAATCAAAGATATGTAATATTTTGGGATATAACAAAGGTAAATTCCGATGCAAATATCTAGGCATAGACTTAGATAAAGGAACTTTAACATCCAAACTGTGGCAACAAGTAACTTCCAAAGTACAAAATAAAAGGAGCTCTTGGAAAGGAAGGTGGCTGACAAAAGCAGGAAGAACTACTATGATCAAATCGGTTCTCTCTGCCATCCCAACTTATCACATGTCTATCCTTCCCCTTTTAAACAATGTGAAAAAAACTTAGATAAAGTGCTAAGGGATTTCTACTGGCAAGGTTCATCAGAAGAAAAGAAAGCAGCCCTCATAAAATGGGATAAGTTATGTCGACCAATCTCTAAAGGAGGTTTGGGGATTAAGAATTTACATTGGCAGAATTAGGCCTTAGGGGAAAAACTTATATGGAGGATGTATAATGAATCTAGAAGTAAATGGGCATCAATTTTATTAAATAAATATATCCTTGAAGGTGACCCTATTAATATTTTTAGATCCTCATCTCTTGTTAAAGGCTCCTGCATATGGAACTTTATGAGAGAATGTAGAGGTATTATTAGCAAATTTTTAACTTGAGATATCGGAGATGGAGACAAAACCCTCTTTTGGGATGATTCTTGGGCGGGCCTTCCCCCTCTGAGCAAATTAGGCTTCTCCTCATATTTCATTGAAGAATGTAAAAGAGTAAAAGGTTTTTACCTCAAAGATTATTTAAGTAAGGAAGACCCGGTTGAATGGAATAAGCTAGAAGTCATAGACCCTGTATGGATAGAAAAACATAATTTAATGATAACTTTGAACTCTAGACCTGTTTCCCTTAAACCTAGACCAGATCGCTTAATTTGGGCAGGATCCAAGAATGGGAAATACTCGGTTAAAGAAGGATACAACACAATTATTAGAGAGCAGAAAATGGATAATATTGATATATCGCTTAATCTATGCTGGAATAAATCATGCCTACCTAAAGCAGGCATGTTTTTATGGGCAGCAATACAAGACAGGATTCTCACTGCGGACAGAATAACCAAATTAGTCTTTGAAGGACCCTCCAGATGCCCCCTATGTGAGAAAGAAGCAGAAGATGTAAATCACTTACTCCTCAATTGTTCCTTTGCGCAACATTGCTGGAATTGGCTACACCAATGTTTAGGATGGAAATCAGCCCTTCATCAAGATTTTCTCACCGAGCTCAAAGCTTGGTCTTCTCCGTTCAAAGATAGTTTATACAAGGACATTTGGATTATAGCCCCATCAATCATCATATGGGAAATATGGAAAGAAAGAAATAGGAGGATTTTCCTAAATCAGAAGCTCCAATGGCCATCAATAGCAAATAAAATAGAAACATCAATAGTAGAGATAATTAATAGTAAGCTAAGAGACAAATCTAGTTATGAGAATTCATTCACGAGCTAGGACAATAAAATTAGATCTAAGTGGCCTAAATTAGAAATACCACCCTTATATGGCAAAGGTGGTCCTAAAGTTAAAGAGGAAAGAGCTGCCTGTATTTGGACCCCCCCGAAAAAGGGATGGGCAAAATTAAACTTTGATGGCGCCTCTAGAGGTAACCCTGGGACAGCTGGCATTGGAGGTATCATCCGCAATTGGAAAGCAAAAGTTATTGCAAAATACTCCAAGCCCATTAACCCTACCACTAACAATATGGCGGAATGCAATGCAGTTGTAGAAGGATTAAAACTATGTAAAAAGCTAAACTTAAATAAGATTATTATAGAAGGTGATTCTCAAATAATTATTAATGCAATTAGAACCAAGAAAACTCCAAACTGGCTGCTAATTAACTCAAAAATAGAAGAAATCAACCAAATTTAGAGAGTATAAATAAATAAGAAATTAAACACATATACATAGAAGGAAACAAAGAAGCAGATATGTTAGCAAATCTAGGAGCTAACGGTTCAGTAATTACAATTCAGTAGGAAAGGGATATTGCATAGTAGCTGAGCATTTACGCTAAGTAGAGAATATTTCAATAGCGCATAATTAGGTACCAATTATACAAAAGAGAAACCGTATTTAATAGATCCTACAACCTTAACCCCTTAATGAAGAGTTATATTGGATATTAAGAATAATGAAGTCTTAAACCAAATAGCAAGGAAATAAAAAAGTTACATAAGGGAAATTAGAACATTTATTAATTACTGTACCAAATGTTTAGGCCTCTCCCCTCAGTCTATAATGTTAATCTATAGGAGATTAAGACATATTAAGTAAGCAGCTGTCATTTTAATTAGAGAAGAAAATATGACAACAAAATCACATATTAGGAGATTCTCCTCTAGGGTCAAAGGGCATACTTAGCTTACATTCAGTAAAAAATAGAGTATTTTCACATGTAATTACAGCCTTATCAGATAATAATTGATGGATGAGGAGTCACATGTTGTAGCCTCAAATTATTAATTAGGAGTCTCAATTAAACCACAACTGTCCTCACTCATAATCAGGGCCTTACCAACTGTATCCACCCTGTTATGCACGAGCCTCCGATCTTTACTCTATCTTACCCCTTATCCTTCTTCCCTCTCCTTGTCATAATTATTACCAGCAAGTCACCTTCTCCTTCTAGTTAAATGGACATCTTCTAGGCGTGTTCCGGTACATGCCAAAGATTTCTAGATCCTCCCACAAGCTAGATTTGGAGATAGAATTCTAATAGTCCCTACTCCCCAAGTATTTTCACAAGACATCTCACTTTTCTCATTTTTATCCTCCAAGTTCAGGTCTGCTCTCTCTCACTAATCCCTTGTAGCAATAGGAATGGAAACTAAGTTAGTCACCTTCCACCAAGGCAATACAAGGGCTATGGCTTTCCGAGGTAGTATCACTCCAGAGGCTAAGGACAGTGCCAAATGTGATTAGAAGAGCCCTGGGAAAGTCTATGGCTGAGCAGATTTTCATCTACGATTATACTTATAGAACTAATGGGTACATAGTTGAAACTTTCATAGCAGTCTCATATCTAGCAGGGAAGGAGAAAGTAGAGATTACAGAGGTATCAAGAATGATTTTTAAGAAAGAGTATCTTGTGGGTTTAGAGAAGATGGTACATTCCATAGATGACAAACTAACTATACCATTCCCTGAGACCATTATGCTGACCATCATAACAGAGTTACAGAGGATCCCCTTAGAGCAGAGGATGCCTCTGATAGTCTTCAAAGATGAATCTCTCTTCGAAGTAGCCTAGCCAAGTATGGATAGAAACATAGCATTTCTGTATGATACAATGTAGCAGAAAGTATTGGGCAACAAAGAACTTTTAGAATATTGGAGAGGTGAAGGCTTCCCAATCCCTGAGTTTCTAAACAATTACAGAGAAGGAAATCTCAAATTCTCCCACCGGATATTAAGAAAAGCACTAGAAGGAATAAAACAGAGAAAGAGGGAGAAGAAAACATCATTATTATGAGGAAGGATAACCACAAATGGATCTGCACCGTGATAGATAGGGAGACTAATGAAGAATGGCCTTAGAATGTCTAGCAAGGTATAGTAGGTTTCCAGGTCAACCGTGTGTGAGCCTGTTTATATACAGTGGATTCTAAAGATTACATAGGTTTGATATGTACATAATTTTACCTTCAAGATAGAACAATTCTAAAAGTATAGACAGGTTCTGATAGGTACATAATTTCATGTATAGGGATTAACGTGTGTATACTGTAAACATACTCTATTATGACTCTCAGACATAAGGTAAAAAGATAAAATGTTTAGGACCGACGAAAAATGATGTAAATTCAGCAGGGACTTTATATGTAAGATATAAGATGTACACTAATCATTATAAATGAAAATTAGAACTAATGGATGTAAATTCTTATTCAAAATCATCTCTGAAAGTTCACTGATCTATCCATCATGTACAGATCCAGAAAAGTTGTGAGATATTAATGAGAAGATTCACTGCAAAAGACTATTCTTGTATAGGCTCAGTATAAACATAGGGGAGCAAATTTCACAACAGGCGATTATAAAGTTCAAAGGATAAAGTAGAGAAATTTTGAAAGAATAGTTCTAACAACCACGGTATATGAAGGTAAGGTAGCATAGATTCTTAAGAAGTTTCCTTACAGAATATTCAGAATGATTATTTGTAGGAAATACATATAAAATCTTGAAAGCTGAATAGAAACTTCTTGTTATATTACAAGGTAAGGGCATTTTAAATTATATATGGATATAGAAAGGAAACGGAGTATAGTAACATTAATCAACACTTTTGTTCAGACATTCATTCTAAGCTGGTATAAAAGAAGATCAAAAGATCATTATCCAGGAAACCACAAACAGGGTTCTTAAAAAATAGCAAGGCACTCAATATATATATATATATATATATATATATATATATATATATATATAGATAGATAGATAGATAGATAGATATATTTATATATATAGAATGAGAATATATTCATGTAGACATATATATGTGATCTCCTTACATGGATGCACACATCTTGATCAAGATATATATAAACATGAATATAGAAGGTATATATATAAATATATATATCTATATAGCCTGATGTTAGTATCCTGTTCTTAGCCTTCCACAATTTGGTCTGATCTCCATTTGAATGCAATATTGTTTAGGCTTAAGCGGTTTCTGGACATAGAGAACACATGTATATGCACATATCATACACTTACCTGGTAATCTATATGCACCTCTTTCAATTCCATTAAGAATATCAAAAAGCTTTAAAGGAAAAATTTTACAGGCTCCATCGGCCCTCGTCGAATATATACCCAAATCCTCCTTTATATGCAAATGTCAGATGTTATCATCACATATATGTTCAGGAGAAATTAAAATAGATGCACTGGTTTAAATTTATGGGAAGGAACCCCAAATGCGCTTTGATTGGTATGTAGCATCAATAAATCATCACTATGCAAAGGACATAATACTGTTTAAAATATATATATATATATATATATATATATATATATATATATATATATATATATATATATATATATATATATATATATATATATATATATATAACAGTTTTCAGATTATTTGCACTCTTTAATTCTGAGGTACATGGTAAATAGGTAATTGGTGATTAAAGTCTCAGTTAAGGTATCTTGAACCTTTCTCCAGCTTAATATATACAATACAGAACTAGAGAGGGTTCTGGAATAGGATTTGTATTTATAAGACTGGGTAATTATGTGAACTTAGACATCTAGGTAGATCAAAGGGTAGCGTTGAGTAAAAATCAAGCATTCAGTCAGCAACAAGCATCTACGATTTAAACACTTGATTACATGGCTAATCAACAGTAAGAGATATGCAGCTTTTTTATTATCTGCATCAAGCAAAGACAGACATGTTATGAAACAGAACATTACCAAAATAAGGGAGGACAGGCTTGTACCAAAGGCAATTCTTCTATATTAATGTTTCTAGTTTGATCTGTCTGACTTCTTAGCATTATATATATATATATATATATATATATATATATATATATATATATATATATATATATATATATATATATATATATATATATATATATATATATATATATATATGCTCTAGCATGTGCAAAATGAAAATACTCATACACACTTATCTTATCTTTGTTAATCTTCTTAATTTGGGTTAAGGATTGGTTCATGATCATGGTAATAGGCCTTTACATATCCTATTATGATATTAAGAGACTAAAGGAAATCAGGACACTAGGATAAGTTTATTGCTGAGTTTTTTAAAGGTAATTTTATTTTATATTCTAAATCAGCTTTGCCTTCTGATTGGTTCATATTACTGTGTAGCAATATTCCCTACCATAATTGGAATTTCGAGTACTATTGGTGGAAATCCCATATTGAATGGATGTAGGTTAACCAGTTTAGATGATAGTTGTCTTTATTTGTTTTTACAGGTATCAGGAATCACATCAAGAAAAGGCTTTTCAGCAACTTAAAGTTTCCAAAAATAAAGTAAAGAAAACAAGAAGGCGCAATACTCTTCAAGTAGTTGATGCATTCAGCCAATGAAGATCATAGAGAAGGTTTGCACAAAAGTATGAAACTAAAGAAGAAGTTGAATCAGTAATAGCAGCATTATGTTTTAACTGAAAGATGGGTATGCCCACTAAAATGTAATTGGTAAAAATCATAGAAATTCAATGAGTAGAGGGAATTTCCACAGAAATATTTACTAAGTAGGATAAATTTTTCGACATTGTCGGATCGTGGGTATGCCCACGTTAACTTTGTATACAACAAATCTCGGCTTGTGTCGAGTCGTGGGTATGCCCATGCAATTTTGTATTAGTATAGGACCAATGGTCCCGGACAAGGCTGGAGGTTTTCTCAACCCCGCTCTTTCCTACCAACGCCTGCAGTGAGCGGGGTTTCAATGTAAAAATTTATATATATTAATAAAATAACTTATAGAGCTTAGGCCTTTTATCGATAAAAAAAAATAAAACTTTGAAATAATTTTTAAAACAAATTCATTTAATTCTTAATTATTATTTTTAATTTCTTTAATTCTTAATTTAAAAAAAAAAAATTGTAAGGTTCCTATTCATTTCATAAAAAATGCCCACCATATTATCCACCTCATTTATGTGGAATTTAAGATCGGCCAAATTTTAGTTTTAGCCATGAATTTAAGGTTCCTTTATGCTATTTATGTTGAAGCTTGTGGCTGACAAAGCAAGCGGCTTTTTGACGTGGCAAGGGAAGAGTAGAAAGAATTAGGTGAAAAGGCGGGCCACCCGTGGAAATGGGTAAAAGTGGTAAAGTGAAAAGTGGCCGGGCTCATTTATCCTCATTTTCCGCTTTTTGAACTTTTCCCAATTGCCAGGTGGAATCTTACAGCCGGTCCCACCAAGGCGCTTTCAAGTCACTAACAAAAACAAATTAGTACTCTTTTTCTTGGCTTCTTTCAGAATGAACTGGTGAACATATACGGTTTGTCTTATATGTTTGATATTTTTTTTATGTAACCCAGCTGTTTTTATTAAAAAATTCAAAGGGGCTGATGGGACAATGTGTTGTTGAAATGAGCTAAAATTGTTAAAATAGTTTTAAGTTCATATTTCTAAATTAATTTCTTTAAAAAGCATTATATAATCATATAATAATGGGTTGGATCATATTTCGTGACAATAATATTATTAATGTGATTGAGGCGTTTTTCTATGTTCAAGAATAATATTTTTTTTTTGTAGTGATTGAAGCATATGTTTTTTACATCAAATATAATATTAGTATCTAATAGTGACTGGAGTACTATCTAATAGTGTGACCCGAAGCATCTTTTTGTCAAATACAATATGATCATGCAACAAAGTGACCAAACCTTATCTTTAAGTGGCTAGACCAAATCGATAGTAAGCAACTATATGATCCACATGGAGTATTTATCCACTTGAATGGTCATAATTGTAATTTTTTAGTTGGAAACAACTTTTTTGTCAAAGGTAATATTATTATTTGAACGCATTGGAAGCATATTTTTGTGTCGAATATAATATTACCATTTGAACATAAGTGTACAAGCATCTTTTTACATCAAACACAATAGTACCATTTAATATTGATTGGAACATCTATGCGTGCTAGTATTACTATCTAATCATGCGACTAGAAGCATCTTTTTATGTCAAATAAAATATTATCATGTAACAAAGTGATTGGACCATATCTTCATGTATCTAGATCAAATCAATAGTAAACAATTAGTATGATATGCCTAATGTGTAGCATTTATACACTTATCTAGTCATAATTGTATTTTGAACAATATGTAGCTAGACTAAATTGATAGTAAAAATTAGTATGATATGTTTGATGTGGAGTATTTATCCACTTATATAGTCATAATTGTATTTTTTGTTGTTGGAGTAAGTCATAGTAAACCTTCTCTTTACCTTTGTCCGTTGTTCAACCAACAATTTGATTGGAGCTCCTAGGTTAGAGACAACACCACCTTTATTGTACTCATCAACGTTGTCACGTGTAGCCCCATCCTCACTGTCAATTTCCTCTACACGGATTTGGGTCTTAGCTTTCTTAGTTAAGGGGGTGGGATTTTTAATTTTTGCTATTTTTCCCAAAGTGGAAGGGGTGGAGCATTATTTGAGATCGCATAGACCTTCAACAACAAGGTCATGATTTGGATTAATGAGCATGCAAGACCGAGAGGGAACCTTAGACAATTCAATTTTGGTAGCACCTAGAATATGAAGATGTTTCTTTTTACCATGAGCTGTAGAGTAATCCAAAATGGTTGTTACGGGCACAGAATCAGAGTTAGGAGCTTCCAAAACCACAATTGGCCTATACGAATGGTGTAACAAAAGTTTGTACCCTTGCTTGGCATATGACCACCAAACAACCTTGTGAAATACGGAAACAACTCCAAGTGTGGGACCTTGCAGAAGTGAGGTTGAATCTTCGAAGAAGGTCGACTTCCTTTCCAATCACGGTGCAATGTTGACCCAACCCAACACATTGTGTTAAAGCAGAGCAACGCGTTATGTTAAGATAATTCAACACAACATGTTAGACCAACCTAACACCTGAACCCTACTACTAACCCAACCTAACAACTTTTTAGGGAGAAGGGCAAGAAGGAATGCAAAAAATAAAGGGGAGATGACACATGAGATTTATAGCACGACTTCTTTATATTGTGCAGGATGGATGGATTTTTTTCTAAGAGGTTAAGCAGTTTATTTTTTTGTGGTTGGGATTAGTGGGTCAAGGGTTTAGCTGCCCAACATGGGCGTGGCCTATTTTTAAATTTATTTGAGAGGTGTATTAGTTTAAGGAGAACTTAGCCAAAGGGAATTAATTATTCTTCGAGTGTAGAAAAGTAAAAACTTGGGTTTCTTTTAGACTAGGAGAGATTTAATAAACTGCTTGCTACATGTGATTGGAGCATGTCTCTTGGTTTGGAGCAAGTCCAAACACGGATAGTGAAAGTTTTAACATATTTGGCCTTGGGTTGTTGGACTTGTGAGTCAAATTTAAGGTTATTATTATAAAAAGATTATATAGGAAAAAAATGTTATCTTTTTATTGGCAAGGGATAAAGATGTCTATTTCATTTATTTATTTATTTTTGTATAATCTAGTGAAGTGATATAATACTTATTACATTGGTTCATGTTGTACTTTTGTCACTCAATTTCAAAATATTGGAGTGAAAACTCTCTACCCACCAAGAAGTAATTCTTGATAGTATTATATGTATAAAAATTCATGTTAATGTGAAAGTAATTACAAGGTAAAAAGTCTTGAAGTTGTAAATATATTTATTACTCTTCTCTTTTACTACAACTTCTTTAAGCATGTTGTTGCCCAAAGAATTGGGTAACAATGGGGACAAAGAAAGAAACCACAAGGGATCACTTTTTAATTTTTATTTTAATTTAATTTAATTTTTTTTTGTGTGTGTGTGTGTGGGGGGGGGGGGCGGGGGGGGGGGGGGCTATTATTATAAAAATAATACACATGAAAAAACTGGTTTTTTATTAAGTGATTAAGTGTCTATTTAATTTTTTAATTTTTTATTATCTAATGGAATGATATAGTATTTATTCAATTGATTCATTTGTCTCTCAATCTCAAAACATATAGAGAGGGAAACTCTCTACCACCAACATGTAATCCTCTATACTGTTATATTTAAAGAGTCATATTAATGTGAAAGTAATTACAAGATGAAACGCCTTAAAGTTGTAAATATATTTATTACTCTTCTCTTCTACTAACAACTTCTTTTTCTCTAATGTTGCACAAAGAATTGGGTAATGATGAGAACAAAGAAAAAAACCACAATGAATTGTTCAAGTTCTTACTGAGAACTAGGGTTGTCTCTTTGGCTAGTCCTTTCTGGTTGGCTTTTTGGTATTTTTGGTTTGTTTCTATGCTTCCGTTAATAAGACTATGACTCTTTTTGCTCTGTTATGTTTTTGATATTAAACTCTTAAGACTTATGTGCACTAATAAAGTGTTGTTAATGGTTGGTTGATCTACTTTTTAGTGCCTTTGGGTTGTTGTGTAATAGGTTTAGCACCCTAGTTTTGCTATTGTAATTATAAAAAATAACTTACCTTTTATTATTATCAACTTAATGAAGGAAAGAAATATTAGATTTGTATTGAATGTTCTAAAATCGTCATCAATAAGAAAATATATTAAAAGGTGAAAGCTCCAAAGCTATTTGTTGTTATTCCCCTCAACTAACAAATAGGTATTAAGTGAGCCCCTTCCTTTTAATTATTATATATAAAAGGAAAAAGGTTTATTAAAATAAAACTATAACTAATAGCTATATGAATCAAATCTCACACAATTGATTAATTTAGTAATTATGTATATTCTTATCAATTTTGGCTACTAGTACTATATTTGAGCTCCAATGAGAGAAATTGATAGGTCTAGTAAAGTCCACTTTCAATCTTTTCATCATCATCATCATCTCTCTCTCTCTCTCTCTCTCTCTGGTCGCTGGTAAAAAATTATCGAGATGAAAAATACGTCATGTTAACGCACCACTCGCAAAAATGTTATTCAAAGCACTTAATCCTCTTCCCTTATCATTGTTTCACAAAAGGTAAAAAATGACCATGTGAAATAGTGAAAACACTTTACTAACCACCACCTCACAATAGGACCAATCATAAAAAAGCATGTGGTCGACAGGCCCACCAGCACTAACATAAAAATCTCCATCGCTATTTCACAGAAAGCCAAAAATGACTACGTGAAATACCAAAAATATGGGATAACACAACATATTATCCCATCCTGGGTGTTGACCCAGTGACTTCACCATTTTGCACCTCACCCTGAAGAGAATCGTGAAATAGAGAAATAAACCATGGTCGTTGATTAACATGAATATGCACAACCTTTAAAATTTGAGAAAACATTGTAAGGCACTGGCCCACGTCGTCGAACTGACTGGAGCCACATGGAAAAACCTGGTTGGTTTTTCCATTTTGCACCCATGCCTAAAGAGATCAATGAAATGGAAAAATGAGGATAACATCACGTGTTATCCCACCCTGTCAATAATATGATGTGTTAACCCACTGTAATAGAGTTCAACTCATGATGAAGATGTCGTAGGTCAGTTATCTGTGATGGCCTAAGTGGCAATAGTCAACATTTATTTTTAGACTTCTTTAAGATACCTATAATATCATAGATAACCAATCTGAGCATCTTCATCATGGGCTAAAATTCTTCCTTGACCAACATGTCATGTTATCTTCTCAGGTAGGCCAACATGTCACATTTTCCCAATTTCACAATTTTACAAGGGCAAAAAGGCAACTTTGCGAAATGGTGAAGTTTTCACCATTTCACACTTCCTTCTTTTGGCTCACCGAAGTTAAGTGTGAAATGGTGAAATATGTCACCATTTTGCAAAGATGCCTTTTCACCCTTGCCAAATTGCAAAATTGGGAAAATGTGATGTGATGGCCCACTAGGGAAGATAACGTGATGTGTTGGCCTTGATAGAGCTTTGGAAAAGTTATGTCAATTTCTTTGAAAGTGGTAGATACCGTGCTCATGTTATGTTGTTGTATAATTATTAAACATATTAAGATGTATTCTCTTTTGATTGGTAAGATGTACTTTGAACAGTGTTTAGAAGTGTAACATCACAAACTTAACCATGAATTGCTTAAAGACATGAATCATATGCTTAACAGACAAGAATATTCATTATGTGCTAAAACTCTATCAAGGCCAACATGTCATGTTACCTAAAAGTGATAAATGGGCATGGGATGCAATTGCCCATCACCAGTCACTAATTTGAGACATCTTCATTATAAGGCTAAAAATCTGCCAGGGCCAACATGATGTGTTATCTGAGTATTTATGGCTAAGATATCGTGTTATCTGATAATTTGTAGCTTATATGTCATGTTATCCAAGCAAGTGATAAATAAGCATGATATCCCTCTATCTTTCAAAACATGACATAGTTTGAAACTTGTTGTTTCAAACACAATGTGTTTTGAAACACGATATCTTTCAAAACATTATTCCAGAATGTTTACATTTTTCTATGGTTTCTAATATAAATACTAGGAGGAAAATTAGGCACTTAAGTGCGACATTGGGAAAACATGACGTGTTAGCTCACTATAGAAGATAACATGACGTGTTGGACTTGACAAAGTTTTGAAAAAGTTATGTCAATTTCTTCTTTAATGCTATCAAATTTTCACAATCCATACAAAATTTTCTTGATATTTTTTTGGATTAGATTGTGCACGAATTTTTAACATCAATGTTTCAAATCATACTCTATTATTCATCATAGAATGAAAACTATTTTTTTATTCTAAATCAATTTTTAATATATTCCAATCATTATTATGTATAATTAGTGTAATAAGCATATGTATAATATTTCTAGAATATAGACTTCTAAATTAATTTTTTTATACATTTTTAGAAATCTTTATATTATTAGTGTAATAATAACATGCCAATCATTTCAAGAATGTAAATTATTATATGTAATTTTTTAGTTGATAAGTAATCTTAATTTTTGGTCATTTTGTTTAAGCTGTTTAGGATTAGAATAATATATTATTTCATCTAGAGTCTTGAACTTAACAAATTTAATTTTTCTTTAGCTCTTTATAAATAGTTCCACAAAACAATAAAAATTATTTGTCAATTTAATTCAATAAATAATCTTTAATTATAAATCATAATTATTAAAATTTTATTTTGCCTATCCATTATTTTAAAATTGATACAAGTATATCAAGTACAATTTTATTTACTCTTTTAGTAATTGTGGTAATTCAATTTTTTTTAAAACCTCTTCAAATATTCTAATTAAAATTTGAAATGTCATATATTATTATTTTAATATTTTTTTTATCTTTTTAATTTGAAAAAAAAACCAATGCATTTTTCCTTTAATGATTGTAATATCCCAAAAGTTGTCCATATTTTTAATTATAAATCCTAATCAATAAAATTCTATTTGTAGAACATGGATATTCTGTATTAAATTTTTATAAATTCTATTAATTTTTATCTATAACTAGTGGAATCAACTCTAATATTTCTACAATATAGATATTTTAAATTAATTCTCATTTATATTGTAATAAATCTTTATTTTATAAGTATAATAAGAATTTGTCAATTATTCTCGTATATTGATCAATGTTATATGCCCCTTCAGAGGCAGTGTTTACTATTTCCTAAGTTGGAACATTAATCTTTGGCCCGCGTACCTTTTATTTATAAAAAAAATTAAAAAAATTGTCAATTATTTCTAGAATGTAAATTATTAATTTTTTTTTTAAGGATAAGATAAGATAAATTTATTAATGTCCAACTAGAGACCAACAAGGGTCTAAGGGATTGGAAATGTACATCAAAAGGAACAATGAACCAACAGACCACCAAACAGTGGTCGGGAAAGCAAGCAAGAGCGAAAAAAGAAAGAAGAGAACAAGAAACAAGAAGCAAGAAGAACAGACACAAGAGAAGAACTAAGGATCATTTTCAGGTAAAATGAAATCCAACACTGAAGGATAATGATCCAAATGAGCAGGAACCCTGGGTCATCGCTGTGAGCTACTGGAGATGTGTCGTTGACGGGTTAAGGTGTTGCGAGGTCTCACAGATCTAGAGTGACCGGTGATGGAGGTAATGTGAGGCCGCTTCACCCCTCGTAAAGGAGACGAGGATGAGAAGAAGGCCGTAATGAGCTAATCAGATATTTGTCTCTAGGGGAAAAGAAGTTGTAGAGTATGCTCGTGGAGCTTTACAGTCTCACGGAGATAAAGTGCCAAGCATCTCTGATCAGTGTAGCTGAAGAAAGCAGTCAAGGAACTGCACCCTTGAATAAGCAATATAATCTCCCTATGATCTCATAGTAAGTAGGACAAAAAAAGATGAAGTGTGTCTCAGTTTCAATCTCGGCCAGGGTGCATAACCTGCGAATCCGATCATCTCTATCAATGTGATGGTTTGTTTGGGCCTGAAGGCGGTGAGATCCAACCCTAAAAGATCCCAGTGTGATGTGAAGAGCATGGCACCAACGCTGAGATAAGTATCTAGGACAAACAATAAACCCATCCCGAATGTCTAAAAAGTGCTCATCATAAAAAGCCATCCTCGGGCGCAGAGCCCACATGGGTTGATCCAGGTCGTGGTGATATACTGTCTGTATATGTCAAGTCTGACATGTCTGTTCAACTCCTGTCTAGAGGGGAGGAGGTGAGCTGGAGTGTTAAGCGAGAACTGATAGGGGGGAGGTGATCAGTGTCAATCCTGATGGAACCTAAAAGGGATGAGGCCTGGGCATACCAACAACAGGTTCTGGAGGAGGGGTCTGACTTGGCAAGCACCACTAAAGAGCAATAGGCCAGGTAGGAATATCTGTTGCGTCTGTCATAGGAGTCCGCAAAACAACAAAGGTGGTGAATAAACCAAACCAAATCAAAGATGGCCCCCAATCTAAAGGGATGAGCCCCGAACTCAGCCAGAATCATGCTATGAGAGGTGGATTGAAGACATCTAATGATACGTCGGAGGAAGATAGTCTGAACACGCTCGATAGAGGCCCAATCAGAATCCAAAAGGGACGACCCCCAAAGGATAAAAGGTCAAAGTTGAAATTATATTAATATATAATAATTAAACACATTTTTTTAGTTGATGACTAATCTTAACTTTTTGTGTCATTTTGTTGAAGTTGTTTAGGGTTAGATAATATATTATTGGATTTAGACTCTCCAATTTAACAAAATTTAGTTTTTATTGAGCTTTCTATAAATAATTCATATTTACCCAAAATAAAATAAAATAATAAAAATTATTTCACAATTTAATTCAATATATAATATTTAATTATAAATCATAATTACTATAAATTTATTTTGCCTATGCATAATTTTATTTTAGAATTTATAAAAGTAGATAAGTACAATTTTATTTACTCTTTTAGTAATTATTTTCTCTCTTTAAAATTATTTTATAGATAGGTACAATGACTATAAAATAATTGAATTAAAAATTTATAAAAATTATTTGACAATTAATTCAATATATAGTATTTTATTATAAATCATAATTGCTATAATTTTAATTTTATTTTGTCTGTCTAATTATAGTAATTTAAATTATTATGAATTTTGCCAAAATAAACTTTGTTGAATTTAAGTAAAGACTCAAATATTGACAGGTAAAAAATACAAGATAAAAAGGTGTTTTTATAACAATAACAATTACCAAATTTTCACATTGGATATGAAAGACGGGGATTGGTCCTTATGTCCATGTTTACCTCTTTAATCTTTAATGAGTAGAATAATTTTAAACACATAAGAAAAGGAGAGACTTTTGTAATTCTAGTCAAATCCTCATAATTGTCTCTAGATACAAGGTTAATGTTTTTTCATGGAAAAACCAATGAGCGTTAAGACTTCTTTATCTATATTAACGTGGGGACTTTTATGGAATAATTAACAAATTTCATGTGGTGGAAAATTGGACAAATTTGTTAAAGTCCACATTGTCTAGTGTGTTGACACTTGCTTCTTCACATCTACTTTATAATCTTCCAAATGAGTCTTTTTATTACGTGTAAAGAGAGAATGGGTCATTCATTCATTTGCTTTGCCATACAATAATGCATCCAATATGTCATATTCCAAATAAATTTTAATAAGATAATATGATATATTTATTTGCATAATATTTGATTTAAGATTAGCTTCTACCCATCACTTGAAATTATAAAGTGATATTCAAATATTTTTTAATGTGCAAGTATCAATATTTTAATCTAATAATAGATCAAAGAATGATTAAAATATTAATATTAATATTTTATTTATATCTGATATATATGTTTATAATATTTGTATTTATTTCAATGTATTAAAAAATAATATTTATTTATTTATGTTAAAATTTAAAGATCTAGTGATTTTTATATTATAAAAGATTTATTTTTCTATATATTTTAGTTGACTTATACTAGAAAATGTTATTGTTTTTATAAAAGAGAAATGCTTTGTGGATGTATTAAATATATGAGTGGTTAAGGAAGATGCTTATGAATGGTTAAGAAAGTGAATCTCCATTGCATTAATATTTAGAGGAATATTTAGATTATTAAAAACTATTAATGAGTGGAGTAAACTTAAAGTCTTAATATAATACTATCACTACATTGTTTCTCTTCCATATAGTGATAAATGAGATAAAGAGTTTATAATTAAAGAATTGAAGATATTAATTTTATATTAATTTCTATATAATTAAAATAATTTATTTTACATCATGTTTATCTATTGGTCTATGGTTTGAATCTATTGTATTAATGATTTGTTTATATTAATTGTTTTCATTCCTTCTTATTTGGAATTTCATTTTTATGGGAAAACATTTAAAAGATTTGTGAGAAATTCAAAAAATAAAAATGTGTTCAATAAATTCTATATATGGATCATTTTATTTTTATTAGAATTTTTAATTGTCATGATTTCTTTTAATAAAAATGCATTATGTAGATACAAAACTAATTTTGTTGTGTGTATATATAAATTAAATTAAATTAAATAAGTAGTGATCTCATTCACATGTGAGCTTACATTGCTAGAATAGTAATAGTTTTAAGTATCTCCTCCCAAAGTCTTATAATTTTTTATTTCGGAAAAAATAAATTCTAAAAGATTTGTGAGAATTTTTTTTTTTAAAAAAACATGTTCAATAAATTCCATATAATGAATCATTTTATTTTTATTAAAAATTTAATTGTCCTAATTTATTTTTATATAAAAATGCATTATGTAGATATAAAACTAATTTTGTTGTGTGTATATATAAATAAAATGAGGTGATATGTTTTAGGTTAACATTGATATGTGTTTTACTAGTGGGTAAAAATCTATAATTTTATATTAGAGCTTTGAATAAAAAATGTAGAGTAATAGATTTCTAGATAGTAAAGATGATCGAAATGATATTTTAAGTTATCTTAAACTAACTATAAAAGAAAATAAATAGTATTTTGCCTATGTTAAATGTCTTATTTAGATAAATCAATTAATACAAGCAATAATATTGTGGACTACTCTAGATAAATGAGGTTGCGACTAATAAATATTATAAGTAGGAAGATAAATATTAAACTATAGAAAGATAAAATATGACTAAAGTAATTACTTAGTTATAGACTTGAAGGAGAGGGTTCAAATTATCTTGGCCTACTAAACTTTGGATGCGTTAGGCTCAAAAATAAAAGAATATATGTAGTTTATAAGCTATTCGGGGATCCAAATTGTCAGCCAATACTACGAGTATTCAAATTTGTAGATCATGGTCAAGTTCATGCCTATGGAAATGGTTAGTTAGTTTCTACACTTTTGCTTCCTATTTTGCCTTATTTTCCTCCATTTTCTTTGTTATTTAGATTGGTGGCATTTAAGAATACCATTATAGTGTCATTGATATGTAACAAGGGGATATATTGTTATATTGCAACACCTAACAAGTTTAGAAGACAACAAATTTTAATCCTACATATTCTATAAGATGAATGTGTAGATATAGATTCAATTAGTTATCAATGGAAGTGTTCATATTCTCCTTTAACGAAAATGGTTGAAATAAGATGGGATGAGATCATATCTTGCATGAATAAGGTGATTAACAATCACCAATGTTGGAAGCTGTATGGGTGAGGTAAACATGTATGAACTAAAAAATGTGTTTAGATAGTAGTATCCTTAAGAAATGATTATATTAATCACATGCAATTGCATTAACTAGTATCTTGTCTATAATAATAGTAAGAAGAAGCAACCCACTACTCAAGAGAAAATAGGATTTGAGAAACAACACTGTTAAATTAAAATTTAAGAGACAGTTCAAACTTCTCATTAGTTGATACCTTGGCACGTGCTCCATAATTTCATTCAACAATTGATGACAATGTAGAACATTCATTTGAAAAATAAATAATGACAAATAAATCTCATCTGCAAGTATTTCTAGATTCAATTGTGTTGAATATTTTTGCATCGAAGTTTAGAATCACACTCTGTGATCCATCATCACGATGAAAAATAGCGTAATAGAGCACAAGGAAAAATGGATAATGGATCAGAGAGTGTGATTCGAACCATTGATGAAAAATATTCAACACAATCGAATCGAGAAACTCTTGCAAATGATTATCATCAATTGTGGAAATCTCTTCTCTTTGAAATAAATTTCAGTTCTCCTTTATCCCACCCTCGATCCCTCCATCTCTATCTAACCCCCCATATTCATCTTTCTTTCTTTCCCCTCTTTCTCCATCTTTCTCCTCTCCATCTTTCTTTTCCTATGCCATAATCTATCTCTTTTATGTTGATATAAATTTAATAATTGACATCATAAAATATTTTTCTATAGTAAATATATATTATACTATATATTTTATGTATACAATTTGTAAGGTGTCCATTTCATTAAAATGTCCACCATGAATTCCTCACTTTATGCAGGCAAAGGACAAAGGACACAAAGGCCTCCATTTATGTTTAAGCTTGTGGCTGACAATAGGTAAAACATAAATAAATAATAAAATAAGCCGATTGGCAAGTCATTAAATAATTGGGTGAAAAGGAGGGCCACCCATGGAAAGGTGTAAAGTGGTAAAGCGTAAAGTGGCGGGGCCCGTTTATCCTCATCTTCCGCTTTTGCACTTTTCCCAAAATGCCACGTGGAATCTTACAGCGGGTCCCACCAACGCGCTTTCAAAGACTGTGACAAAAGAATTAATGCTCTTTTCTTGGCTTCTTCAGACTGAACTGGTAACTTAGGTAATACGGTTTGTCTTATATGTTTGATATTTTTATGTAACCCACCAGTTTTTATTGTAAAATTCAAAGGGATTGATCATATTTTGTGACATAATATTGTAAAATTAAAAGTGTTATATAATCATATAATAATGGGGGTGGATCATATTTTGTGACAATAATATTATTAATGTGATTGAAGCATTTTTCTGTGTTCAAGATAATATTATTAATTGGTAGTGACTGAAGCATCTTTTTACGTCAATTATAATAATACTATCTAATAGTGATTGGAGCATCTTTGAGTGTAAATAGTAGTGTCATATAAATAATAGTGTCTTATAGAGTGGCTCGAAGCATCTTTTTATGTCAAATACAAAATTATCATGTAGCAAAGTGATTGAACCACACCTTTATGTGGTTAGACCAAATCAATAGTAAACAATGGCAGCGGCTAAGCTCTTGATAAAATGCACCAAAAACAAATTTTTATTTTTTTCAGATCTGCGAAAATGCAATGATTTTTTTGGATATTTTCGATTCAAAACATGCAGATCATGAAGAACAGATGCTGAAAATTTCACAAAAATCTATTGTGTTTTCGGATTTTTCAAATTTATTCAATGGTGCATTCTATCTGGAGCATAGCCGCGTCTGTAAACAATTAGTATGCTCGACATGGAGTATGCATAATACACTTGAATGGTCATAATTGTAATTTTTTTTACTTGGAAACAACTTTTTGTGTCAAAGATTATATTATTATTTGAACATGATTGGAAGTTTTTTTTGTTTTTTGTTTTTGGTCAAAGATAATATTACCATTTGAACATAATTGTACAAGCATCTTCTTCATCAAACACACTAGTACCATCTAATATTGATTTGACAACTATGTGTGGTATTACTATCTAATAATGTGACTAGAAGCATCTTTTTATGTCAAATACAATCTTATCATGTAACAAAGTGATTGGACCATATCTTTATGTACATCTAGATCAAATCAATAGTAAACAATTAGTATGATATGTTTGATGTGTAGTACTTATCCACTTATATAATCCTAATTGTGTTTTGAACAATATCTTTATGAAGTTGGACCAAATTGATAGTACAAAAATAGTATGATACGTCTAATGTGGAGTATTTATCCACTTATATATGGGAGTAAGTCATTCCCTCTAAACAACGGGGCTAAACTATTAGTGGCCACAACCCTATTTTGGTTCTTCCATTTCTTATCCTAGATAGGAAGACTAGTCGCTTTTGCAATGATGTCCTTGTTAATGTTGAACAAAATCCCACCGTCATTCACTTTTCTAGTCTATCAAGATGTCACAAACAAAATAGAGAGGTTTTCAATCCTCACTCTATCCCCACCCATATTTTCAATAGTCGCAGTAGGCACCAAGAAAATAATTTCCATCGTCATAATAGTCAGTCAACAAGCATAAAGAAACAACATAAGAATATGGAATTATTTTTAAAAGAAATGGGATGCATGCAAAAGTAATAATAATTATTGCTATGCATTTGCATTAAATACCAAATGTGCCATTTCTAGCGGGCATTATATGCAAAAAAGGATTTGGCAAGAGAAACCTTGCACAAATGATCACTGACAAATAATTAAACATTAAGAAGTGATAGTAGATTTTGGAATCCCATCGAGGCTAGTGCTAAATGTAATGATGGCACCCCATTATCCAAAAGTGACCCCAAGTGGAAACCAAGTTGGGAAGCCTACCAAGTGGGAGCCACATTATCCCATAGATCCACTACACCACCCCGCTGGACACTCACATAACCAAAAAAAGGTGATGTGGTGTCACATCTTCAGACATAGTCATCATAACCATAGAAGGCACCATTTCTTGCCAGCAAAATTCAAACAACTTTAAACCAAACACATTTTTCCAACCTAATATGCTCACTAATAGGAGTATAAAAAGAATCCAAGCAATCTGATCATACACTGTCTTCATCATCCTATCTATTGCTTTATGTTCCACTCCTCAAAGAGGAGTCTCTGCTCATTTTGGGGTAGACAATTTAAATTCATCCGACATCACATGGATCCAATTCCCAATCCTAGTGTAACCATAACATCAATGACCTTGTTCCCTTCCCTATATGTGTATTTGAGCTCAAACACATTGAACACCATAATGAGTTTTCATACATCTATAACTATGTTTTCATGTAGGAAATGGAAATCCATATCCAAGATATGGAAAAAACTATGAATAACATGAATACTAAAATGGGTATTATGGAGAATAAGTTTTTGGATAAGGTCAAAAATAAAGATACTAAGGATGATGGTACTGTTGAGATGAATAAGAAGGTTAAAGATAAGATGAAAGATTTAGAGACTAAAATCAATAACAATGACAGCATGATAAGAGGTGTCCTAAATCATAGCAATGAGGGTCTGAAGGTGACCATTAAGAATTTGAAGGTGTTGCAAAATTACCTGGAAAGGAATATGCTGGAAAAAACTACTATCACTATTGAGGAGGATGCTGGAATACAGGGCTGGGGACGAGAACTAGAGGTCGCATCCAGAGAAAGGTCCCAGAAAAATCTACTGAGCTGAAGGAAATGCAGGATACTCTCCAGAAGATGGAAGATCTCCAGAAGAAGGCTGAGGAAATGATAAAAGATAAATAGTTTGCTCGGGTTGGTAGATGTTTTGTTGTTAGTCTGTTTGTTTGTTGTAGTTTTTTTTCCAGCTGTTAGACTGTTGTTTGCTGCTGTGGGTTTCCAACAGCTGTTTCATTTTGCTGTCTTTTTTGCTCTATACTTTGTTGTTTTAAACTCTGGTTTCGGGTCCATGTAAAACTTGTTTTTACCTTATTCAAAAACTATGTCTTCCAAGGACCAACCCACAATGTTGGAACCTCTGGCAACATCATCAGTTAGTTAGAATCACCTTCTAGGATGAAAAACCTAATACCAACAGAGTGGGAAAATTTAATTCCCTATACTACCTGCATAGGCAACCACCAAGGCACCATTTGTTGGTTGAAGCAAGGGGGCACAAACTTTAGAGGCTATACATTTTTATGAGGGAGGTTGTTTGGGATTGTATTTATTTATATTATAGAGTTCAAAAAGATCTATGCAACAAGCATCACTAGAAGTGAAGCTATCCAACCTAGCATCACTTAAACGAAACATGCTTTCTTCAGTAAAATACGTAAGCCTCTATTTACATGTATGTGTATATTGTAAGGATGATAGTAGACTTAACATCTATGGTAGACTCAACATTTGAAGTGTTATAATGAAGAGTTGCAGAATAATTGGTAAGGATGATAGTATGTTTGTTGATTATGCTATATGAAAAGATCCAAAGCTCTAAAGGTCAATTATAAGTTAAGTTGACCCTTAATAATTTTGACGAATTAATTCTCCCTACTTGCAACATTTTTACGATGAATTTTATGCACATTTATATTACAATTAAAAAAAATGATATATAATTCATAGACATAATAGTTATAATGCTTCACTTAAAACGTTTCAATGATCAAAGCATAGAGACAATGGGGACAAAAGCTAGAAAAAAGACTTAAAACGTTTGTTTTAGGAAAGTTTGTTTTAATTAAAAAATAAATTATATATTAAGTGGTCTTTTGATTTATTCATAAATTAAATAATATTAAAAGGTTGTTATATTTTAAAATAATAAAATTGGAATCATCGTTTTACTAAGTTCAATAAAATGAATACCATTCATTATTTCCACTAATAAAATAATTATTCATAAAATCTACACAGGGACCAATCCAAACCATCATTAATCTATAAGATGGGCCACTGACGTGTCAGTTTGGGAGTGGAAGAGCGAACAAGAGCCAACTCAATTCGTTAGTGGGAAAATTGAGATATTTACTGACTTTTTAACTTGGTGGAAAGATATTTTGTGGGGGAGAGAAAGAGATATTTAGGCGGAGATCGGATTTGGAAATATTAAAGACAAAAAAGCAGGGCCACGAGATTTCCATGGACTTCCCGTCCTCATCCACTCTTTTGCCACCTCATCTTTCGCTTTTTGCGCTTTTCCATCTGACACGTGGACTCCGACACTGGGGTCCACCGAGGCTTTCCAGCTTTCCTAATAATGCCTCTGTTCCTCGCCCGCTCTTCTGCTGACACGTGGGGTTGACAGATCTGATTTTTTTCTTCAGTAATTTAATGTTTTTTTGTGGTTAGGAGTCGGTGGGCCCGGGGCTTAGCCGCCCCTCGTGGTAGTGGCTTATTTTAAGACTTTGTTTGAGTGTTTGGTGGCCCAGTTGGAGTGTAGAATAATAATAATAATAATAACTTGGGGTTTTTATTCTTGGAGTAGGGGAGATTTAATAAATATGTTGTTCTTTATTAGGTATTTTTGGTGTGGTTTAAAGGATCAATTTTGGGGGAGATTATTTATAGATGATTATTATAAAAATATTAATATGAAAAATAATGTTAGTTTCTAATTAGTAAGGGATAAAATTGCCTATTTTGTTGTTGTTGTTGTTGTTGTTGTTTTTTTTTTTGGTCTTGTATAGTGGAGTGATATAATATTCATTTAATTGATTCATGTTGGAATTTTGCTTCTCAATTTCAAAATATATAGAGAGTAAAAACTTTCTACCCTCTCATTAAATTACATTATGCTCACATAGAAAGTGAAAACATTCTATAATTTTAGTACATTTTAGTCATTTTATTGAGAAAGTAATTGTGATATTGTTGTAGTACTCAATTGTGTAGTTTTTTAGTCAAACTCACTAAGGTGAAAAACCTTAAAGTTGTATTAAATAATCTAAAAGCTTTATCAACACGAGAATACATCAAAAGGTGAAAGCTCCAAAGCTATGAATATTTATGTTGTCATTCCCCTCAACTAACAAATAGGTGTTGAGCGAGCCCCCTTCTTTTCAATTATTATCAATATATACGTTGTTCTTTTCTTTGGCCAAGGACTAAGGAGAAGAAGACGTTGTCTTTGGTTAACTGGGAAATGGTTTGCAAACTTGAATGCTTGGGGGGATTAGGGATCAGAAGAATAACTACTCTAAACAAAGCCCTAATTGCTAAACTTGGCTGGAAATTAACTTTAGAAAATACCAATTGGAGCCAAATGATGAAGGCAAAATACCTAAATAATGTCTTCTTTCATAAACTCCTTACTGCCCCGGGGATCCCCCCTGACTCTAAAATTTGGAACAACATAACCAAATGCAAAAATATACTACAACAGGGAATGAAGTGGCAAATTTGTGATGGAAGCAATATTAGATTTTGGGAGAATGACTGGCTTGGTGAGGGGAAATTAAAGTCTAATGGGACCTTTAGAGGGCTTATGGGGACTTCTACAAGACTGATTGAGTCTTTTTTTAGGGATTATTTATCTAGAGACAAGTGGATTGACTTTTCTCAATGTAGAAGGGCTAGCCCTCATCTCAGCCATAAAATTATTGAATTGCAAGGAATGATCAAGAGGGCTCTTATGCCTCTGTTTCCCAGAGTTGATACTTTTGTCTAGAAATTAGATTGCAAAGGTGAATTCATTGTAGGTTATGTTTACAAACTGCTATCCAAAGATGAAGTCTCCTCTAATTGTTGGGGTAAGGTCTGGAATGCTCACCTCATTCCAAAAATTATTATTTTTCTAGTGGATTGCTTTGCATAGAAAAATCCTTACTCGAGATAATCGCATAAAAAGGGGATTCCAAATTCCTAACAGATGTTATCTATGTAAGCAAGAAGAGTCTATTCCCCACTTGTTAATCCATTGTTAATTTTCTGTTGAACATTAATAGAAGGTGTTACACAAGATTAACATGGTTTGGGTCCTGAATTTTGTTCTACACCAATTCCTTGAAGAGTGGAATGGGGTCTCTACTAATCCATATGTCAAACAATTATGGAAGCTCATCCCTCCCCATGTCTGTTGGAGCCTTTGGAAGGAAAGAAATAACATGGTCTTCAAGTGGATGATGTTTAAGTCTTTCCTCAAGATTCTCTTCAACGGACTTTCTTTCATTAAACTCCACAAACCAAATACATAACCTTCCTCTCTAGACCATAAAACAACTAAGAATTAGAACTCACCCAAGGGCTATGCCATGGTTGAAAACTCAAAAAGAATGATAAGAATACATAATAGATGGAAACCTCGTGATAGGGGATGGGCTAAGATAAATTATGACGGCTCATTGAGGAATGGGAAATTTGTTACTAGAGCTGTCATTCAAAACCATGATGGTGATTTGATAGCTGCTTACTCTGGATGTTTGTTGGATTTATCTAGCAATCAGGTTGAGTGCATGGTGCTCTTTTGGGGCATTCAGATTGATTTATCTATTGGGGTCAAGTCCTTATCATTGAAGGGGATTCTAAACTAGTCATGGATGGTGCTAGAGGCAATGTTAGAATTAATTGGTCTTCTTCTAGTGTTATGAATGACATCAAGAGAAGGATGCTTGGGTTTGAAGACTTGTCTATCTATCATATTTTTAGAGAAGGGAATGGGGTGGATGATGCCTTGGAGGCTTTTGGGAACATCACTACTAGCTTGAGATGTTGGAGAAATATGGAGGATCTTCCTCCTACTATTAAACTTCTGATTGAAGAGAAAAAATTCACACTTTGTCCCTTTGATGACCACTTATATTTAATTTTTAATGGGGTTGGTTATGAATTATAACATGTTCTTTGGGGTTATAAGGATTTTTGAATTCAATTATTTTAAGCCACGCTATACTTTGGTGATCACCTTGCCTTTGTATCCCACTTGGAGGTGCAACATGGTAGATGATGAGCCCTCAAACCCATCCCTTAGCCACGTGATGATGAGTTGGTACACTAGCAATTATATTTTTTATGGCTCTTGCATGACTTCAAAGTGTATTGATCTTTGCATTTATGAAGCTAAATATATTGTGATGTTTGTTAGCCTTTTCCTTCCCGGAAAAGAATGTTGGCACAAGCGTGATGTCTTGTTGAGGTATGATGGGATTTGGAGAAGGAAGATTAATAATGGTGCTACTCATATGAGCATTTTAATGTGTTTTTTCATCCCTTTTGCATTGAGGTTCTCTGTTATTTTGTGGATGGTTGTTGTGAGTTTCATGTGTTTTCTTACTGTGGGTGGCGATAGAGTTTGTATTAAGCCTAATAAACTAGATGGATTAAAAAAAGATGCCACGATGTGACACATTTGTAGAGAAGGTGGGGTGTCTTAATTCCTTGAGAACATGGTAGGCTACAATGAGAATCCCTTTGTTCAGTTTTCCAGTTCATGGGCGGAGAGAAGGGTTTCAATGGGAGGCATTAGTTTTGAGGTGAATGAGGGTGTGATTGCTAAGGCTACAAGCCTCTTGACAACTATAATAAAATGAAGGAAGCAGAGTAGGGTCTTGGATACCAAAAGAATGAACTAGTTCTTTTAGCCAGGTGAGTCCCTTGTCAAAATGCATGGCGGTTATGAAAGAGATCAACTCCCTGAGCCTTGGGACCAGGTATTCCTTATGGTTATAAAGTATTTTATAATGGAACATCAGTTCAAGGTTTATTATTATTACCACATGCCCATTTTGAATCTTTTTCGTAATGGGAGCTTAATTTCCTTCCTATTCTTTCTCTTAAATTCTTTGGAGAATTCTGTGAAAGAGGTTTTTGACTTAGCCAAGGGGTAGGGTAAAAGGCCAATTCCTCTTCACTAGGGCCTCATATTTTAGCTTTATCACTTTCAACTTTCCTTTTTCCCACCACGTCAAATTGTTGTGCATGAATCCTCTCTACTTCCTCACTCCCCACCCTCTGCAAGCATTATGGATACCTTTGGTCCTAGTAGGAAACATGTCTACATAATCCTGGTATTAAGGCTAGTTCCTTCCAACCTAGCCCTGAAACTCCCACTCACTCTACTATGGCTACCACCATCAAGATTGAGCCTTTGGTTAAAAAAAGAAAAAGCCCTTCCAAGTTGAAGGGAAAAATGGGAAGCAAAAAAGTGATTTGCATCATTTAGGAGGTGGGGTTTGATGATGAGGTGGTTGAGAAAATGAGCACCCATAGGTGCTCTCACAGAATTTCCACTTGGTCTACGACCAAGGGATAGTACAAGGAGGTTAAATACTCAAACAATTAGGTTCCTAAGGACCTTGTGAAGGAAGGTAATGGGGATAAAAATTTGAAAGAGGACAAGGGTGAGAAAAATTAGAAGGAGGAAACTGGTGTAGATGAAGCCTTGGAGGCCAAGGGCTCAAATGACAAATCCTCCACCCATGTTTCTGAAAGTGATAATTAAGGGCCTATTGATATGAATAATTAGATGATGTCCGAGGAGAAAGATGGGGGGCATGGGGACTTGTAACAACAATATCATTGGGACTTTTGATTGTTGAATGGTGTTGAACGATGACCTAAACAAGATGAGGACCAAGATGACAAACCTAGATAAGAAAGTCAATGACATTTCCTGGTTTAGTTTGAGGGTTATGCATAGTTCTTCCACTTGTATTTGTTTTTTGTAGAAGAAGATGTTGAGGGCTGCCGCAGATAACAAAGGAAATTACAAGGAACTCTTCAAGTTCCTGACATATAATTAGGTTGGGGTCCTTACCCAACTGGGTGTCATACTTAGCTAGTTTTGGTTATGGTTTCCTTCTTAGTTTTTTGTTTGAGACTTTTTGAGGCCTATGGTGCATATAGTATCTCTATTTCTATGCTATTTAATACTTTGTTGCTATTAATGACTAGTTGTAGGACTATGTTGCTGATTAGGTTAGTTTTTATTATAATTATCATATGACTATTTATATGATTTATATGTTAGTGGTTTATAGTTGGATTCTAAACTCTTACCGTTATACTACTACTTGTTTTTTATACTCTTGGTGTGTTTTTAATATGCTCCTGGTTATTTTCTTTAAGCCTATTTGGCTTGTTTGTGTGGGCCAACATCCTTGATTTTTCTGCTTTTATATATCAAAAACATAGATTTTAAATTTAAGGACCATTTTTTGGGGAACTATTATTATAAAAAGATTACATAGGAAAACAAATATTGGTTTTTAATGGTAAGAGATTAAAGTGTCTATTTAGTTTTAGTTTTTTGCATTTTTCTTATGAAATTTCAATAATTCATTTGTCTTTCAATATCAAAATATATAGAGAGGGAAAACTCCCTACCCACCAACACATAATTCTCTATAGTATTATATCTTTAAAGAGTCACGTTAATGCAAAAGTAATTACAAGGTGAAAAGCCGTTAAGCTGTAAATATATTTGTTACTCTTCTCTTCTACTAACAACTTCTTTATGCTCGATGCAGGACAAAGAATTGGGTAATAATGGGGACAAAGAAAGTAACCCCAAGAAAGTGTTCAAGTTCCTCATTGACGACTAGGGTAGTCTCTTTGAGTTGTCCTTTGTGGTTGGATTTTTGGTGTTTTTTGGTTCATTTCAGCCTTTTCATTGTTAGGACTATGACTCTTTTTGCTCTATTATGTTTATGATATTAAACTCTTAAAACTTTTGTGCACTAATAAATTGTTGTCAATGGTTGGTTGATCTCCTTCCAATGTCTTTGGGTTGTTGTGTAATTAGTTCAATGCCCTAATTATGTTGCTTTTATTGTAAAAAATAGCTTACCTTTCACTACTATCAACACAATGAAGGAAACAAATATTAGATTTGTATTAAATGTTCTAAAATCTTCATCAACATGAGAATACATCAAAAGGTGAAAGTTCCAAAGCTATAGATGTATTTTTTGTTATTCCCCTTAACTAACAAATAGATCTTAAGTGAGTTCCCTTCCTTTTAATTATTATCAATATAAGGTAGAAAAATTTATTAAAATAAAACTATAGATAATAACTATAGCTAAAATAACTCAATGCTATAAACTATAATATTTTTAGAAAAATGACCAAAATAATAATTAAAAAATAAATTAAAAAAATCTTACGAACCCTTGTCAAAGTAAAGATGAAAATTGAAGAAGAAGTTAAAATGAGAATCCAATAGTAAATCTTGTTTTGTATTGATGATGGGCAATCCCTCCAAATAGCCTTTAAAAATTTATAAAAAATGGTCATTGTGGACTAAAATGCATAAAATCACATATGGCACTTTTATCAAAGTGAGGTATGCTTCCTCTTAACTGACACTTTTGCCTTTTAATGCATAATTTTTATTTTTATAAAGTTAAATACTCCATAGAATGATATCAATATTAATGTCAATGGAAAGCAAATTATTTTATGGATTTAGAGAGGTATAATAAAAATTTAGGAAAATGAATTAAGTGCAATTCAACAAAATTAGAAAACAAGAGTAAAAATATTAATTTTAATAATATTATTATATTTAAAAATTTGTCATGAGATTTTTCTTAATTGAATTATGAAAGGAAAGCGTTATGATACAAAGGCAATTGTCTAAGCTCATAATATTGTAAAAGTTACATTTTTATTTCAAGTGATCTAAATATGTTTACTCATCATATAAATATCTAAAAAGACCACAAAATCACAACTTCTTGAAATAAATCTAACAAGTATACACAAAATTTAAGAAATTCTAAAAAACAAAAGTAGCTCTCAAAAGATAAATCCACTAATTCTTTATACCTTATGTGATGGTGAAAATGGTGATCAATGGTAGACCACCAAATTCAACATACATTTGAATACAAAAACTCCCAATAATGTGAATCCGATTAGCACAACCAAAAGAGTATGGATGCCAATTCGTGATCAACACAATATGGGATTATTTTGATTCCCTATATTGATAGAAATGAAGAGTGTATGATATTAGATCTAAAGTAAATGGTAAAGGAAAATAAGAAGAATGAACTCACCTTGAGGGCTAGAAGAGGACAAGTGAACATTAGATATGGAATTGACTATCGAAAACCTGTCAAAATTGGGAACCGTTCTGGATTTGGAACTCTGAGACTTGTAAATCCCAACCATGAAATTTGCAGAGCCTTAGACAATGTCGAATCAAGTCGGCGCAGTCCCAAAAAGTCAGCCTAGTCTTGGAAGGGTGAAAAATAATAAAATATGTAGAGGATCATTCCTTGGTTCTAAAATCCTGAAAATATGGATCTACAACTTTGCCACCTATTCTTGTACACAAAAAAGAAGGGGAAATTTTTATGGGGAGGGGCTTGCCTTGGTCAAGCCCTTGTATAGGAATTAACCTTGAAATGAAATAGATATAAATGAAGGAATGCTTGCATGTAGCAGATATTAGATCTAATCAATAGATAATATCATACCATGTAGATGTAATTGTGCTTAGAATGTGATCAAGAATGTTGATGCAATAGCTTTGACTCAACACAAAAACCAAAAGGAAATCATGTAAGACAAAACCTCATGTAGTAGATGTTCTAATTATCCACAAATGTTGATTTGAGGAAGAAGAAGACTTGATGAATGGATGTAGATCTCCTTCCTTGATTGTAAAATCCTTTGCTTGACCTCTAATGAGGAAAAGAGTAAGATCTATGGAAGGAAGTGCATAAAAGAAGATGAAATACTTGAATGCTTGGATGCTTGATAGACTTGATTACTTGAATGAATGCATTCAATGGATTCTTGAATGTCTTGAGTGCACAATAATTCACTTGTAGGCATGTATACAAGATTGTGGATTGTGAAAATGAGGGGAAGAAGCTTCCTTTTACACACATTTTGGGGCCCAGATCCACGAAGCTGACCCAAATTAAACTCCCAAAGGAAATACCCCGCATTGGGCCTAGAGCCACCAAAATCCAAAGCTCGAGGACAAGGCCGAGTTGGATTGGCCTTGTCCAAGACTGGGCCAAATTTGAACTAGTCTTGAAGAGGCCAATTTTGAAATGGTTTCAGGGGGATGTGCCAAAATAGGGTATTGGAAGTTGCAACCCACTAGGATATTAGGGTGAATCCCAAGATCCAAAAATTTATGCAAATAACCTAGGTGTAAAATGAATTATGTGAGTGGATGGAGAATGAGAAATTATGCATATAAATTAGAGCCAACCCCGAGTTTAAGAAAGGAGAAGGATCTTAATTTAAAGTATGTATTCAATTAGGTGCAATGTGTGGTCCTGCCATAAGGAACACATTAAAGTGGGATAAAAATGGTCCCAAAATGAACACTAATAAAGTGATTACTTTTTATAATGGTACATTTATCCCCCACTTTATCGGGATTATGAGACAAGCTCATGCTCATAGTAAAGGAAGAGAAAGAAGAAAGTGAGAATGATGAGAGAGATTATCATGATGAATTGCAAAGAGATAAGACACTGCTGAGCTTAAGAACACAAGCCCCCAAACTAAGGGTCTTAACTCCACACCCATGAACAAGGGAATGAAAACAAAACAAAAAAAAGGAAAAGAAAATACACAAAAACAACAAAAGGGGTTAGTACTAAAACAAAAATCTAAATCAACTAGTGGTAGAGGCCTCGACCAGAAATGCCCCACCCACTAATATCATGTCTAGAAATCAATTGCAAGAGAACACATGATCACATAGGAAGAAAATGATTATCACCAATGATGATACCAACTACATGGTCTAACCTACTAGCACAACCATGAGAGCGAAGAGAGACAAAGAGAGGGGTGTGATTACCTTAGCCTAGTAAGATTGTATGTCTTACTATGACCCACACAAAGTGTGACCAACATGCCCAATAAGATTGTATGTCTTCTTGTGGACCATGCAAAAGGTAGGAGTTAAAGTTCTAGAAGGTTTGTGTGCCATGCTAGTCAATTCTATCTTAAAAGCTTGTGCTTACTGGTGGCTTGAAAATGTCTTTGCACCTAGTAGAGGCTTTTTCCATGTGTGTTGTTTTTTATTAAGGTAAAAATAGGTTTTGAAGGGACCCCAAAACCCTTTACAAATCTGGGATGAAAGATAGGTCTATTGAAGTTCCATTAGTACAACAATCCATCCAAAAGCAAAGGACCAGACCCCACAAGATCACACAAACGAAAGATTTACAAGCACCCACAACAAAATAGTCCATCCAAAAGGAGGAGGGACACCAAGACCAAAACACCAGACCTAAGACCCCTTTTTATGAGATCGGAGGGTCATATCGAAAGAAGAGGAGGATTTCTTTGAATTTTTTCCTTTGACAATAATCCAACCATCTTCGACTTCCACTGCCTTCTTCTGCCAACAAACTAAATCCAAAGAAACAACCCCCAACAAAGAATCCAAGAAACTCCCAGCAAGAGGGACATTGACAACATTACCCACAGTAGAAATCGTACCAGCAGAAGTAAATCATATCTGTCATACCCAAAGAATCTTTTGAAATCATGCATGGGAGGACATCATAGTTCAAAAGAGATGAGCAACAAAGAGGTAAATGATACTTTTGAAATAAAAATATGAAATAAAAGATAACCCCAATATTCACCCTAAGTGATAGATCTTTAATAATAGGCATGTATATTCAAGAAAGTATAAGGTTGCAACTCGAGATGAAAATACTTGTGTAAAACAAAAAATATTTGCAAGAAAGTATTTTATATTATAAAAGACACAAGATCAAAATGGATATTGAATGCATAAAAAGGAAAAGGGAAGACACATAAAGCTCCCGAAGTGATTTCTTATGTATAAAAGACATGCATCTGCAAGAAAACATAACAAATGCATGCTAGAATGATGTCATTATATAAAAGAGACATGCTAACAAAGGGAGAAAGAAGGAAGAAGATAATGATGAACTTTTTCCCCCTAGTTGAGAGAACAAGAGGGAAATTTCCTATTATGATGCCCTCAATCTCATCACATAAAGAGGTGTTTACATAATGGAGAGAAACATAATAGGGAAAGTAATAGTAATGTAAAAATTTGGTATGAAGGAAATGTATAATGTATGGTGTTAAATTAAGAAGACGTCTATCAACTAAATCATTAACAAATTGTCTGAATTCAACACAAGCACCAAGATAATTCTTGTTAGAATAATGAAAGGAGCATAAAAATTCACTATTAGGAGTATGTGGGTTGTGACAGAATCTATAAGGAAATCTTATCCTAGAATGAGACTTGATATGCATATAGATTCATGTAGCCAAAGCTTCATAGTCAACATAAGGTGACATGTCATTAGATGAATTTGGAAAAAGAATGTCAAAAGGTGATCTTGGTTGAAATATAGAGTTAGCTTGAAGCACATGATATTATTTAGGAGGATTAGGAGGAGCCTTAGAGCTATGGTCACTAAATCCTTGATCATGTTGAGTAGGATTCACTTAACTTGAGGCTTAGGAATATGGATGCTTTCTCTAGGAAGATCTTCATCCTTATTATCCTCAATTTGGGACAAAGAAGGAGGATTGTCCCTTATTTTTGCAGAGAAATCATCTAGAAAATGTCTAACATCTAGATCATGAATAATACTTTGAATATTTTGATAAGAATCATAAACCTTATTTTCCATAGGATCAATATGAGATAGGTTCTAAGGGATGAAATTAGGGAGGCTAGCATTAGGATCATTAATAAAGGCCCTTATGTTATTTATATATTGCATTTATTTAGTTAAAATGTGAATAAGAAACATACATGAAATATTGTTCCCCCCCTCACACCAGAAAGGGGAGAAAGAAGAGTAAGAAAGAAAAATGGGAAAAAATGGAGAAACCTGAACCAAAGCAGTGCATTGAAGTTTCTTCCGACAGGGACTATGATGAGGAGGCTGAAGGCATGGATAGTGAGGGAGACAGTGCTGAAGCAGAAGAAGATACTATCGGGGAGGAGGAGGAAACTAAGGAGAATAAGAAGGGGAAGAGAAAATTCACAATCAAAATGCCTGCATATAGAGAAGAGGTTACGAATTCTAGCAGGAAGTAGAGGAAAAGGAGGAAAATGGAAGAGGAGAACAAGGAGGAAGGACAAGAGGAGGGGAAAGAAAGCAAAGATGAAGAGGAGAGTCAGGGGAGAGAGGATGATTAGGTGCAGGCTGGCGGAGATCCTTAGGGAGTTTTCTTGAGCTGCACCCCTGGTCTTTTTGGCCTGGCCTGGCTTTTTTGTTTCCTATTTTCTGGCTTTTTCTATTTCTTCTGCTAGCGGACTGTGTCTGGCCTTTCTTTTTGCTTTGGCTATCATATCTTTGTGAATGGTAATTGCTATATCTCTGTTTATGTTTAAAACTATGTGGGTTTCAAGGCCCCTTTAAAACTTGTTTTCCTTAATAAAAAACATACATGAAATATTGATAACCTTTTTGAAATATTCCTTATAATGAAGAGATATATTGGTTATCCTTATTATGCTATATTCAAGAATAACACAAAGGAATAAAAATGTAACAAAATACAAAAATATTTGATTCACTCCATGTGTTTGATAAAGAAAGGTAAGAAAGAAGGTAATGACACAAGTAATTGCACTCCAATCCAACTTAGAGAGTTCCATGTTAAAAAACACAAAACTAGATCTCAAGATAGGAATGTGCGAAAGATAGAATCTACTATGATGCAGTAGAAATACAAGTCAATGCATACAATATAGATGACTAAACCATAAAACTCCCAAATTCAACATACATTGGAATACAAAAACTGCCAACAATGTGAATGTGATTAGCACAACCAAAAGAGTATGGATGCCAATTTGTGATCAACACAATGTGGGATTTTTTTGATTCCCTATACATACATAAATGTAGAGTGTATGATATTAGATCTAAAGTAAATGGTAAAAGAAAATAAGAATATTGAACTCACCTTGAGGGCTAGAAGAGGACAAGTGAACTTAAAATCTAGAATTGATTGTCGAAAACCTTTTAGAATCAGGAATCATTTTGGATTTGGAACTCTAAGACCTAAAACTCCCAACTGTGAAAGTTACAGAGCTTCGGGACAATACCGACTCAAGTTGGCATAGTCCCAAAAAGTTGGCCTAGTCCTAGAAGGGTAAAAATTGATGAAATATGTAGATGATCAATCCTTGGTTCTAAAATCCTAAAAATCTGGATCTGCAACTTCACCACCTATTCCTATACACCAAAAAGAAGGGGAAATTGTTGTGGGGAGGAGCTTGTCTTGGTTAAGCCCATGTATAGGAATTAAATTGAAAATGAAATAGATATAAATGAAGGAATGCTGACATGTAGTAGAGATTCTAGATCTAAGCAATAGAGTATATCATACCATGTAAATGCAATTGTGCTAAGAATCTGATCGATAATGTTGATGCAATAGCTTTGACTCAACACAAAAAATAAAATAAAATCATGTTAGACAAAACCTCATGTAGAGGATGTGTAATTCGCTACAAATGTTGATTTGAGGAAGAAGAAGACTTGATGAATGGATGTAGATCTCCCTCCTTGATTGCAAACTCCTTTGTTTGACCTCCAATAGGGAAAAGAGTAAGATCTATGGAAGGAAGTGCATGAATAAAGATGAAATGCTTTCAAATGCTTGGATGCTTGATGAACTTGATTGCTTGAATGGATACCTTCAATAGATTCTTGAATGTATTGAGTGCACAATAATTCTCTTGCAGTCATGTATGCAAGATTGTGGATTGTGAAAATGAGAGGAAGAAGCCTCCTTTTGTACACATTTTGGTTCTCAAATCCACAAAGCCGATCTAGATTAAGCTCCCAAAGGAAATAACCTTGCATTGGACCTAGAGCCACCAAAAATCAAAGCCCTAGGACAAGGTTGATTTGGGTGGGCCTTGTCCCAGACTAGGATAAATTCAGCCTAGTCTCGAAGAGGCCAATTTTAAAATGGTTCTGGGGATGTACCAAAATAGTGTATTGGAAGTTGCAGCCCACTAGGAGATTAGGGTGAATCCCAAGATCCAAGAATGTATACAAAGAACCTAGGTGTGAAATTATATGAGTGGATGGAAAATGAGAAATTGTGCATAAAAATTAGAGCCAACCTTGAGTTTAAGCAAGGAGGAGGACCTTAATTTATAGTATGTATGCAATTAGGTGCAATGTGAGGTCCTACCATAAGGAACACATTAAAGTGGGCTAAAAATAGTTCCAAAATGAACACTAATGAAGTGCTTACTTTTTAGGATTTTTCACCTTATTGAATGTCTTCTCAATTTATTGCCTCTATCAAAGAATTCAAAGCTCATAGTATATGTCATTTCCATAAAATAGATATTTCTCCATTTCAAAAGTAATTGAGTTGATTCGAAATCAAATATAATGTTAACTCATTTTAGTATGTCATTATCAAAACAATAAGCCATTATTTAAATAATAAATAACATATAACATCATTAAAAATAGTATATAAAAAGTCATTATGTTATATGTGAAACTAAAGCAAAGCAAGTGTGGGTATAAGGAAAAAAATTACATATTTTATTTTAAAAATTTCAAAGGTGGTAAACAAGTGAAAACAAGAGAAGTGGGGAAAAAGATATAGTAGGTCAACCATAAAGGAGTTCATCCAAAAAATATTTTGTAACTTTGTACATATTCTTGTTAAGTAATGACATGTCCTATGCAATTTTAAAGTGGCTTCCTCTCTTGATGATCTATCCTCTGGAAATTCTAGCTTATCTATTAGTGCAGTTGTGAATAAGATAAACATAAAGAAATAAAGAGGGATAGTTAGATAGAATGACACAAAGAGAGATGGGTAGAGAGATAAATCCCTATAGATACATAATGTATTTGGATTGTTCTCACAAAACACTTGATATTTGAAAGTTCTTCAATGATCAAATAGGCATGGCAACCAATACACTATTTAGAACAGAAAATCAATGAGAGACATGAGAAGTTGTTGGAAACTGCAAATTGAAGCAATTGGTGTATTATCATTGATGTCAAACCTTAATTGGTAAGACTGTTGCTATTTAAGAAAGTACTATATCTATTTGATTGTTGTGAAGGGGAAAGGCAAGGTTGGTAACAATAGCACCTAAGGAAAGGTTGAGTTATCTTGATATTTCAATGAGTACTTAATTATGTGGCACAATGATAAGATAATGTATTGTTTATCTAAGTATGAATGAAGACTAAACTGGTAGACTTAACCAAGCATAAATGAAGAAATCTAGTTTAAGCCGAGTGATGTTAGTGTTGACTGAGCTAGCATATGCTGAGTAAATTCAGTGTTGACCGAACATCAGTTAATTGCCGAGGAAGATAGTATTAGCCGAGGAAATAGTTTTTGAGGTGACCGAGCTTTCTAATGAAGACTGAGGAGTTGAACATTGTATTGACTGAGTGTCAGTAATTTACATTTGAGGAAGAATTCAGATTTCTAGCCGACATCATTGAATTCTTGGATTATGTAAAATGTGTTGACTTTATTTATTGATTGTACGAAAACATTTAATGCACTGTAAAATATTTTATTGTAAATCTATTAAGAGATTTGAGATATTTCTAGAAGGATAGCCGAAGAATATAAAGTAGGAAGGATTTGATGAATCTGACCTAACCATAAGATCTACGAAGGAGATTAAGCGACAAAAGATGTATTGACCTAATTGAGGAAGTACTAAGGGAACCTAAGCTTGAGGTTAACAGTAGAGAGGATGCTGGAAGTATTGTTGATGTTATTGATTGTACAAGTAGAGAAGGTTGAAGGAGAAGTGTTGTGATTGCTTGAAGAAAGTTCCAAGCAGATCAGTGATGGTGATGGTAAAGGTTCACAGTCAATAAGCCAGCATATGTGTATGAAATTGGATCTAATATTTGTAAAGGTTGGCTTTTCACCGAGCTCACTTCAGAAGAGTGAACATAATATTAACATGTTATAAAGTGGTTTTTCCCAAATTGGGTCTCTGTTATAAATCCTGGTGTTGATACTTGTGTGAATGTTTTGGTTTGAACATTTCTGTATTTTACAAGTTAGATACTATTGGATAAGTGGACTGCACTGTTATATGTTTCTGTTATGCAATCAGTAATGACCGAGTAGCTGTTGGTTATTGGATCTGATTTGTAGAAGAGATTTAAATTTTGTTTTATACATCTAGACCTGAGAACAACTGATTCACCCCCCCTCTTTGTTGCTCTAAATCATATTAACAATTGGTATCAAAGTTGTTGGTGCTTATAGAGAACAAGTTTGAAGGTACTTGAAGCAAATGATCAAGATGTATGATAAGGAGGTACCGAAGTTGAATAAGGAGAACTTCCCTGCATGGAAAAGCTTGATGAAGCTGCATCTGGCTGTTATTGGTGATTCTGCAAAATATTACATTGAGCATGATTATGTCACACCTTTTGCACCTCTGACTGCCAAGGAAATGAAAGCTAAACAAGAGCACAACCAAGCAATGTTGGAGATTGCGTCTGCCCTAAGTTATCCAGAATTTGAAGACATCAAAGACTGCAGTAATGCAAGGCAAATGTGGGACACCCTTGCAAACATCTATGGCGGTGACATAAATGTATTGAAAGCAAAAGCCGAGAGCCTAATAGGTAAATTTGATGAAATGAGAATGCAAGAAGGTGAGAATATTGCACAATATTGTGGTAGAATAAAAGAAGTTGTAAATGCTATTAGAGGAGCAAATGGAACTATTGATGATGAAACTGTAATTGGAAAAGTATTGACAACTTTGCGTCCTATCTATGCCATCAAAATTTTAGCAATTCAGGGATCTAGATGTAACCCTAACAGTGCTCTTACTTTGGAAAGTTTGGTTGGTAAGCTTACTGCTTTTGAACTTTCTAACTATGATAATTTCACTATTGGTAATGTTGAATCTACTTTTAAGTCACAAATGGTTTTGAGTAAGTCAAAGAAGGAAAAAGAAAGATGCATCAGTGAAAGTGAAAGTGACACATCTGATGAAGAACTTGAGGATCTAGAAGCTCTTATGGCTAGAAGATTGAAAAGGGGAAAAGGAAAGTACAAAGGTAAACTCCCTATTATATGTTTTTCATGTAATAAAGTTGGTCATATAGCTGCTAGATGTCTTGATAGGGATGATAAGGATGAAGAAAGAGACAACAAGCATAAAGACAAAAGAGAAGATAGAGGTTACCAAAGATACAAGGACTACAAAGAAAAAGGTAAGAAATCCTGCTATATTGCTGAAGAAGAGATTGACACTGATAGTGATGATTTTGAAATTGAGGTTGTCTATCTTGCAATGAAAGACAAATCTGATGAGGATGAGAAAACTGCATTGATATCTTATGTGAACAAAAATGATAAATGGATTATTGACAGTGGTTGTTCACATCACATGACTGGTGACAAGAGTAAGTTTGATACCTTAGATCATTATAAAGGTAGGAGTGTGAAATTTGGTAATGATGCACCATGTCTTGTTAGAGGAAAATGATTGATTAAGCTGATTGATAAGATCACTTGTGAAAGTGCTTATTGGGTTGAGGTTCTTAACTATAATCTGTTGAGTGTTGCACAACTTAATAGCACTGGCTACTGAGTGGAATTTCATCACAGGAATTCCAAAATATTTGATGCCATTGGTGAACTGATTGGAAGTGGAGAACAGACAAGAGGTAATTTGTTTTATCTAGACCTATCTGACGAAACATATATGATTGCACAACTTGATGATATTTGGTTATGGTATAAGCAACTATGTCATGTTAACTTTGATAATTTGGTTGAAATTAGTAAGAAAAATAAAGTGAGAGGTCTACCTAGATTGAAGAAACCTGAGAATGTAATGTGCAAAGAATGTTAGTTGGGTAAGATGACAAAGTCTAGTTTCAAGAGCAAAACTTTTACTTCTGAGAATACCTTAGATTTGGTTCACACTGACCTTTGTGGACCGATGGGTGTACAAAGCTATTGTCGTGCTAGATACTTTATCTTGTTTGTTGATGATTATACCAGAATGATGCATGTAATGTTCTTAAAGGAAAAATATGATGCTTTTCAAATTTTTAAGTGGTATTTGGCTAAGGTTGAAAAGGAGGTAGGTAGGAACCTAAAGTGTCTGAGATCTGACCGAGGTGGAGAATTTATATCCAATGAATTTAATCTATTTTGCAATGATAAAGAGATCAAAAGACAAATGTCTGCACCTAGAACTCCTCCACAGAACGGTATAGTAGAGAGAAGGAACAGATCTATCTTGGATTGTGCAAGGACAGTAATGATTGAAAAGAATATTGCACAAAAGTACTGGAAAGAAGCTGCAAGTACAATTGTTTATACTCCTAATCGAGTACAGATAAAAAAGGTACAAATCTGACACCTTATGAGTTATGGCATGGGTATGCACCTAATGTAAAGTACTTTAGAATTTTTGGAAGTAAATGCTACACACTAAAGGACAATAGAAATGGAAAATTTGATGCTAAAAGAGATGAGGGTATATTACTAGGCTATTCCACAAAAAGTAAAGCTTATAAGTGTTTGAACTCTAACACTAACAAAATTATGGAAAGTGTGAATGTCAAAGTTGATGAGTATGCAAAGAAAAATGAAGCTGATAGTAAAAGAGAACCAGAAGATTACATATCTTTTTTTTATATAGAGGAAGGAGAGACAAGTGACAGACTTGCACCTGATGCTGAGTCTTGGGTAAGCAATGCCGCGCATTAGGAAAACAATGCCAAGAGAGAAGAAGAATGTGTCGAGCGACAAGAAGAAGCTGCCGAGTATCTGGGAGAGGTTGCCGAGCATTCAGAAGATGAATTTGACAATCTTGTTGGTGAACCTGAAGAGCAAAATGAAAGGAGAGAAGAACCTGTTCTAGCACAATATGTAAGGAGACATCACAAGCTTGAACAGATTATTGAAGACAAAGATAATGGAATTATGATCAGAAGAAAAATAAGAGATCCAACATGTTTACTATGTGAATTTGAGCCTAAGACAACAAAGGAGGCATTAAAAAATGAAGATTGGATACAAGCAATGAATGAAGAGATAGAGAAGAATGATACCTGGACTTTGGTGCCGAGACCAGAAAATAAAAATATCATTGGGACAAAGTGGGTATTTCAAAATAAGTTGAATGAGCATGGTCAAATCACAAGAAACAAAGCTAGGCTAGAATGCAAAGGCTACACACAAGAAGGAATAGATTATGGGGAGACATTTTCCCCTGTAGCTAGATTGGAAGAAGTAAGAACCCTACTTGCATATGCTGCCTATAAAGATTTCAAGGTATACCCAATGGATGTTAAGTCTGCATTTTTGAATGGTATATTAGAAGAAGAAGTGTATATTGAACAACCAGAAGGATTTGTTGATCCAAACAAAAGACACATGGTTTTCAAACTGAATAAAGCACTGTATGGACTAAAGCAAGCTCCCAGAGCATGGTATGAGAGACTGCACAACTACCTAATATAGATTGGATTCTCAAGGACAAATGACACAAGCAATCTGTACATGAAAGATGAAGAAGGTAAAGGAATCTTGTTAGCTAAGATCTTTGTAGATGATATTATATTTGGTGGACAAGATGCCTTGTGTAAGAAATTTTTAAATGAAATGCAAACTAAATTTGAAATGAGTATGTTTGGGGAGATCAAATTTTTTGTTGGTTTACAAGTATATCAGATGGAGAAAGGAATTTTCATCACCTAGTCTAAATATGTTCATGAGATACTGAAAACCTTTGGTATGGAATATTCAAGGCCAGTAAGTACTCCCATGGCTACTGGACAAAAGTTGTCTAAAAATGATGATGTTGCAGAAGTAAATCAGAGTTTGTATAGATCTATGATTGGAAAGCTACAATATGCGGTAAACATCAGACTAGATATTGCTTTAGCTATTGGGATAGTGGCAAGATTCTTTGCCAATCCTAAGGAAATTCACATGATGGCTGTCAAAACAATAATGAGATATTTGAAAGGGACTGCTGACTATGGATTGTACTACAAGAAGCATGAAAATTTTGAACTGAGAGTGTATATTGATGCTGATTGGGCAGGAAATGTGGATGACATAAAGAGTACTAGTGGTGGGGCTTTCTTTCTTGGACAGAGATTAGTTTTCTAGACAAGCAATAAACAAAATTGCATTTCCCAATCTATTGTTGAAGCCGAGTATGTGGCTGTAGCAATGAACTGTTCAAACTTGGTATGGATAAAGAAATTGTTGGTAGACATGAAAGAAGAAATCATCGAGCCAGTTGTCATTTTTTGTGACAACACAAGTGCTATCAACATCTCTAAGAATCCAGTGATGTACACAAAGACCAAACACATTGCAATCAAGTATCATTACTTGAGAGAATTGGTACAAGATAAAGAGGTCCGAATGGACTATGTGAATACAAAGGAACAACTAGAAGACATATTCACTAAAGCTTTACCTAAAGAAGCTCATGAATATTTGAGAGGTCAATTAGGGGTCCTTCCCCTAATTGAGGCTGCCTAGTCAAGCTAGGAGCACTGCATCAAATGTGATGCAAAGAGTATCTAACAAGTTGATGCAGAGACATGTCACACTTTAGGAGCAGCCTAGAGTTGTGAAAAGTATAGCAAAGCCAAGAATCAGTCATAAGCAAAGATGACAGAGGGAGAAATACTGTTACTGAACTGAAAAGATGATATCTACATCTATAGGATGTATGTTTTAGTTGCTACTTTGGCATTTTTGTCAAAGAGGGCGATGATCACAAATGAATACACAGAATGAAATTTTCATGGAAGATCAAGTAAGAGGGAGAGATTTAGTGGACGGTCATACAAGCATGGCTAATTGATTTTGTATCAGAATGAAGCTAAGAATATTATAAATATTTTTGATGGACATATAAGTTTTGGATTGGTTGGTAACTCATGTGATATTCATATGGTGTTGCCATCAATGCCAAAGAGGGAGATTGTTGGAAACTACAAATTGAAGAAATTGTTGTATTGTCATTGATGTCAAACCTTAACTAGTAAGACTATTGCTATTTAAAAAAGTACTATATCTATTTGATTGTTGTGAATGGGAAAGGCAAGGTTGGTAACAATAGCGCCTAAGAAAATGTTGAGTTATCTTGATATTTCAATGAGTACTTAATTATGTGGCACAATGATAAGATAATGTATTATTTATCTAAGTATGAGTGAAGACTAAACTGGTAGGCTTAACCGAGCACAAATGAAGAAATCTAGTTTAAGTTGAGTGATGTTAGTGTCAACTGAGCTAGTATATGCCGAGTAAATTCAATGTTGACCGAACATCAGTTAATTGTCGAGGAAGACAATATTAGTTGAGGAAACAATTTTTGAGGTGACCGAGCTTTCTAATGAAGACCGAAGAGTTGAACACTGTATTGATCGAGCGTCAGTAATTTACATTTGAGGAAGAATTCAAATTTCCAATCGACATCGTTGAATTCTTGGATTATGTAAAATGTGTTGACTCTATTTATTGATTGTACGAAAGCATTTAATGCATTGTAAAATGTTTTATTGTAAATCTATTAAGTGAGATATTTCTAGAAGGATAGCCGAAGAACATAAAGTAGGAAGGATTCGATGAATCTGACCTAACCCTAAGATCTACGAAGGAGATTAAGCGGCAAAAGATGTATTGACCTAATTGAGGAAGTATTAAGGGAACCTAAGCTTGAGGTTAACAATAGAGAGGATGCTGGAGGGTGGTCCCACAATAGTGTGTCCCAATTTTTTAGACATGCTGATTTTTGTTGAAATAACATATTTTTAATAAAATATGATGATTTAAGCCTTGAGAGGTTCTATTTGAAGGAATTAATTACAAATGGTTAGCTCAAAGCCTCTTAGATTAAAAAAATATTGATATAACATCTATACTCTTCATTCATACCTATAATGGAGTCTCCTTCGCACCTATTAAAATGCTGACAAAAAATCACTTCGACTTTATGTTTTGGCAGATCAAATGAATCCATTTGAAAAATCTATCTATGTAGTATGATGCTATTCAAAGCAAGCTTTCTAATGAATATAATTTTAATACATATTGAGTTCATTATCACTTTTAAATATTACTTTAACTAAAAATAAGTTGTTTGGTCATTTAACAACCTGTCTCTTCAAGACTTTGGGAAAAATAGTAAATTACAAAAAAAAAATTATGAAAAATATGTAAGAAAAGAGTATTTGTGTTACCTTTCTATATAAAAAAGAAAAAATGAATTTCAATATACATAGATCAAGTTAGAGCAATCCAAGTGACCTTATGTCTAAATTAAAGTTACTGTCACTTTAGAACTTAATAAACTATGAAAGATTGACCCAAAATGATTGAAACCAATTGCATCCTTTAGATATTGAAGATATAAATATAATCTTGAAAGAATTACAATGTTATCATATTTAAAAAAAAAGTTATGTTGATCCAAGTGACAGTAACTCCATAAAAACACATTTTTTCACACAAACCACTTTTTGAAGGAGAAGGAAAAATGAATTTAATTTTTAAAAAAAAAATATATTTAGAAACTAGAAATAAAATTCTAAAAGACTCTAGTTTACATCATCTTCAAAATCCTAATAGTTTTGTAGCAACAGGTGTTTGAAAGTAAAGTTTTTTCTCAGAATGTTGATCTCTATGTCAAAGTTGGCCAAAAAGTGGGACACAATATTGTGGGACCAGCCTGGAAGTATTGGTGATGTTATTGACTGTACAAGAAGAGAAGACTGAAGGAGAAGTGTTGTGATTGCTTGAAGAGAGTTCCGAGAAGATCAGTGATGGTGATGATAAAAGTTCACAGTCAGTAAGCCAACATATGTTTATGGAATTGGATCTGATATTTGCAAAGGTTGGCTTTTCACCGAGCTCACTTCAGAAGAGTGAACACAATAGTAACATGTTACAAAGTGGTTTTTCCCAAATTGGGTTTCCACTATAAATCTTGGTGTTGATACTTGTGTGAATGTTTTGGTTTGAACATTTCTGTGTTTTACAAGTTAGATACTATTGGATAAGTGGACTGCACTGTTATATATTTCTGTTATGCAATCAGTAATGACCAAGTAGCTGTTGGTTATTGGATCTGATTTGTGGAAGAGTTTTAAAGTTTGTTTTATACATCTAGATCTGAGAACAACTGATTCACCCCCCCTCTCTATTGTTCTAAATCATATTAACAGAAGGTCATGTCATGAAGCACACCACACAATGTAGACTAGGTTTACTATGAAACCAATCAAAAGAAACCATCTAAAAAGAGAGAGCTTAAATAAATTATGTCTTCCAAATGTTTAATTATATAGAAATTCCCTTCATTGAATGGTGAAACATAATTTGAATTGGGTTTATATGTTTGAACAAAGTAGTTCAGTTTTCCTTCCAACAATGAAGGTTGTACAACACATACTTTACCTTCTTCTCTACACTAATGAAGCACAACATTGGATATAAATAGAAGTATATATTTTTTAGCAATTTATTCTTCAAGTTCTTAGTATAGTCAATTCCTAATGAGGGTTACCTCATCCATTGACATCATTGTTTGTTAGGAAATTTAATTCTTGAAAGCATTGATAATTTGAAAATATTATAATTACCACAAATAGGGTTGTGAAATGACAATTACAAAATTTTAAACAACAAAGACATATTGAAATGAATAAATATTATCATATTTCAACTTTGAATTCAACATGATAGTGTACAGACAAGATGAATCAATCATGCAATTAATTTTACTCTTTTGTATTATTAGAGTTTAGTGAGGAATATTTGTTAACAAACAAATTATATATGATGATTCTCAGTTGATTTATTAAATCTAAAATATTTAGGATCTATAATTAATAGATATTTTTAATGATGCAAGACAATTGAAGTTATTTTAATCATATATCTATATAATGTGCATACAGTTGTCAATGTTCTAACTTGTCAGTGTGATTTTCTTGAGAAACACTATTATAGTCATATTCCATACTCGACATTGTCTTGTTGTTTCTTATGGTTCAACACTTTGCAAGAATCCACCAATTTTTTGTACTTGAGCTATAAGTAAAGTAAGCTTAGTATGCAAATTTGTGTATTTGACATTAATGTATTTCTATTTCTATTGTTTAATATTTTTTTTGGTCAAGTTCAATAATATATATATATATTTTGATAAGTAATTGACCTTGGCCTTATTATTCTATTTTATTAATAAGTCAAGTTCAATAATATTATAGTAAAATATATATTATATTTAAATATAATATTTTATTTGTGTAATTTCATTTATCCTTTTTGTGAGAACTAGGAAATCTAGGATGGTGTGATAATGGAGCCTAATTGTCTTCTTGATTCGTAGGTTTTGTTTTAGTTCATTTGAAAAAATCACTTCTCCATTAAGACATTTATTATTCGCTAAATGGTCCGCCAATTCAGATAATGTAATACACAAATAGATGTAAACAAATATAGGCCATTTTTATTTATTATCCTTCCGTACCTCTTGGCGTACCCACTGCACACCAAGGTGCAATTGCTAGTAGATTAGGTTTCTTGTATTTTTTAGTTGTTTTTTTATTATAAAATCTAAAAAAAGTTATTATTATTTATAAGAGAAATATTTTGTGGAAGTGGTTAAGGAAGATTTATACGAGTGGTTAAGAAAGTTGTTCATTTTTATCCTGACGATAAATCATGAAATATAGTCAAGATATAAAAATTTACACACCATTGAATTCAGAAACATTCAAACAATAAGTAAAATTATGTGATGGTTTTCTGGATTCGATTATGCGAACAATTTTTATCATCAACATTTCAGATTAGATTCAATGATCTATCGTCAAAATACAAGAAAAATAAAGAAAAAAAAATTCCAATATAAGAAAGCTTTCACAACCATGCCCGGTGGCTCCCTCTCATAATAGAGAGAACACCTTGGACCTACAAAAAATTGTAAGGTTCCTATCCATTTCATTAAAAACGTCCACCACATGATCCACCTAATTCCCTTGGAATTTAAGATGGAGTATTTATGTTTAAACTTGTGGCTGACATACCTAGCGCCAAACACAAATAAACTAGCAGTCATCAAATAGTGAAAAGGAGGCCCACCCGTGGAAAGAGGTAAAGTAGTAAAGTGGCGGGGCCCATTTATCCTCATCTTCCGCTTTTTGCACTTTTCCAAAATGCGACGTGGAATCTTACAGCCGTCTAATTAATAGGAGTTAAAATAGTTTAAGCCGTCTAATTAATAGGAGTTAAAATAGTTTAAGCCGTCCAATCGATAAGAGTTAAAATAGTTTAAGTAACGTTTACTCATGTTTCTAATTTTTTTAAATATTTTTTTTTATATTGAATAAATGCAGATTACAAAAGAATTAGTAGTTAAAAATTGTGAGATCTGATATTTTTAATTTAAATACTTAAAAAAAAATGTTATATAATTATCCATATTTTATGGGACAATAATATTATTAGTTTGAATGAAACATTTTTCTATGACAAAGAACATTATTATTTTGTAGTGATTGAAGCTTGGTAGTGATTGAATATTACTATTTAAATTTGATTGGAAGCATTCTTTTATTTCAAACACAATATTATCTTGTAATAGCGATTGGAGCATCTTTATTATGTCAAATAAAATATTATCATGCAACAAAGTGATTGAATCATATATTTATGTAGCTAGATCAAATACATAGTAAACAATTAGTAGATGCAAAGTATTTATTCACTTAAATAGTCATAATTTTTTTTTCTTCTTTGGAAGCAACTTTTGTGTCAAAGATAATATTATTATTTGAATGTGATTGTAAGCATCTTTTTGTGTAAAATATAATATTATTATTTAGACGTGATTGGAAGCACCTTTTCACGCCAAACACTTTGCGTGATGGTATGCCTGCAACATCTTTTTATGTCAGATACAATATTATCATGCAACAAAGTGATTGAACCATATCTTTATGTAGTTAGACCAAAGCATTAGTAAACAATTAATATGCTTGACATAAAGTATTTATTGTGATATTTCTATCAAGATTTAACTATGTAGTTTTTTGAATCAAAATCATTGACCCATGTTTCATGAGTAGTGGTTCACAGGAACCCATCTCTCATGAAAATGAATGGAACACTTAGCACTCATTGGATGAATTTAACATGGGTCAATGAGTTTGACTCCAAAAAATAGATAGTTAAATCCTGATAGAAATATCACAATTTGACTTGGGGAAAATATCTCCTACTTAAAAATAAAGTATTTATCCAGTTAAATAGTTATAATTGTCCAAGATAATATTATTATTTGAACGTGATGGGAAGCATCTTTTTGTGTCAAAGATAATATTACTACTTAAACATGATTGTAAGCATCTTTTTACATAGAGAATAATAGTATCATCCAATAATGATTGGATCATCTATCTTTGTTAGTATTACTATGTATTTTAATGTGGCTGGAAGAATCTTTTTATGTCAAATACAATACTATCATGTAATAAAGTGATTGAACCATATCTTTATCTAGGTAGACCAAATCAATAGTAAACAATTCATATGCTATATTTGACATGGACTATTTATCCACTTATCTAGTCACAATTGTATTCTTTTTCATTTGAGTAAGTTGATAGTAAACAACTAGTATGATGTATTGTATATAGGGCGTCTTACTTTAAACTAAGAGCATAATCATTTTAGCTTAGAATAATTTGATACTTAAAAAAATATATAGTCTATTTTATATGACATATTGTATTGTATATAATTCTTTGTTGAAATAAATAGATGGTAAACAATTAATAGATTGTGTTTTATATGGGTTCTCTTACATAAAAATAAAAGTAAATCATTTTATATAATAACTATTTGAAGATACACAAATATCATTTTAACTAGTACTGTAGTAAAATAAGTGGTTGTTTATCCCTAACACTTCTTAGAAGTTTTTAAAAAGTTAAATGAATATAAAAGAGTACGAGTGCATGGTTACCAACTTTGACAAGTACACCATTATATTTTTATTTATGTAGACAATATCTTCCTTGCAAATCACTTTATAAAGAAAAATAAATTAAATGTCATTTATGAAATTCGTAAGAAATATAGTCTAATTATAAATGTTGAAAAAAAAGATGATTATTAAATTAATAAAATTCTACCTTACAATTTCTTTCAACAACCATCCTCTTGAAATAGTTCTCAATTATAAAAACCTTACACAAGATAGAAGAGATGTTGAACTTTCACATTGACAAAAATATCATTCTTTATGTTAGTAATCTCTTGTTGTCCTTTGATGCTTCAATTACAATGTGTAAATATATTTCAAAAAAATTGAAGAATTAAAGAAATTTACAAAAAAAATTTCATATTTCTAATCTAAATATTATAAAAAATATGACTTATTATATTCTTTATTATAAATACTTATTTATTGTTATTAAAAGTGGAGCTTTAAGATTCTATTTGTTGTAAGAAAAATTAATAAAATTATATTTTTAATCATTAATCTTAAAATGTATAAGATCAAATTTAATGTGTATATTGAAAGAATAACTTATATAACTATTTTTAAATAAAATATATCATGTACTATTTGCATACGAGTACAAATAGATCATCTATAAAAATTATAAAGATTTATTACCAATATAAACATTATAACATCTCTACTTTGATTACATTATGTTAAAATTTATAATATTTAGTGCTTAGATATAACCAATCTCACAACTTAATTTTCTTGTCAATATTTAATGGTACCACACAAGTTTTAGTTTCTTATATTTAGATGAAAGTGGGGTACTATTAGAAAATTAATAAAAATAAGTATCTAGTTCCCATAAGGTGCCTCGACACATATAGGATTACATAAGGAAAATAGGTGAACTTGAAAAGATATTATTATAGAGACAAATTAGGTGTGATGTTTGTAGTGAAGAAAGATGAGAAGAGGGAATAAGGAAAGTAAAGAAGCAAAGTTAATTATACTTGTATAAAAATTTACAAATAGGGAAAGAAAGAGAAAAGGAGAAAATATAAGAAATGCAAAATAAACAAAAGTAGGAAGTACTAAAAGAGGGAGTATAATAATATGAAACCAATTTAAAGATATAGATAAAATACCCATCAATAAAGGTAAAACCATAAGTTAACTTACAAACAACACAAATCTTGAGAAATGACACACGATTAAAAATCTAAAATTGTTAGAAGTAATGGAGCATTGCTTTTGATAATGAAAAAAGAAAAGAAAAAATGAAGATGAAACATAAATTACTAAGTTTTATAAGTTAAAATATATATTAAGGAAACTAATAGATGTGCTAGGACAAGGTGATACTAGAATTATTAAAACCATGGAGTCAAGGCTCAGAGGAAAAACATATCTAGTAGAGGAAGGAGAGGATGTCTAAAAAGACAAAATGGTTTTGCAAAAAACTGTTTGAGGTAGTCAATAGTAAGAAGAAGAAAAATAGCTAGAAATTGTAGATGAAGTAAAGGAAGAGAGGCCTTTAGGATTGATGACTCAATAAGAAAATGTGGAGGGAACCCTAATTATAAGATGAAACTATATATAACCAATATAAAACTAAATTTTATGGCAATTACAACCCATTATATGACAATGAGAGGGACCGAAGTACAAGAGTTTTATGAGGAGATAAAGAAGGAAAATAAATAAATGTGATAGAAGTAGATATACAAGACAAAGAACAATGGAAAACTAGAATATAAGAGATAAATATTTGGAGAAGGAATAATATTTGAAGAAATACAATAAAGTAATGAGGAAGAATAAGTAAGCTATAAAAAAGCATTGGCTAGTAATAAAAGCACTGCGTGTTGTGACCTTAAGCATCAAAATACAACATGAGAAGATGAATCCCCTTGAAAAAATGCCACAACCCATGTTGCTTTAGAAGCACATAAGATTAGAAAAAGAAAGAGAAAAAGAGAGCACAAATAGAGAAGTGAGAAAGAGTGAAAGGAAGAGAAATAAAAGAAAAATAAGAAGATATTTATAAGAAATTTAGAGGAAGTTTTAGGTGTGAGGTGATATAAATTTAGTAACAAGTAAATGTACTAATGACATTAAAAAAAGGTAGAAACATATATCTACATTAACTTATAGATCAAATAATGGTATAAGTAGCATAAAACACAAAACAATAAAGGGAAATTTTGCCTAGAGGTAATCATTATACTTCAAAGCTTTGTTTGGATTATGGATGCACGTATTTTGTAATCACTATATTATGAAGAAAGCCTCACTCATATTTTTTTGTTAATTTGAGAATTATAGCACATCTATATTCTTTTGCAATCTATTATTACATCATTCTATGCATCTTTAGTATCAAAAATACCATATAGAATCCATTACACCATTGTATGCTCTAACACTCATGAAATTTAGGGGATAAAAAGAGGTGAATAGTAATTTTGATTTCATCATATATATACTCTCACCTTGTCCTCATTAAATATTGGTAACTAGAAAGTGTTAAGTATTTAATATTAACAATTTTGAGGATATAAAAGTGGTATTAAAACTTTGATCTTACTAGCATGAAGGACAAATAAAAATGTCAACAATACCCAATAAATGAGAAATAAGATATTTGATAAGAGTTCACAAAAGAAGTTACAATAAACTCTTGATCCAACACATGATTTAGATAAAGAGAGAGTAATGATAGAATGGGGAAGAGGAAAATGAAATTAATAAAAAAATAAAATATAAATTTTTTTCATGAGAATCTTGAAATAAAGAAAGCTATTTAGAAACACTTCATAAACTAATTTAAGAGGAGAGTATTGGGATTTTTTAAAGATATTTATAATTATAGAACAAGAAACACACAATAAATAAATAAAATTTTACCACAACATAGCATACTTGCAAAGAAAGCCATTGTATGAGTATCACAAACCAAAGATCTAGCGCAATTCTAGTAATATAATAGTACCTACCAAATAATTACATATACCTTCAACTTAATAAACTTATAGATTGGATAATTAGTACAAAAATAAATAATTATTTCAAAATCATGAGGTAAAACCTCCCAAATATCTAGTGCACCCAAATAGCCATTTAGAAAATCAATATACTATTAGGAATAACAGTCTAAAATACAACTGATTGGGGGGGGGGGGGGGGGGGGGTTGAATCAGTTGTATGAAAAAATATTAAACTTTAAACTTTGAATATTAGCAATATCAAATCCAATGAACACAATGAATGCCAACACAATAACACAATATTTTTGTGTTGGGGAAACCCTGTTAAAGGTAAAAACCCCGGTGGGAATTAGCACCCGCAAATGATGTACTGAGAGTATAATATGTTGGAGATTTGCCAGCAGGCCAATACTAACTGTATGTTTGTCATTGATGACAACATATGGAAAGTAGCATGCGTGGAAGACTTATGTAGTAAGCTTTCAATATATGTAGCATGGACATGATATCAGCATGATATCATGGGCGCAGAGGTTAACTGTTAGAACAAACAATTATATAACAACTTGTGTTAGCAGTGTTCCTGACAAGAGTAACATGCAATGTTCTATGTATGGTTGTTCGTACAGTTATCATGAAGCCTTGCACACTTGGATATATGTTGAAGACATGTTAGTAATGTTACATTCATGGATGCAGAGTCTGATGCTTAGTAGAAGTGAAGTTATGCAGTCACTATTCACCAGTAGCAGTTTCCTGTGTTTGTTCAGAAGAGCCAACATAGATTATATTGGTTCTGGAGTTGCGCCTATCATTTTGGTATGTGCCCTTGGAGTTAAGCTTAGAGAAGAGCTAGTAATGTTTGGTTAAGAGTGCATGAAGTAATTAAGCTTGAGGAGAAAGATCTAGTTGTTTTGGTAGAGCCGATAGTGTGTAGTGTGCGTCTACAATTATCTTATTGGACAGGTCCCAGAATGTGTTACGTGCTTAGTAGAGCTGAATGAATTGTTATTAGAGTTTGTTATGGTTTCTCTAATATGATTTCAAGGTGGTTCTAACATGCCGACTTGATTATATCATTTAGAGGAAAGATATTTATAGGCAATCATTTGTGATTGCTTGGGTGTGGCTCACAGTTGATTAGAAAGAGTAGAGAAGAGTGTGCAAAGTGTTGAGCCATCAGAAGAAGGTCTATGTGACCAAGTAAAGTGTTTGTCCTATACATTGGAACTGATCCAGACAACAGGTCTAAGCACAGTTCACCAAGATCCAGATATAGTGTGTATTTGTTATTCAGAAGGTTGTAGCCTTCACCCCTTTGAGCAGTGTGCTCTCAGACAGTGCATCCTCTCCCCTAACATGGACTATTGTAAAAGAATCCTAAAAGGGTTTGACCCTTGACCAGGTCTACTGTACTAAATATATTGTAAAGCAACTCCTAACAGGCTTAAGGATCTTCTAACAAGGATCATAATACACTAGTACAGAATATTAGTGGGCGTCAATTCTCACTGGGGTTTTTACCTATTTGGGTTTCCCCATAACCAAAATATTGTGTTGTGTTCAAGTGTTCTTTCATCTGTAGTCTTTGGTTCAACTTGAGAAATCAAACAAATTTCTTCTCTAGCCTTTGATCTAGTAATTACTCCTTGATTTGTATTACCAATGATTTTTTTTTTCAGGATGGTCTTTCTTTACATACCTCGGAGTCTTAGGAACCTTAGAAGCCTCATTTGTGTCATCATCACAAATTTCATTTTTGCATTTAGTCTCAACAAGTTCTTCTTCTTCTATAGCAGCAACCTCTTTGATCTCTATATCCTGATTACAATCATACATTCTTTCTTGTATCTGAAACCTTTCATCTATCTCCACATTGTTACTTTCAATCATCTTTCTTAATCTCAGATTAAAAAATTTGTAAGCCTTTCTCTTAGTAGAATAACCAAGGAAAATTCCTTCATCACTTCTAGCATCAAACTTTCCTATCTCATCATCTCTCTTGATATAGCACTTACTACCAAATATTCTAAAATATTTTACAGTAGGAGTATGGTCAAACCATAATTCATAAGGAGTCTTACTTGTACCTTCTCTGATTTGAATTCCGTTCAAGGTGTACACTGTTATCCCAACAACTTCTCTCCAATGCATATGAGATACATTTCCTTCAAGCAACATTGTCCTAGCAACATCAAGTATAGTCCTGTTTCTTCGCTCTACTATCCCATTCTGTTGTGGAGTCCTAGGAGCAGATGTCTATCTTTGTATTCTATGCTCTTCACAGTATGAATTGAATAGATATGAAGTAAATTCTCCACCTCTGTCTGATCTCAAAAATTTTATCTTTAAACCTGATTCATTCTCTACTTTTGCTTTGAATATCTTGAATTTATCAAATGCTTCCGGTTTCTCTTTCAAATAAGTGACCCACATCATTCTAGAAAAGTCATCAACAAAAAGTATAAAATACCTTTCACCATAGTATGATCTTGTCCTTGTAGGTCCACATAGGTCTGTATGTATTAGATCCAACTTTCCTTTTTCTCTATATGATTTTATCTTATAACTACTTCTAGTCTTCTTTCCCATAACACATTCTTTGCATACAGTGTTAGATAGTTTCACAATCTTCGGTAGATCTCTTACTGTATTAGTCAAGCTTACCTTCACAATGTTATCAAAATTAACATGAAAAAATCTTTTGTGCCATAACCAATTGTCATCTACCTTCACAACAAAACAAGAGGCTTCAGATGTATTTAATTCAAATACATTACCTCTAGATTTAGTACCAGTTGTAATTAGCTTTCCTTCCTTACTTTTGATAAAAAATTTACCATCATTGAATTGTAATTTAAACTCTTTGTCCATCAGTTGTCCAACACTCAACAAGTTATGCTTAAGTCCATAAACAAGTAGTACATTATTAGTATTAGTCTTTCCATCCAAAGTAATAGATCCTACTCCTATGATAGATTTAGGAAGATTGTCTCTAAATATTACAACACCACCATCATACTTCACTAATTTAACAAACTTGTTTTTGTCTCTAGTCATATGATGTGAACAACTACTATTTATAATCCATTCAGATTTCTTGTCAACATGTGATACTAAAGATTTTTCCTCATGTACTAGTTTTCCATCTTTAATAGCAATAAATCCAATTTCCTCATAATCCAAATCATCATCATCATAAATACCTTCACTAGCATAATAACATTCCTTATCTTTTGAATACTTAGACTTGAAAAACTTAGGTTTGTGCTTAGGAACTCGTGTAGGACATCTGGATGAAAAATGACCTATCTTATTGCATGAAAAATACATCAAAGGTAACTTTCCTTCAAATTTACCCTTACCTCTCTTTTCTCTTCTAGAAATCAGTGCAACAAGTTCATCCATCTTTCTTTCCTTTGCTTGTATCTATTCCCATTCCACAACATATTCACCAAGCTCTTCTTTTAGGTTCTTACTTTTGGTGCTCAGAAGTGCAGACATTATCTTTTTGTGTGTGGATGCTTTAAAGGAAAATTCAACTTTAGGTACAAAATCTCCCATTTTAGTAGCTTCAAAGGTAGTTAGCTTTGCAATCAACATCTCTTTACTAAATTTCAGAGTCAAAGGTATGGTTTCTTGTATAGTTAGAGCCTTAGTCTTGTAAGAAGATTTCAATGATCTAAGGATATTCACAATGACTTCTTCATCATAAGTGCCTCCATAATTTCTGGCTCCAACCACAACCTCTGTAACCCTTTGAACATAAGCCCTAATTCTTTCATCATCCTTCATTTTTAGCTTCTCTATTTTTGTTTTCCATTTCTATAACTTTTCTTTCTTGGTATACTTGTCTCCTTCATATAGTGCTTCTAATCTTTCCCAAATCTTGTGTGCTGAATCCAGATCTTTAACCTTAGTAAATTATCCTTCATAGAGTACATTGATCAATGCTTCCCTTGCGACCATGTTATATGAAAATACCTTCTTCTCATCATCAATAGCTTTTTCCAATTCATCCTTAGCCTTCATAGCAACCCGATTCTTTGTAATCATCCAGTAGTCAATGCCCAAACATAGCATATGAGTTCGCATCTTGTTCTTCCAACTGTCAAAGTTTTCAAGATCAAATTTTGGACTATCCTTCCTATAGAACGCCATCTCCAAGATCACCTCAAGATTTTAAGTTTTCTCTCTAAGGAACGTAAGCTCTGATACCAATTGTTAGGAATAACAATCCACAATACAACTGAGAGGGGGGGTGAATCAGTTGTATGACATAATATTAAACTTTAAACTTTGAATAAGAGCAATATCAAATCCAATGAACACAATGAATGTCAACACAATAACACAATATTTTGGTGTCGGGGAAACCTTGTTAAAGGTAAAAAACCTGATGGGAATTAGCACCCACAAATGATGTACTGAGAGTATAGTATCCTTGTTAGAAGATCTAGCCCTGTTAGGAGTTGATTAAAGCATTATAGTACATAGTCCTTGTTAGACGACAAACCCTATTTGTAGTCAAGAAAAGAGGGGTAGGCTCACTGCCCAAATTCCACCTTCAGAACACACTGTTCGCAACACAAGTGTATATGAGAAAATACACAATCCTTGTGAACTGTCTGATAGCAACTATCTTTGCTTGATCAGTTCCAATGAAGTACATACAATTATCTACTCTACATCTAGTAGGTACAAGCTCACAACTTCCACAATCCTCTTTCACATCACATACATCTCATCCATGTATTTTTCAAAGAAAAGATCTTACATATATACCCTATTACATTTTATATGACCAGGTCAGCCGATTAGGCTTTCCTAATATACAAACAATTACATAAACCCTTGCTAAGATACACACAGTATCTCAAACAAGTATATTATGATTACATTAAAACAATTAAGGACTGACATCCTTAATTCATATTTGCCATCCATAATACACACTACATCCCTCAAGTCAACTTCCAAATAGGTCATCTCTAGAACACACACCACAAGTGATGTCATCCTACTTTTTGTGACTTGCGCTGACCAAAGAACATTCTTCAGTACCTTGTCTGTCATCCCTTAATCTTGCATACACTGAATCCATACCTTCTGTAAGATATGCTAGAAATGCAGAGACTAACCCTGTCAACTTTCACTGTCACTTTCCAGTAACCAATCTTCACCAAAACATCTGTAACTCAGCTAACACATAACATTACATGATACGACCTTGGATATAAGATCAAAACATCTTCTTGTACTCTCATCTGACTTCACATGTTCTGAAACATTTGTGCAGTGTTTGTACATTGTAATAACCAGCCCGTTCTCTTCACAGAAATATATGTTGACATCAGTGAAAAAACACTAATGACAACAGTCGCAGTTCCAACATCACTCAACATACTGATTAAACATATTAAATGTATCAACCATCTCGCCAATGCATTAGCAATATCCAATATATCCCATTTACAAGATGAATTCATAGACTAAAAAATAACACTCCTAGTTTTCCTAAGTAGGCTAAAAATAACATATTTTATAGAAATAGGAAAATAAGCTACTTCCAACATGCCTCTTTCTACTAACCTTTGAGTAATTGGGGCTCTGTTCAGCCCATTTATCCTTCCCAAAAATCTCCTAAATTAATATGCTCTAGACAATTATCGCTAATATATATCAGTGCATTAGTCAAACCAAATAGATGTTCATACCCTAAGTACTTATACTTCAGCTTAGTAGAAATTTAGCCCAAACTCATATACTTTGATTCTAGAAAATTTTTGGTAGAGTAATGGTTATGTTAATTTTTTTATACTTTGGGAATTGTTTGAATAAAGTTTGAAATGAGTAGGCAAAGTGTGAATGGCAGTGCTAGGACAATTAACTCACTTGTTAATCATTTCTAATAGATTATACGAGTTGAATTTGGTTCTTTTTGTTGTTAATTTACCTATCACAATCATGCTCTTGTGTGGTCTAAAAACTATTAATTATCATTCACAAATTCTTGGAAAGATTCATATTGAGCACTTTTCCTTTATTATACTATGGAAATTAATCTAGCTATTCAACTATAATAACAATAAGTCATGGATAAGTAGCTTATGCTAGCACCAACTTTTTCAAAAATTTCCTAGGGCAAAGAGGTATAACTTTGGTTGGTTCTTGAAACCTTGTTGAGGGTTGACGAAGGTTTCAAAAACACTTTTGGTCTTTGCCTTGTATTATTTTTCTTCTATTTCCTTTTCCCTTGTCTATTTTTTTCTTCATGAGTCTTTGGAACTTGAAATAAAAAAAGAGGTTATGAGTTGTATATTAGACACTGACAAGGTTGTGTGAACCTTGTCAGCTCCCAAAGGAGTTATCAAAATTCACAAAAGTCTCTTTAAAAATTTGATAAAATTTCCTTTTTATCCTTCTTTCAACTAAAAACTTTTAAGTTCTTGGTATAACCTTATCAATCCTAAAAAATGGTTCTAACAACAAGTGAAGTAGCTGTTAAAGAAAACTTGAGATCTTTTGGAAATTTTACTTTCTTTTGAAGATAACCTTGCTCAAAAAGGTGCGAGGTTATAGGAACCTTAGTGGCCCTCAAAATGGTTTTGAAAACCAACTTTGTGATCAACGCTTTGAGAGAAAAGAAAAGAAATTACTTGAAGACTCTTGTTGAACATTAAGAAGAAAAAGTTTTTGGCCTGGGACCAAGATGGGTTGTGAGAACCCCATCAGGGCTCGACAATAGTTTCAAATCCTATTTAAAAGACCAAATTTGGACAAAATGATTAGGTTTTAAAAGGTTTTAGAAGGGACCTAATGTAATAATAACATTATAATGTTGAATAGATTGAATAAGTGGGGGGGGGGGGGGGGGGGTGAATTAGTTATCATTAATCAATTTCTTTAACCTTAGTTAATTCAGAGAAAACTTATTTCAATTCAAATTGTAAAACAAATATAAACATGAAAGCACACAAACATCATACACCATGAACACTAGAATTCATGTGGAAACCCAAGATGGGAAAAACCACTAAGAAGATAATTCTCATGAATATAAACACTATTTAAGGTGATTTTTAGAAAAGGGTTGATTTCCTAAATGCTCACTATAGGTAGGGCTCATTGTTGATGGACTAATTGCCGTAATACATAAATGACTGATTAAAAAATAGTCTTATAGATAAAAGTGAACTAAAAAAGTTACATCTACATATGCATGAAATAGTTTTGGTTAAGAGCACAATATCAATTGTCTACAACAGATCCAGTTAGGCTTCTTTTTCTAACCTTCAACAAATTTTGCACTACTAAATATTCATTCTTGTCACTTTTTTTTTTCTAATCCTTGTCACATTTCTTCATGATGCAGGAGCATCCTGGGGTAGTTAGCAATCTTGCATGTTGGAGTGTTTGATCGTAGTGTTTCTCGGTTACAGTGTTGACTGAGGGAGATCGATTGTTGAAGGAACTTGGCAAAACTTTTGGTGCTCAAAAAAACTTGTGCTCGACAATGCTTGTGGAGCTCGGTCGATGTGCTTGATCAATGATGCCTAGCTTGCTTGACAATTTATCTGACACTCAACAGTTTGGGCTTGTTGACTAGAGTTCTTATGGATTTGATAGGTCGACTTGATGCATTTAATATGTGTAGCATGTTTTGTATTATCTTATGTAGATGTGGAGGCCAACATGAAGAATTAATTATTTGTAAGGCTATGTGAGAGCTAATTGATGTTGCATTTAATATTTTATTGTTTTTAGAAGCCGACTGTGTTTAGGATTTATTTCTTTCTTATAGCTGACTTGTGGTTGAAGTAGTATAAAAGAATGGGTTTGGGTAGTTTTTGAGTTAGTGAACTAGAGATTAAGGTTAGGAATATGAAGCTGCGAATTTGTAAGCAGAGCTAGTGGCTAAGGCTTAGGAACAAGGAGATCGCTTGGTGGATTGTGAGCACACGTTTGGATCTTGCTGGATGTTTCTACCATACTGATGCATTGTTTCAGATTTGGCTAGCTATGGTTAGAGCTGAATTGGATCTCGAGGGATCTTGTAGAACTATTACTTGCTTTGTAATTGGTTGTAACTGGGAAGGCCTTACAATCCAGCACATTGCATGCAATCAATTATTTTATGAATAAAGAGTTTAGATTGTTATCAGATCTTGTTTTGTTGTTATGATTCCATTGTGTGGTTGTTTAACCAGGGGCTTGGACATCTCCTTTTGGGATTCTCTTGGCCTTGCACTGCATTAGGTGGTATCAAAGATGAAGTTCCTGAGTGTGTGGATAGTCACCGAAGGTGAGGTAGTTTGCACCAGGACCTTGGGTGGGGTTGCTCTGGGGTGATTTTTTGGGTTTATGAAGATCTTTGGAGATGCCTCCAAGAATATTGGACCCTAGGGGAATTGTAGATCTCTTTGACTCTGTGGAAGAAAGGATTTCTAAGAAGGTCAGATCGAATGTCAAATATGAGATGATGACAATGAAGACCGAGATAGTCTTAGAGATTATGAGGGCTATTGCTGGTACACTAAGGAAAATTGGTACTAATGATGGCTATGATGAAGTTGCTGAAGAATTTGAGACTATTGGATCTAGTGGATATGATAGAACTGATCAGAGGGACAAATCTGGTGAAGACAAAACTGGTCAGTTGTAGAGATCTGGAGCTTGGTTAAGTGCTAGTTATCGAATGGAAGTTTCTAACTTCTCTTGTACTTTGAGACCTGAGGACTTGATTGATTAGATTGGCGAGTTATAAGAATTCTTTGAGCTTGAATAAATTGAAGATCCTCTTAGAGTGAGTTTGGCATAGATAAAGTTGAAAGGACATGTTGCTCTTTGGTGGAAAGAATTATAGAGAGAAAGGGAAGATGAAGGTGAAATGAAGATCAATCAGTGGAGGTTGATGATGGCTAAATTAAAGGCTAAGTTCATACCTTATGACTATGAAATTGAGTTGTTTAAGAAGTTGCATAACTTAAAGAAGAAAGAATTGAATGCTGAAGACTATACCGAGGAGTTCTATAAGTTGACTATTCGGTCTAGACACAGAGATGTCGGTAAGGAAAAGGTAGCTTGACATGTGAATGTATTGAATGAGGATGAAGACTTGATGAATGCACCTGAATAGGGAGAGGATAGTTTTCTAGCTTGGTGAGTACTATTTGGTAAGCGTGTACTAGAACCTTGTCAAAGGAGTAATTTGTTTAGGACTCATTGTAAGTCTTCTAGTAAAATCTATAATGTGATTATGGATGGTGGTAGTACTGATAACCTTGTAGCTAAGGAGATGGTTCAGAAACTTGGTTTGAAAAGAGTGAGACATGCTTGTCCTTATATGATTGGTTGGTTGTAAGATGTTCATGTTTTGGAAGTGAGGGATCAATGTCTTATTTATTTTTGGATTGGATTGTATAAGGATCAAGTGTTGTGTGATATTGTGGATATGAGTAATTGTCACATATTTCTCGGTAGACCTTGGCAGTATGATTGGAGGGCCATGCATGATTGTGTCAAGAATCTGTTTACTTTTGAGAAGGGTGGTAGGAAGTTTTCATTGATTTCTTTGCAGAGTGAATAAATCAGTAGGAGGAACCTGAGCTTCGGGAGCCGAGTTGAGTTGAAGGATCCTAGAAGAGTTAGAGATCAATATGGAGAACAAACCCATGGATTGTTGAGGAAAGACTTGAGAAGGAAAAGAAAGAAGAAGTGGATAAAGAGTAAGAGTGTTGAAGACTTGGAGGACATGTATGTGAAGAACCATTTTAGGGTTTATGTGTTGAATCCCGTAAGATGTTATTTCGGCCTTTAAGAACATCTTTTTGCACCTGGGGTGTTTGATGTAGGATCATCCTGGAGTGGTTAACAAATCCTGCATGTTGGAGTGTTTGATCTTAGTGTTGCTCAATTATAGTGTTGACTGAGGGAGCTTGTTCATTGAAGGAACTCAATAAAAAATTTGGTGCTTGAAAAAACCCGTGCTAAATGATGCTTATGGAGCTCGGTCGATGTTCTTGCTCGACAATGCTTGGTTTACTCGATAGTTTTGCTAACAGTTAGCAGTTTGGGCTTGCTGACTGGAGTTCTTGTGGATTTTATGGGCTGACTTGATGTATTTAATATGTGTAGCATGTGTTGCATTATCCTATGTAGATCTAGAGACTAACATGAAGAATTAATTATTTTTAAGGCCTTGTGAGAGCCGACTGATGTTGCATTTAATATTTGTTTGTTTTTAGAAGCCGATTGGGTTTAGGATTTATTTCTTTCTTCCAGTTGACTTGTGGCTGAAGTAGCATAAAAGAACAGGTTTGGGTAGGTGTTGAGGTAGTGAACTAGAGATTCAGGTTAGGAATCTGAAGCTGTGAATTTGTAAACAGAGCTAGTGGCTGAGGCTTAGGAACAAGGAGATCGGTTGGTTGCTTGTGAGAACAGTTTGGATCTTGCTGGATGTTTCTACCAGACTAATGTGTTGTTTCAAATATGGCTAGCTAGGGTTAGAGTTGAATTGGATCTTGAGGGATATTGTAGACTATTAATTTCTTTGTAATTGGCCCTAACCAGGAAGGCCTTACAACCTGACACATTGCATGTAATCATTTATTTTATGAATAAAGAGTTTAGATTGCTATCAGATCTTGTTTTGTTGTTGTGATTCCATTGTGTGGTTGTTTAGCTGGGGGCTTGGACATCTCCTTTGAGGATTCTCTTGGTCTTGTACTACATTACTTCAAAACCCTTCACATCACTTTCATTGTTTGCAAAATTTTCTACACACATCATACACCTAAATCCAAAAAGATGGTCTATACATATACCCTTAAAATAATAAGATAAGGTGGCCTAACATGTCATCTTGAATAAAAACCTTGAAATATTCAATAAAGATTAGCATGCTAGTATCAGACCTAAAGAATAGTTTGCACATAAAGATATTCATACCATGTTACCACGAGACCCATAAATAGGTCATACATAAAATAAGCACAATTGTCAAAGGATAATACTTGTAAGGATAGTACCAAATAGCATCTATCACAAACTAAATAGAAGTGACATACCAAAAAATTATGGTATACTACATAGATAGAAAAGATACATAGATTAAGCTCTGAACACAACAACCAATAACAAACATATAATATTTATTATTCTACACTAATTATCCTCCATAGATGTCCCAATAAGATATATTGTCATTATCTATGGAAAGATAATCATCCATATAATTCATCATCTGGAGCACAACCATTTGAATCATAGTTTTGACATCAATGACAATAACACCAAATTATCTTCAACAATCTCCCCTTTTTAATTTTTCTCTACATTTTCTCTCCCTTTTTTCCATCAAAGGAAAATGGCCAAATAATATCATTTAGGAAATCAAATAAAAATAACACACTTGAAAAGAAAAAATTTCTTGTACATTTCTTTTATAATTCAAAGAAACCTCTTCCAATCCTACGTAATAGAACTAATTATAGAACACAAAATGTCATGTAACACTAGTAAATAAAATGATAATGACAAGTTTAGAGATAGGCACTTTCATTCATAATCCTCTGCATCAAAAATAATTTTGAAAAGATGTTCTACCTGGACCTCAATAGTCACTTTTACCAACCAGAAAGTTCTTACCAAATCTTCTCTCCATCCTTGTGTAGACACCAACTCAGGTTGTCACTCACCAGATCTTATTATTTATTTTTCATCCTCATATTTTAAGAAATCAAAATTATTTCTAATATCATTTATTTCAGACTCAATAGCTTCAATTTTACTTCTAAAATTATCAACAACAACAGGCCACCAAAGACAATACTTGAAGATATCATACATTTTTTTAATGTACTCACTTGTCTCACCAATATGTTTGGACAACTTTTTTTTTTGTAGTAGCACATTTTATCTCAATCACAACTTTAAAATTATGTCCAAATCCTTCCTATAACAACCTTTCCTCAATAACTTTTAATAGATCATCCAATAACACATTAGAAATAGTAAAAAAAACAATACCCATTCTAAATAAATGATCAAATAAGGCAATTCCAATTATAGTACTACTAACTAAAGAGAAAGCATACCACATTTCACCAACTCTTTCCAAATCACCTTCTTCCAACATAGACTGAATTATATTTGAATCAATAGAGCCATATTTAGATGGACACTCTTCTTCCTTCTCCTTCTCATCCTCGTCCTCTTCTTCCTCTGATATAGTAATGAATTCTTTTCCCTTTATAGTATTCTTTCTTATTTTAGGTTCCAAAGGGGAACCACCAATAATAATCTCCAATTCCTTATTACCATAAGATGAACCCTCCTCAATATGATGAATAGGTACAAGACTAGACAATGCAATACGAAAACATAGATTCAACTGTAAGGATGATAAATATTATTTGCATGCATTCTATTTATCTTCCATATACTCCAAGTACCTAAAACTTATTTTCCGAGAGGGATGCTAGACTTCCACACAATATTTTCTCTTTCTAGTAACAATATTAGAAAGTAAAATACTAAATATGTTACTAGAGATCCAAACTCGAAGAGATAATCCTCAACTAATGACATCCTAACATTCCTTAACACATTCTTCAATAATAGGGCACACAAATCAAAATGTACACTTTCCTTCACTATCTTATGTGCCAAATATACATTAGTAGCATATGTATCACCTTCATGATCTCAAAAATATATTTTATAAGAGATTCCATATGAAACATACTTTACTATAGGATCAAAAAGTGTGTTAATCAATAACACTCGTGTATCTTTATCAATGCTAGTAATCTCCTCAACTTCTTTATACTTCACCGTCTTCTTTATTGGAAGGTCACCAACACATAACACACTAGTGATATATTTAATTGCTTCCTTTATGAACTCATAGGGTTTTTCCAATATGATACTTCCATCCTTGAAATGACTTAGTAAGAACAAGATAGAATCTTTATCAACAAACCATGGAAATTCTCCAAAAAAATCCATACCTAACATTCGAATATGTTACAACTCATTAGCCTTCAACCCTACCTCCATTTGTCTTATTTTCCTATGATAAAATTCATCCATTTATACTCTCTTCAACCTTTGTGAAATATTTCCACTTCATTCACTAATAATCATCTTGAATTCCATCGTTGCACTCAATTTATCTTCTGTAAACCCTTTTATGCTTTGCAAATTCTTCATTTTCTTCTTTGCAAATAGTGACAAATGATTTGAAATTGAAATTTTTTATCCTTAATTAATCATAATTAATTTTGCCACCAAAAAGATATATCAATGACACTAGCAATCGTACATCACCTATCAATCAACCTGTACAATAGGAAAAGGAAAGCAATGTAATATAGGAAAATCACTTCCTATTTTCACAAGTGCACATTTGGAAGGAAGATGCCCCCAATAGGAAACTCAGGCACTAAATGGGGACAATGATCCTTCGCTAAAAATGTGATTGATGAAGGTAGGAAAGTGTCAATGATTAATTAGGAGAGTTATTGAAAAACTTGTATAAACAAACTTTTACAGATAGATTGTGAGCATAAATTTATAGAAATGGAAACCAAAAGATAGATATGACCCATGGCTGAAATTTTGGCTCAAAATATATGGTACATGACAACAATTGAAACATGTACCCGAGACATGATGGAAATGGTAATTCATCCCTCGTGTTTTTGATTGAATTTTTCACATATCAACTAGTTTTCCAAAGCCATATAAAGATTTATTGGCTAGGAGGACCCTATTCACCTGGCATTTTATGGAAGTGTGTCTCAATTCACCCCAATTTATGTGAACTCTATTATAATTTCCAATCAATTGAATGACCCATAATCATCTCAAAAATTACATAATAAATGTTATAATTAAGTGGGATTCACCAAATATTTGTATACCATATAAAATTTCTGCTAAATTTTCCAAATAAGGATTGGTATAAATACATTCAAAGATCAGATTTATCTATACACAGTTTGGTCAGTTGAAGGTTTTGATCTCTCAATTTAGATCAATAGAGAAGTTTTAGACCAGGAATATTTCTGATTGCATTGGTGATTGCTATTGACCTAAAGGTATGTGATCATTTTTTTGAAGTGTGTGATCATTTTGGATTGTCGAGTTTATTTTTATTTACTGGGTACCCTTGAATGGTCACGTGGGGAACCTTAAACATCTAGATTGTAGGTCGTAGGGTCAATGAATCATATAGTCTATTATTACTTCTTCAACAAGTTGATATTCTTTAGCAACCTCTATTTCATTGGAGATGTCAAACAAGAAGAAGGGTAGGACTCTTGAATGTGGGAAGGCTAAGAGAGGCCAAAATAATACATAAACTTGTCTTCATACTTTGGCATTGGCAAAGATTGTGGTGAAAATTAGGAAGGTACATCATCACAAGTACAAGATTCACAATCTGCACTGCATATTGAAGAAGGCAACAAACCTAATATCTCAAATCAAGATAAACTTGAAGAAGATTTTCTAATAGATACCTAGGTTAGATGGAATGATATAATAAAATTGGGTGATAATGACATATATGATAATGCATGGAAGGGGAAAATAAAACCAAAGGAAAAAAGGATCAACCCAAATTAAAAAAGGATTGAGAGTGGCATCTGTTAGCGAGGAATTTTCAAATTATTTGGGTGTCAAAGTATCCATTCATTAAACTAGTGGAGAATCCAAGTGAAGGTGAGCCTCCTATAGAATATAGGTGTAAGATTTTCTCTTGGAAACATAACAAGGAACAAAGGTTGCAGCTAAAAATTGATAGCATAGAAAATAATATGGGTAAAGTTTATGAAAAAAAAATGATAGATAGAGTTGAAAAACTTGTGATAAGATGGAGAACAAAGGAGGAATGTAAGCATGTTAGGAATGCTGAAGAATTTTATTTTCAAAAAAAATTACAGATGAAGTCTGCTAAAGTTAAAGGCTCTATTGAATCTTTTCTTAGAAAAGCATGCAAGTAGAACAATTGGGAAAAGATCTTCAGTTAAGTGTTTTTTTTAATATTTTGAGCAAAGGGTGTGCTCTGATAGACTACCCACCAATGAGTTGTTTATTACACTTTTTGAAAGTTCCTAACTATCCTAATAGTCACTATTAGTAAATAGTGGATGAGAATGGGAAAATTGTCTTGTTGAGGTTGAAAAAGATGATGAAAAGGAAAAAATAAGAGAGACAAACTTTATTGCATTATCTTTAGAGAAATTTACAACAATAGATAATACTTCATGGGTATGCATACATGTTTATATTATATAAAATCATGCCCGCCAACCTCATCTACTATCTGTTGCTAAAATAAAGGATAGTGCAACAATAGAAAATCTATTGCGACTAGTAAAAAGTTCTTTAATTAAATATTGAGGTATGGATGACATGAGAATTGCCAAAAAGTTGGTGTGTGTTGGAGCATATGGAACTTTAGTAATGCAAGGTCACAAGGATGGTCTTTGTGCAAAGATAGAAACTTCTTGTGCACCCTACATTACTGACATTCACTGCATGACCCACATAATGAATCTAGCTTTTGGAATTGTGAGCAAGCACACTCTAGTAAAAAAAAATGAACATTTAATCAGAGAGCTCTACTCACACTTCTGTCAAAGTCCCACACGGTTTATGGAATTTCAACACTTTGCCGATGGAATAACTAATGGGAATAATCTTCTTAAGGATAATGATTCCAGATGAATCTCTTTAGATGGACCAACACATCAAGTTTTTTTAGAATATTCATCCTTGATTGGAATATTTCACACAAATCATGATGAATCAGACCAACCAAAACTTCTTGACTTGCTTTAGAGGTTAAGTAATATAGAGACACTCTTAAATTTAGCGGTTCTTCTCCCCATGCTAGAGAAAATACAAAATATTATGAGAAAATCCCAAAAAAGATCTATCTATATTGCATAATATGATAAGATGCGTAAGATGACATGTGTCACCCTCGATAATCTCTATCAATCTCAACCAACATTACTTGATGAAAATTTTTCTAAGTGGTAGAGACTTACAAATTTGAACAATCCTAATAACTTTTTATAGATCAATGCAAACAAAGAGTTATGTGCCAGTGTATGTAGAGTTGAGATACCAATGCACCCAAGAAAGTGCCCCAAGAAGTGACTAGTAAGAGTTACAAGGGAAGAGTTTAGCAAGATTCTTGAGTCTATAACTTCTTATGTGAAGAAAATTTCCTATGATATTTCCTCATAGATTAGAACTAGATTCCCTCCTGATAAACTACTTGAAGCCATGTCTATTATGTTTCCTCAGTATTGGTCTCTCAATAATTTAGCTGATTTTAGAACTAAGCTATTGACTTTGATAAATCAATTTTGTAAATTTGAAGAATTTAGTGGAGTAACTATAAATAGAATTTTAAATGAAACTCTTCTTAGAGAGAAATCAACCCATTTTTAATACACTATGAGGGAAAAATATGACATAATGGAGAACACCCACAAAGAGAGATCGATAACAAGGCTTTGGAAAAATCTAGGTCATAGTTAACTATTGCGCGATTCAATATTAGAATATTTTAAGCTTGCTAATTTATGTCTTACCATGATATTGGGTTTGGTGGGAGGAGAGACTTTTCAGTGCTTTGGGGTTTCTAAAATCAAAGCTAAGAAACAAACTAGACAATAATTTGGAAAATTTCTTGAGGCTCTATACATCTAGGTATGATGTCCACACTTTTCCTTACGATAGGGCATTGAAAATATGGAGGTCCAAATGTGAAAGAAGAGGTTTGGGAAACACTTCAAACCAAAGTTCCATTGGGACAATTGACTCATGTACTGGTAGCATTGAGATGCATTTCAACAGAGGTATACAAAATTAGAGTGAAGAAAACACATAAAAGAATCGAGGAAGCTCTAAATTTGTTGAGGAGGAATGACAACTTTACGAGATTTATCACTAGTAGTTCTTAGGTATTTATTAATATTATTACTATATCTCATCATTCATATTACAAAAACATATTATTGTGGTTGATAACTTGATATTTTATGTGTTTGTCAAGTTTTTGCAATTAAAATTTAATATTGATTTGCAATTGCTTTTTTCAACTTTCTATATTTAGATAGAAAATAACAAAATAAAAAAGTGTAATGTGTTTATTGATAGAGTGATAATTATTTAGACATATCAAGATTTTCATTAATTCTTTCAAAATATATCCATATGATACAATTCATTCAATACAAATTCTGTGTGATTCTATATTCCAAAGTCAATACAAAATTTTAGAACCCTTTGCAAATGACCCTAAATTTTCCTTTTTATAGAAACAAGGGATCAACAATAGCTTTGGGTTGATTTGCAACATGTGAAGACTCAACATCAAAATTAATTACCAAGGCATTGAATTTATTGTCCCATTAGTATCACAAACTCAATATAATTTTACAAGCCTGAAGGTATCTATGACCATCATAGGTCGGATTAAAAATTTAGAAACTGATACATGTCTCCTATTCAAAAATAGATTTTAAACTTAAAACTTAATTCAAGAAATGAAAAATTAAATATAGAGAATAGAAGTGCACAAAACCTAGAAATAAGAAATAGAGAAAGGCATAAAATTATGCAATACATACTATGATTCATGAGATCTTTCTGCTAGTTTTTGTAGGGTGCTCCACTCTCCATTTGATGGAAGTTCAATTTCTTTTAAAGTATAGTAAGTCAACTACAACTTTGTCAACAATCCATATTTAGAAGTGTGACTTGACACCACTATTTCGCCTAATATCATATTCAAAGTTTTCAATGGTTTAATGAAATTCAGAAAGTTGTGAGGAGTCATGTCCTTAGGAAGCAAGTCTAAATTAGACTTCATTTTGTCCTCCATCCCTTTTTTTAAATCTTCTTTTGCAATGAATTTATTTTATGTCACAAAACTCTTTGGAAAACTAAGATTTAACAATTTGGTGGTCTTTTCTTGTAGCTTCATGATATATTTCCCAGCTTTATCTGTAATTTCCTGTGTTTCCCTTAATTTCTAGCATTTTTGAATGATAGATGATGCCTTTATCGAGGCATCAATGTGACTCTTAATTCCCTTGGATACCAAATAGTTGTCATTGGTACTATAGGATTCTTGCAAAATCTATTTTACAATATTCTCTTTTGAATAAATATTTCTATTCTTCTCAATGTGCTCTTTGAGCTTCCAAAAAAGTACTCTCAGACTTTCATTCAATTAAAACCATTTAGAGAACTTGTCTCTCCTCTACATTATTTGCACCTAAATTTTTTCTTTTATATACTTCACTATATTTTTCATATTTTCATTCAATCTCTCTTTCGAAGTTTTAATTTTATTATTTGTATTCTGCAACTCTTCTTTCATTTGTGCACATTTTTTTCTTTCTTCCTCTGCTTTCTCTTCCAAATATTTTTCTTTTTTTTTGTCTCATGCTCCAATTGGTTCTATAAATTTTAATTTCCGGCAACAATAGACTCCATGCTTTTGTATAATTTTTATGAAGTGGCTATTTCATCATCAAAGTTTTTAATGCTTTCATCCAATTTTTCCCCTAGTTCCTTTAGTTCTACATCCATCTGTTCCTGCTCTATAATTGCTGATGTAGAGGCAAATTTTTTATCCTTCTCTGTAATTCATTGCACTTGTTATCGGCTACTTTCCTCTTTTCTTTTTCATTTTCTAGGTCTGCCTATAAATTTTCTATTTTTTTCTCCAACTTATTTTTCTCTCTCCACCTTGAGTAGTGAAGTGTACATCACTTCGTTGGTCTTTTTTGACACACTAATTTTGTCCACATTTGAAACTTTGGTAAAACCTATTTGGAGGGTACTAATGTAGAATTTAGAGGGATCTATTTGACTTTGTAGTGGATTTTTATCTTTATTTGGGGGCATAACAACCATGAAATCCATCACTCTTTGTTTGGTTCATATATGGGAAATACCCTGTTCGATGTAGGTTGTTCCTCTAAATTTGGAGTAAGCGAACTCCTCTTCAACATCTTCTTATTTTAAATATTCATTTTTGTTGTTTTCACAAATTTATTAAAGAAATCATTTTAAAAAAAACCTAGGGTAGCTGATGCAAATGAATGTTTGAAAGGTGAAATAACACTTGCAATGATGTAAGTTCCTTCACCTATGCATGTGGTTATAACTAATTCTTTTTGGCCTCTTTTGAGGGGTTTATTCTAAAGCTACAAAAAAATATATTTGGAGTGGAAATTGATATAGTTAGAGCTTAATTTAGTCACCATTTTTGTCATAACCTTTTACTTCTTCACAATGTATTGATCACTGGGATTCTGTATAATATCTACTAATAATGGCCTCTTATGAGAGAAATCTTATTGTTGCACTTGTTCAGGATAACAAGCATTAGTACCCATGCCATCCCCACCAGTGGTAGTGGCACTTGATTGAACACTAATAGGGATACTATCCCCAGATTCCCCTCTAGTGGCAGTGGCACTTGATTCACCACCAATAGTAATACCATGTTTTGGTAGTCATTGTGATTGAATCTGAGTGTCTGCACAAGGTGGATTTGAAGCACTAAGAAATTGAAATGGAGATATAGAGAAATGAGTCATACCTTTCTATGATGAATCTGATGATTCAAGTCCAATGATTAGTTTCTCACCACATTTTGGTAGGAGTGGTGTGACAATTGGAAACCAAGGGCCTTCTCCTTTGGGAACCAAGACAAGAACTTCAAAACCTATTTTTTCCATTATGGTTTCCCCTTTTCTATATTTTTCTATCATGGACTCATCAACTCCACTCAATTTTTTAGAGAATGTAGTAGTTGTTGTAGTGACCTCAATCTCATACTCATTTTCATCATCACTTTTTTCATATGCTTCTTTGGGATGCTCCATATTCTATGTTGGAAAGTGATGTTTTGAGAGCACTATGGATCACTTGAGGGTTGCCATTTATGGAAACACATATGTTATAGTGATCACATGAAGTAAGTATGAGTGTTGGAGATAGTCATAAAAATGACTAAATACAGAATCAAATTTACAGAGTATTGTAGTATTGTTTTGGTCAACGAAGACAATATATGCTATATGATGGATTAAGAGCTTAGAGGAAGACATTTTGGGATATTTATGATCTTCAGTTAAGGTTGCATACATTTTGGTATTGATATCAGTAAGTTACAATGATATGAAGGCATGCGAAGATAGATGAATAGTGAAATAAGGCATATGAACAGTCACGATGATTAAGGGAATGCTAGATAGAATGGTAACATGCTAAGTCAGATAAAGATTGTATATTACCAACACTTTAGTAATACAAGATTGTTGACTCAGTATTTATTGTTTGCATTAGTAATTATTATGTTTTTTATTGCATTTGAGAGCCGACTGGATGACAAAATAGATATAAATAAAGAATGTTTTGTGAAAGTGATATATTGATAAGATATGGATGCGAGATTGAGATATTAGTAATGGTTGATAGAAGATGTGAGATCAGAGATTGACATAGACTATTGAGAGTTATAACTGGAACTATCCAAGCATGGTAGATGCTTATATTGTTCACTCTTGAGAACACTTTTTGTAACTAAATTATTGATTGTAAGAGTTGTAAGCTCAGTACACCTTTAACAGGGTTTATATTCCTCTAACAAGGAAATGTAATATGTAATAATCAGCTCCTAACAGGGCTAGATCTCCTAATAGGGATATTATATTTTAGTCATAGTTGTGGGTACCATCCTCACCGAGGTTTTCCCTTGGTCAGGGTTCCCTCAAAAAAAAATAATGGTGTTATGAGTTATGTGTTATGTGTTTATGTTATTTTCATTTCAAAATTAATATGGTTTATTTGAAATTGGTTTAAGTTTAATTTAAAGTGTTGTAATATCGATTCACCCCCCCTCTTAGTATTACTCAATCCTAAAAATTGTTATCAAAGCTATTGGGCCTTGGAGAGAAAGTCTAACAGCTTAAGGGAGACCAGAATGGATTCAGAAAGTTTCCAAGAGAGCTTTGAAGCAACACTTGATGACCTGGACAAAGAAAAGGCTGAGAATGGTGATTTGAAATTCAAATTAAGAAGAGCAGAAGGTTTTATCAAGAAACTAAAGGAACAACTTGAAATTTCAAGAAACTAGATACACGACCTTATGGAAAAGATCAAGGAGGATTCAGAAAATGATACATCAAACCAAGTAAAGAAGATGGAGCAAGAAAAAGAACAAATTAATCTTCTGATGATTAAGGAGATTCAACATGAAAATGATGAAAGATACAAAGTTGAAGAAACTCTCAAAGGAGCAAACATAAAGATAAGAGAAATACATATTTAACTTGATCACTACAAGGATAAATGCCTGGAATTGGAGAAATACAATTAGATCATTAAAGGTGAACTCACTCAAGCTAAATTAAACATTAGGAAGTTACATATGAGCGGTGATAAAATTGATGAATAGAGAGAGAGAGACATAAACCTAAAGGTGACATGATTGGAATTGGATACAATGAAGGAGAATGTTCTAAGATTCATGAAGAATGACATGAAGAGAAAACTAAAGATAGATCCACTTTTGAAGAATCTAAAGATCAGATTAGACCTTTCAGATTGGACACATGAAAAGAGATTGTAGAGGTAAAGGCCCTTTCAAACCCTTTACTTGTTATTATTATAACTGTTATGCATATGGACACAAGGAAGCAAAATGCAGGAAACCTAATCAGTCAAGAAAAAGGCAAGATTACATCAGAGAAGAATCAATAGAAAAGATCACATGCTACAAATGCAATAACCTTGGGCATACTCCAAGGTATTGTAAACTGCAGGTTAATCAGGATAGAAGACCACCCACATGTTACAAATGCAACAAATTAGGACATATAGAAATTTTTTTTAGGTATAATGGAATGGACAAAAGAAGAGGACCACCTCCCGTGGTTATAAAGAAAAATATTGGAGATAGTGGTAAAAGTCTTAATGAATACATAGATGAATAACCAGAAGATGAAGATGATGGTAAGGTATGGAAAGTAAAATATTTCAATAAGGCATTGGTTCAGGGAGAGACAATAGATGCTACTATGTCTTCACATGATGTTAACATTGCTACATCGACCTAGAAGGCCGAGAATGGCCTTAGGAGGAACATTGGATGAAGACATCAGATTATATCCAGCCCTTGATTATGTGGAATGAGCTCATGTGAGCTTAGATATGATGCATACAGACACTATGGAGTTTATATCTGTGATCAGAGCACTTGGAGATTCATTTCCTATGAGCATGAGATTTTTGTTTGACTAGACAATGTACGAAGTTGAGCTAATTGTGATAAATGCATTTACTCACTTGGATATGAATAAAAGACCTCAAGGCATCTCATATATTCACCATTGAACAAGCAGTGAGCAAGGACATCAGAGTTAAGAAGCATATCAATCACCTAGCAGCTACATTGCGTGATAGATTGAAGCAAAAATTCTAGAATTTAGTGTATTCAAGGTATTTAGACCATTTAATCTTAAAAGAAGCTATGGATGCACTTGTGATATATGATGTTGTTGATAGGATAAGGTATAAGTTTAAAAGACACCCTTTTAAGTCTTGTGAGGATGATCTTGAAGGAGTGTTTTCACAAACTCCATATGATATCCTTCACGTAGAGGATATTAGGGTTTACATTCATTGTAAGTATGAGACTATAGGGGATGTGAAAATATATAGGGAGATAGATGAAATGATAGAATCTGATGGAAAATTGAAAGATGAGTTCAAACACCTAAATGACCAATCAATCATAAATCTAACCCTCCTAAATAAATTCAACAAGACTGAATGGTTTAATATTATACTAAGCAGAGTGCATGATCAGTTTATATGGATAGGAGAGAAGCTTGTGAAGGTATGTAGTAAGTTAATTCATGATATAATTGGACTAGACAATGCTAGAGACATCCCTATGGTAGAGAAAAATATTAATAAGCAAGTTGAAACCCTGACTCATTCTAAATGGGATAAGTGGGCTATGATAGTAAATGACATATTTCAACAAGATGTGAGACTAGTAGAAATGATTCTAGGTTACAAGCTATACTATAACATCATACCTAATTCAGTATCAATAGGAGTAATAATGATGGCTTAAAGAATGGTAAAGGAAAACACCAAGTATAACCTATGTGAGATCCTAGCACAAAAATTCTTGGAAAATGTAAAGATAGTTAAGAAGGACAAGTCAAAAGCATTCAGATTTGGTTCACTCCTAATTCATATGTACATTCACATTGAGCACAAGTTTCCCAGAATGCACCCTAGAGCATGGAAGGACAACATACCTACTAGTATTCAAATATTAGAGAGCTACTAGAGACATAATAATACATGGGTAGATGGAGAATTATTTTCCATGATCAAGATACTACAAAGGAAAATGAAGGAAAGGTATGTAATTCCTGAGGAATTAGTTGAGAGTTATAAGGATACAATCTGTTTCATGGTTGAAATTGATTGTGTATGATTTGAAGAAGTTGAGCCTAGGAAGAAATGGTGCTACCCTATAGGATATGAGGTTAGTTCTGAGGTTCTTGTGATGCAGATAGAGCATGTAGTGGAATCTGAAATTGACACATCTGAGGAGAGATGGGGAACTTATGAAGAAACATAAAAAAAAGTAAGAGAAAAGCATGATAAAGGAACAAGGAAGATGAATATAGAAAATATGGTTGATAATATGGAAGAAAAGTCTGGAATAATAAAGGAAGAACTAAAAGGTATAAGGACTAAGATGACAGAAGGATCTTCTAGCATGAAAATTGAAGCTCCTCCACCTTTTGAAGCAAAAAAGATAGTAAGTACCACTTCTGATATAATTGATTTATCAATCACCTCTGAGAAGATAGCACAAGAGGATGTACCTGTAGACACTCCTAGGAGATCTACAAGATCAAATAGACCTAACAGTCCTAAGAGGCAAAAAGTTGAAGTATAAGCAAAGAGAAAAGAAGATAAGGTAATAGAGAATGAAGAAGAGAAAGTAGAACAAAAGAAAGCAAAGACCTTATGGAAACCAGACATCTAAATATTGAAGAAAAGAATAATAAGAGATGGAAATTTGAAGACATTTAATAGATACTATGAAAGGTATGATTCTGCTAATCAATTAGTGATTGAAGATATAGTGATTGAACACTTACTAGTCTAAAAAAGAACTTATTGGAGATTGAAGGCAGTATTCCAAAAGATTTGTATGGGAAGTTGGAAATTAGGAAACAATTAGCACAATCAGAGGATGAAAAAATAAGGAATAAATCTATTGAAGATATGTTGCCTGTAGTTTCGGTACAGGAAAGAGAGAAGATAATCAAAGAACTAAAGCCCATGTTAAGAACAAAAGCCAGACTTGTAAAAATAATGGCTAGGAAATATGATGAGGTAATTGAGGACACACAAAAGGAATTGGATCAAATAATGATGAGTGACATGCTTGAGAAGACTTCACCTCCCAAAGCTACCAAGCCTACACTTCTAGGAATGAGAGAAATCGCTAAGACAACTGAGGACACCATAAAAGGAAGTGAAGTAAATGTTGACAAGCAACCGGATTTCTTTGTTGCTCGTGTGGTAGTGACCCTTAACACTTCACTAGATGAGAGTGATTCATTTCAAGGAAACTTAGATAGTGCAATGATAGAAGAAGAGGAAGGAAAGAGAGATGAAGGACATAAAGAAGAAATATAGGAAGAGAAAGGATAGAAAGAGGAAGGACAATAAGAGGAAGAACAAAGAGAAGAGACAGGGACAAGAAAAGGAGAAGAGGTAAGAATTGAAATCAAACAAGAACCCGATACTTCCTCTACCTTATTGTTGGAAAGTATGGAGAAGCCTGTGAGAACTGATGTGGAGAATATGGATGAGGATGAAATAATGAGATTATCCTTCATGGAATTTGCTAAGGAAAAAGAGAGGTCAGAAAAAAAAGGAGATAAAAAGGTTAAGGTGATTGCTAGGGCAGTAGATACAGTGAATAAAATACTCCCTATAACTCTTATATTTCAAGGAAAAAATGATGTAGAGAACCTAAACATGGCACTAGACAACTTCAACAACCATTATGAGTCACTTGTGAAGATCATAGAAGAGAAGGTAGAGAAGAGATACATAGAGAAGAAGTTGAAGGAAGTATGCCAGTCTATTTCATGGGACTTGGGCATTCTGAAAGCAACTACTTCTAAGGCCAAAAGATGTATTGCACAAGGAAGAAAGTTGTATAGTTATTGCATCAATCCTATCAGACACATCAAGAATATTAAGGACATAATATCTAAGGATACGACTACATTGATAATCTAAAACTGATTGAATAAATTGAACGGAAAAGATAGTGATTAGAGATCACCGAGCTATTAAAGTGATATGTAAGACAATTAAATCAGTCAATATGTTGTCATTGTTGTCAACTAGTTTTGACTATACTTATCATGTTGGTTACAAACGTCTGAAGAAGAAAAATGGTAAAGGAAAGAGATATCTACATGTAGAAGAGATGAATATGGAGATATGGCTAAGGTATACATTGGGTAACTTATTGATGAGTCTATGACATCATTTTTTTGACTTGATTGTATTACATGAATCTGTTATGTATTGAAGATCAGAATTGAACAAGTTAATGTGGTTGGTAATTGAAGATTTCTGTATACACCGAGCTAGTGTAGTGTATATCGAGTATCAGTAATAACCGAGTTAATATTCACTGACACATTTTGTATTATTTGAGTAAGAGAAAATAATTGAAAAAAAACTGACTGTATTTATGATCTCGCAAAATGTGTATGATTCTGAGGTAAAAGATAAAGTTAGTTATGAGGATCTAATGAATGACAAAATTTAGAAATGATCGAATGGAGAAGATTGAAATGTATTATTGACACATCTGCCGAGGAAGCTTGAAGTGGCAAAATGGATGATGGAGATTAAGAGGCAAAATCTAATGGATGAGATGAAAATGATTTATGACATCTCTTTAAAGAGACAAGAGATTCCTTATTGAGTTTGGGAGCTAATTGAATCTGTAGGAGAATTTACCTGGAAGGAAGTTTTCATGCACCACTGATCAAACTGGTTACAGATAGAACCGAGCAGAACTGCAAGCATAACCGAGTGTTAGAGTATTGTTGACCGAGCTGAATATGATGAAGGCTTGAAGTGATTATTGATCAGAGGAGGTATTATGAGATTAGCTTAGATATGGAAATCTACAATCTTAGTTGTATTTGAATAAGATGACTACTGTACCAGTTTAACCATTGTTACAGCTAAATCTCTTAACCGAGTGGACTTAACCATCTTATTTGTATTTCAATATGACATTCTATGAATGTTGATGATTTTCTTTTTGACCCCATAGTGAATGTTGGTCGAGAGTCAACTGGTAGTGATAAATCCTTTAACTAGGTCACACCTTACAATGTGCATTGTAACTTTTAACAGGGTTGGCTCCTAACCGAGCTCACTTCAGAAGAGTGAAATATTTTGGGTTACCGGTCCGAGGTGGTTTTTCCCTTAGTAGGGTTTCCACGTTAAAATCCTTGTGTTATTTTTTACTTGATGTGATTGGATTGTTTGTTTACTTTACACATTTCATATTTTGGATTAATCAATAAACACAATATTAATTTGACTAGTATTCAGTAAATGAACAAAAATATTGTTATTGCTATCCTACTGAGTTGGTTATTTGTTTGAAAATTTTTCAATATATACATCTGGGAGTTTGGGACTATAGGATATCTAGAATTAACTAATTCACCCCCCTCTCAGTTATCTAACAAGTGGTATCAGAGCTTGTGTGCTTGAAAAGGAAGTTTTAAGGACTTGAGCTAAAGATCACAAGATGTATAAGAGAGAGGTTCCAAAGCTGAACAAGGACAACTTCACAACATGGCAGAGCAGAATGAAATTGCATATATCATGAATCAGAGAATATGCACTATATCTCCTGACTAATGAGTACATACAACCAACTATTGGACCTTTGACTATTGATCAATTGAGAGATAGACATGAACATAACATGGAAATGATAGAGATTGATGCTGCCCTATCTAATGAAAAATTTAAAGATATCAAAGCACGCACTTCAATAAAAGCAATGTGAGATAAATTGACACTAGTCTACGAAGGAGATGTGAATGTGATGAGAGAAAGAGCTGAAAGCTTAAGAGGAAGATTTGATGATATGAAGATGAAAGAAGGTGAAAATATTTCATAGTACAGTAACGGAATCAAGGAGGTTGTCAATGCTATCTGAGGAGCAGGAGGTGTTATTGATGAAGACATTGTTGTGAGTAAAATTATTAGAACCTTATTGCCAATCTACGCTATTATAATCTCTGCAATTCATGAAATGAGATCTACACCAAGTAATGTTCTTACACTTGATAGTCTGATCGGTAAGTTGACTACTTTTGAGCTAAATAACTATGATAACAGTATTGTACTGAGTGTTGAGTTTGTATTTATGTCATCTTTGAAAATTGGAAATTCAAGCAATAAACATATGATAAAGAATGAAAGTGACAGTGATAGTGAAGAATATGGACTTGATGAACTTGAAGCACTTATGGCTAGAAGGCTGCAGAAAGGTAAATGAAGGTATAAGGGAAAATTACCTCTAGCATGTTTTAACTATAAATACATTGGTCATACTACAGCTAGATGTCCGAATAGGAAAGACGATGACAAAGACAATGACCGATCTGGTAAAAAGAAGTATGACAAAAGAGATAACCGAGATTGTAGAGGTAACTGACACTATGATAGAAGAAACAACTGAGAATACAAAGACAAAGGAAAGAAGGCTTGTTACCTTGTTGGAGATGATGATGATGACACTGACACTGACACTGACACTGACACTGATACTAATGAAGACATTCAGGTGATATTCATAGCTTTGAAAGAAGATTCAAAAGAAGAAGAAAGATATGTAGAAACAACACTTATCTCTAAAGTTAGCTAGAATGAACATGGATTATTGATAGTGGCTATACACACCATATGACTGGTGATGGGGATAAATTTTAATATCTTGAACACTATAATGGAGGATCTATTAAAATGAGTAATGATACACCTTGTCAAGTGAAAGGAAAATGATCTATCATGTTGAATAATAAGATTGAATGTGAAAATGCATATGGGGTGAAGGGACTTAACTATAACTTGTTAAGTGTAGCACAGTTGAATAACTCAGGTCACCGAGTTGCATTTCAAAGTAGGAAGGTGAAGATCTATGATGAAATAGGAAAGTTGGTCGGTACTGGTGAATAATCTAAAGGTAATATATTTTATCTTGACAATTTTGGAACTTCTTATTTAATGGCTAGAAGTGAAGATGTGTGGTTATGGCATAAAAGGTTATGTCATGTGAATTTTGACAACATGGTTAAGATCAGTAAGAAAAGAAAAGTTAGAGGTTTATCGAGCTTATCTAAACCTAACCATGTCATGTGCAAACAATGTCAAATGGAAAAAATGTCAAAATCTAGTTTCAAGAGCAAGACCCACTCATATAAAGCTATTTTGGAGTTGGTTCATACCGACTTATGTGGTAATATGAGAACTTAGAGTTATTATGGTGATAGATACTTTATTCTATTTGTTGATGACTGCTCTATTAGGAATAATAGTCCACAATACAATTGAGAGGGGAGGGGGGTGAATAGGTTGTATAACATATTATCAAACTTTAATATTTGAGCACCACAATATCAGATCTAATGAAAATAATGAATGCCAACACAATAACACAATATTTTGGTCTTGGGGAAACCCTATTAAATGTAAAAACCCTGGTGGGAATTAGCACCCAAAAATGATGTACTGAGAGTATAATTATCCTTGTTGGAAGATATAGCCTTGTTAGGAGCTTATTGAATCATTACAGTACATAGTCCTTGTTAGAGGAAAAACCCTATTAGGAGTCAAGAACAAAAAGGGAGGGCTCACTACCCAAAGAAGGTTAATTCCACCTTCAAAACTCATTGTTCACAACACAAGTGTATATGACGAGATACAAAATCTTTTGAACTATTCAACAAAAAATGTCTTTTCTTGATCAATTCCAATGAATTCCACCAATAAACCTATGCTCTACATACAACAGAAACAAGCTCATAGCTTTCACAACTTCTCTATTTCATCATCTTTTTTATATATATTTCTTTTCCAAAGAAAAGATCTTTCTTTTATACCTTATTACAATTCTTATAAACATGTCAACCCATAAGGATTTCCTAATTACAAAAAATTACATAAACCCTTGCTAAGATACACACGGTATCTAGAACAAGTCTACACTGATTACATTACAATAATTAAGGACCAACATCCTTAATTCAAGTTCACCATCCATCATACACGCTACATCTCTATAGTCGGCTTCCAAATAGATCATCTTCCATAGTACATACCACAAATGACATCATCTTGCATTTCGTACCTTGCGCAGTTCATAGAACATTCCTTAATACTCTATCTTTAATCTTTGAAGTTCGCATGGACTATTTCCACATCACCAAAAAGAAATACACAAAACTCAGAGACTAACTCTGCCATTTCTCACTGTTACAGCCAGTGACCAGTCTTCACCAAAACATCTATAACTCATCCAATATGAAACATTACATGATGCGATCTTGGATATAAGATCACAACATCCTCCTGAATTCTCATCTGTCTTCACAACATCTGAAACATCTGTACAATGTCCATACACTATGATTACTAGTCTGATTCCCTCATTGAAACATATGTTGACTATTATACACTAATTTTTGCACCCTTTTCAAGCTCTCTTGGTCTTGATAACCTAGTATAACTTTGGGATCATCTCCAAGTTGTGGGACCTTTTCTAACTAAGATGAAACCTCTAGGTTCTAGGCTAGTTTCTCTTGGATAATCACCTTAATTTTCTTCTTGACATGAAAGTAAATTCTTGAAGGGAAAGGGATAGAAGGAATGCTAAAAGGGAAATGACTGAAAGAAAACTATCCTACTAGGTGATACACTGAAATGATATGAACATAATATATTGACCAAATTAGCATGAAGGCTCTTAGATCTAATAGAACACAATCTTCCTAAATAGGCTTGCATAAGTGTTTCATAGAGAGGTCTAAACAAAAGACACAGACTATGACTTGCAAGCAAACATTATTTTTAGCAAAAAGGCACAGGAATGAGACAAGACAACTTAGGATGAACAAAATCCACAAAACTATCTAAATCAGATAAGATGCAATAGCACATGAATAAGCTGAAAGAAATAAGGGCTCTGGAACTCCAAGATTTCTCTAACAAAGCCATTATATTATACCCAATAAGAGAAATACAGACAAGGGAAAGGCTTGAGGGAAGAGAAGATGCCACATAAAGCCTCTATTAAATCTGATAAATTAATGAAAGATTTACAAACTATAGAAGCTAGAGGGTAGGAAGAATGCCACATATAACTCCTAAGAAAGAAAAAATATTTCTCTAAGAGCTCCAAAAGACTAATATATACATCTCCCTTTTGTACATAGGTCGGAGTAGAAAACACTTAGGGTTACATATATTTTCATATAATAATAAAAACCCTAACTCTATCATGTCTGATCATAAATGCATTGGAAATATCTTTAGGATATTAGATATATGCCTTCAACCTCTTGTGTGAATCAGGACATAGAACTTCCTGACATTCAACAAACTCTAGCTACCTGCGCTAAGCAACAATCAACTACATTTAATCAGCATGGCACTCTGTGAAGAAAAAATCAACACAACGCAGCTACCCAAATCTTTGCATCATTTTTCTAACTACAACTATCCTAAAAAAATCAATTTCAAGCTACCCCTTTGTCGTTCACGACTCACTATAACAAACCAACATGAAGCCCCTACAAAATATTCAAATTTGGCCACAACAGCTAACCGAGAAAACTTTAAAACATGACCGTTGGTTTCATGTTTTCCTGGCAGATTGGGTGGTCCTTATAATCCATCAATAGTTGATGAACCCTTTGAAAAGTCTACAGCCACATCACCACCTCTCGACCAATAAAAATGAACACCTCAGCATGATCGACACCTCAGACCCACCGCTTTACTTACTTTTCCATCGGACAGTTGTCGTATTGCCATGAAGACTATTTTTTGTGCAACTTTCCTTAGTGGCATCATGATAACCATAGGTTACATTCAAACTTTAACCACCTTTGAGCCTTAAGAAATCGGGCCCGCCATGACAAGTGGCAATTGATCACAGTTGCGCGGATAGAAAAATGTTGATGTCGAGTAGAGAAGCGAAGGTGCGAAAGGTAGAAAACAACCAAGGCTTCCAGACCTCGACTAAAGGGTAACGAAGAGGTAGAAAAAATCAGAGATTTTGACTAAGACAACTTTTGAAACCCTGTGACATGGGATAAGCCATTTCCTATAGACCTTCAAACATGAATATCTCCTTGGTTTTTGCAATTAAGCATATGCGATCAGAACTGGAGCTTGGTGAGATCATGAACAATCTGAGGCTAAGGGCGCAAGCCATTAAACTTTGTAGATTTTATTCACAAGTAAAAATAAGATTGTAGGAAGATAAAGAGAGAAAAGATGACAGGAAACACAACCAAGACCAGAAAATTTACAAGGTCTCTCTCACAGGCTGGGCTCTACCCTTGTGGGAGCCTCATTTCACTCCACCTGTGGCCAAAATTGTATGATAATAAATTTTGGGTAACATTTTGGCAATTTCTGCTAGATTTTAGCTTGCTAGACATTGGAAACCAGTGACCTTGATGCAATCCATTGGGCATAGGAGTCATCTCCTGAACATAAAACTTTCTTGATAGAGAGAAGAACAAAAAACTATGCTCGAGCACTTCTTGGAAAACAAGGAAAGACTAAGCTAGAAACTGAAAGAAAGTAGGAAAAACTACTCTACCCTAAACTAACCAGTGCAAAAACTTGGTTAAAAAAAACCATTCACTGGTATGTTGAAGTAACTACCCTTCCTCATTAGGACATTTTGTATTAGACATGTGGAGATAGCTACAAATATATGAGGCACATAAAAATTTGTCAAATAGTTAAGAACTGCCTCTACAAAAATAGGACCAAGTTTACCTTCCTCTAATTGATCATATGGAGAGCCCCTAGTAAACTCCTTCTGGGCCAAGTATCTGATAGGGTAACCTCTTGAAAGTCTGAAAATAGAACTTTCCTTGGCTTCTTTATCTTCATGGTTGCCTTTCATCATGGATAACCATGTCAACTCATCCTCTAGGGTCAGGGGACTATCATCTTCCTCTTTTAAATAGGCTAAGAGCTCATCAAAGTTGTCAATACCCTGAAGATCTAGAACTAGCTCCAACCCTTGCTCATGTAGCAACCTCTCAGAAAGAGGGAAATCCAAAACTAGGCCTTCTTTAACAGGCACATAACTTTGAATCTCCACTCCAAGGAATAGGGATTCATCATGCAATTTGTCACAAAAAACCTCTATGATGTTGGAAAAATCATATTCTTCCATAACTTTTTCATCTTGCTCAACAAAACTAGGCAGCTCATCTAATAAAACCATAACATCTTCTTCCTCATCAACAAAGAAGGGAAGCTCATCAAAATAATCAACCAAGAGCTTAGGTTGGGTATCAATCTCCACCTCCTCACCTTTCTATCCCACTTTATCATAGTCATCACTTAGCACTGATACCTCTGATTTCCTCTCCTCCTTATCACATGAAAGCTCATTTACCACAGGTCCTTGCTTTGACACTAGACTAGTATCTTTGAAAAGACTTGGCATCTGACAACCAGGAGGTAGAGTCCATTGGGGTTTCCATGGTAGTTCATCATCTTGAAAGACCAGAGGGGCCTCTTGGGATAAATAATTTTCTTGAACAGACTGCTCTTGCAGGGTGGTTGACTGAATCTCAAGTATAGGCTCTTGGAAAGAACTCTTTGCCTTAAAACTTGGGATGTGAAATTAAAAGGGCTCATATTCTTGAAGGGTACCCCTAAATCTTGGAAATGAATGCTTTGTAGGCTCTTCATGTGTAGGCTCTTGGGGTAAATGGGTCTTCCAGCTTGGGATCTTAGGTTTAAGAGCCTCTTGTTCAACAATTTGTGATCTTAGCCTTGTTTTCTCAATATTAGCTCGACGTTTAATCTCTTCTTGAAATTGTCTTATTTGTTTCCCATCAACAAGAGCCTCTGAAATTTGGTTGGAAATGAACCCTTGCTCATAAATTTGAGCTTCCATTTCTCGCTGCTCCCTGATCTTATATATTTTCTCAATCATATTGAGCAACATATTCTTTATCTTTTCTTTCTCTTTCATTAAGTTTGAGCTCTAAGTCTACTGCCAATTAGGGTAAGAAGGGGTGGGTGGGTGGTAAGCATGATGAGGTAGTTGGCATTGCATTTCTTGTTGTGCCCTTTGTGCCCATTATCCCTCTTGTCGGAGGGCCTGCCCATAATCTTGTACAAAGGCATAATCATTTGGGGCATGCTAGATATATTGATAGCCTTGTATAGTATGGAAGCTTGGGGTAAAAGAAGGCTTTGGTTGATTTTCATATGGCCGATGATTGGCCCATTGAGCATTATTCTCATAATAGGATGGTGAGTAACCTGACTGTCCATAATAACTTGACATGTCTAGTCATGCAATTAGCTGGAATTTGAATATGAAAGATTTGAAACATACTAGCACTTGATCTTTGAAACCAGTAGACCTTCCAGAGTCACCAGATATGCAACAAAATGACCTCTTCTAGGTTTGTAATATGTTATCAGCATATCAGAGATAGCATATCTTTGCAAATAAACCTCTTTTGTAGTAATCAAAATTTTTATCCCCCAAGGTGGGGTGTCTTTGAATATAAATCTGAACCTTGTAGTCCCACCGGGCATGCCATAAATTTTATACACTAAGTTTTGCACCCTTTTCAAGCTCTCTTGGTCTTGATAACCTAGTATAACTTTGGGATCATCTCCAAGTTGTGGGACCTTTTCTAACTGAGATGAAACCTCTAGGTTTTAGGCTAGTTCCTCTTGGATAATCACCTTAATTTTCTTCTTGACATGAAAGTAAATTCTTGAAGGGAAAGGGATAGAAGGAATACTAAAAGGGAAATGATTGAAAGAAAACTATCCTACTAGGTGATACACCGAAATAATATGAACCTAATATATTGACCAAATTAGCATGAAGGCTCTCAGATCTAATAGAACACAATATTCCTAAATAGGCTTGCATAAGTGTTTCACATAGAGGTCTGAACAAAAGACACAAACTGTGACCTGCAAGCAAACGTTCTTTTCAGCAAAAAGGCATAGGAATGAGACAAGACAATTCGGGATGAAATAAATCCACAAAACTATCTAAATCAGATTAGACACAATAGCACATGAATAAGCTGAAAGAAAGAAGGGCTCTGGAACTCCAAGATTTCTCTAACAAAGCCAGTATATTATACCCAATAAGAGAAATACAGACAAGAGAAAGGCTTGAGGGCAGAGAAGATGCCATGGAAAGCCTCTATTAAATCTGATAAATCAGTGAAAGATTTACAAATTGTAGAAGCTAGAGGGTAGGAAGAATGCCACAAATAACTCCTAAGAAAGAAAAACTCTTTCTCTAAGAGCTCCAAAAGGCTAATATATACATCTCCCTTTTGCACGTAGGTTGGAGTAGAAAACACTTAGGGTTACATAGATTTTCATATAATAATAGAAACCCTAACTCTTTTATGTCTGATCATAAATGCATTGGAAATATCTTCAAGATATCAAATATATGCCTACAACCTCTTATGTGAATCGGGACATAGAACTACTTGACATTCAACAAACTCTAGCCGCCTGTGCTAAGCAACAGTCAACTGCATTTAATCAAAATAGCACTCCATGAATACAAAATCAACACAAGGCAGCTACCCAAATCTTCGCATCATTTTTCTAACTACAACCGTCCTAAAAAAATCAATTCCAAGCTACCCCTTTGTCATTCACAGCTCACTGTAACAAACCGACATGAAGCTCCTGCAAAATATTCAAATTTGGCCCCAACAACTAACCGAGCAAACTTTAAAACATGATCATTGATTTCATATTTTCCCGGCAGATCAGGTGGTCCTTATAATCCATCAATAGTTGACAAACCCTTTGAAAAGTCTATGAACACATCACCACCTCTCGGCCAATAAAAAATGAACACCTCAGCATGACCGACACCTTGGACCCATCGCTTTACTTACTTTTCCATTAGACGGTTGTCATAATGCCGTGAAGACTATTTTTCATGCAAATTTTCTTAGCAACATCATGATAACCGTATGTTACATTCAAACTTTAACCGCCTTTGAGCCTTAAGAAACTTGGCCCACCACGACAGGTGGCAATTGGTCATAGCTGCGCGGATAGAAAAATGCTGATGTCAGGTAGAGAAGCAAAGGTGTGAAAGGTAGAAAACAACCAAGTCTTCCAGACCTTGACAAAAGGGTAATGAAGAGGTAGAAAACATTAGAGATTTTGACTAAGACAACTTTTGAAACCCTATGACATGGGATAAGCCATTTCCTACAGACCTTCAAACTCAAATATCTCCCTAGGTTTTGCGATTAAGCATATGTGATCAAAACTAGAGCTTGGTGAGATCATGAACAATCCGAGGCTAAGGGTGCAAGCCATGAAACTTTGTAGATTTTCTTCACAAGTCAAAACATGATTGTAGGTAGACAAAGAGAGAAAAGATAATAGGAAACACAACCAAGACCAGAAAATTTACAAGGTCTCTCTCACAGGCTGGGCTCTACCCTTGTGGGAGCCTCATTTCACTCCACCTATGGCCAAAATTGTATGATAAGAAATTTTGGGTAACATTGACATCAGTGACAAAACACAAATGACAACAGTATGAGTGCCCATTTAGTAATGTAGTGATGAAACATATTAAATGTCTCAATCATGTCTCCGTGCATTAGCAATATCTAACAATCTCCCCCTTTGGCATTGATTTTAACATATGGGAAAATCTTATCCCAAAGTTTATATCAATCCAAAGTCTTGCAACCAAACAATCTCCCCATATAGTAGGGATTTTCTCATAGCAACACTTCCCCTTTGACAATAATGGCAAAGGGTGCCATGAGTTATCAACTGCTTTCCAACATCTCTCTTCCACGATCACTCCCCCTGAGGAGTAGATCCCTACATCTAGTTCAGATTATGACAAGGCTCTGAAAACCCCTGGATTGATGCATCTCTACATCATTTAATTCTAACTAGGAGGGGCTTGAACCCCCAACATATTTCTGAGATATTCAAAGGTATCTTTCGGTAGTGGCTTTGTGAAGATGTCTGCAATCTACTCTTTTGTATTGATATATTCTAGTTTGATTTCCTTTTCTGCCACCTTGTCTCTCAAGAAGTGATACTTGATAGAAATGTGTTTAGTTTTGGAGTGCATCACCATAATCTTTGACATATACACTGTACTAGTGTTATCACAATGGATAACCATAGGTTCATCAAAAGTTATTCCAATGTCTGTCAGCATTTCTTTCATCCAAACAATCTGAGTGTAGTTTATAGCAGTAGCAACATACTCTGATTCAGTAGTAGATTGTGCTATACAATCTTATTTCTTACTTAGCCAAGAAACCAACTTTTTCCCAAGGAAAAATGCACCACCACTAGTACTTTTTCTGTCATTAATATTTCCTTCCCAATTAGCATCAGTATAAGCATGAAGTTTAAAGCTATCATTTCTGTCATACCATAAGACATAGTTTATGGTTCCTCTTAGATACCTTAGTATCCTTTTCACATCAGCTAGATGTGTTTCTTTTGGTTCTGCCTGATATCTAGCCATAATTCCAACAAAATTAGCAATATCTAGTCTGGTGTGGGTCAAATATTGTAGTCCTCCAACCATTGATCTATACAAAGTCTAAAAAAAACACTTTGATTCATCATCAATTGTTAGCTTGTTACCAGTCACCATAGGTGTTCCTACTGGTTTACAATCTTCCATTCCAAATTTCTTAAGCAATTCTTTGAGATACTTGGTCTGAGAAATGAAAATGCCATTCTCATTCTGAGTTATTTGTAATCTAAGAAAGAATTTCATTTCACCTATCATGGACATCTCAAATTCACTTTCCATTTCTTTAGCAAATTTCTTACATAGATCATCATTACCTCCAAAGATAATGTCATCCACAAATACTTCTATTATCAAGATTCCATCTTCACTAGTTGTTAAATAGAAATTACTATCCGCATTACCTTTTCTGAATCCAAGCCCAAGTAGATACTTGTCTAACCTTGCATACCAAGCCCTAGGATCTTGCTTTAGCCCATACAGAGCTTTCTTTAATTTGCACACCATGTCTTTATCTTCTCATAGAGGAAATCCATCTGGTTGTTCTATATATACTTCTTCAAGATCTCCATTCAGAAATGCAGATTTTACATCCATCTGATACACTTTGAAGTTTTTATGTGCAACATAAGATAAGAACAATCTTACTGCCTCTATTCTAGCAATAGGAGCAAATGTTTCTTCAAAGTCTATGCCTTCTTTCTGTGAGTATCCCTTACACACTAGTCTTGCTTTGTTCCTTACAACAATTCCTTCTTCATCCATTTTGTTTCTTAAAACCCATTTTGTTCCTATTATATTTTTATTTTTAGGTCTGGGAACCAGTTCCCAAGTATTATTCTTCTTTAGCTGATCCAATTTTTCTTTCATAGCATTTATCCAAGATTCATCTTTAAATGCTTCATCTGTAGTTTTTGGTTCAACTTGAGAAATCAAACAGATTTCTTCTCTAACTTTTGATCTAGTTAGCACTCCTTGACTAGTATTGCCAATAATTTAATTTTTAGGATGGTTAATTTTTACATACCTTGGTGTTTTAGGAGTCTCATTAGCCTTACTTGTGCTAGCATCACTAGCCTCTTTTTCACTTTCTTCCTTAACAAGTTCTCCTTCTGTAGCAGTAGTAGTTTCTTTTATCTCTGCAATCTGATTACTGTCATACATTCTTTCTTGTATCTGAAACTTCTCATCTATTCTTACATTGTTACTTTCAATCATCTTCCTCAATCTCAGATTGAAGCATTTGTAATCCTTGCTTTTAACAGAGTAACCAAGGAATATTCCTTCATCACTTCTAGCATCAAACTTCCCTATTTCATCATCTCTCTTGATATAACACTTACTACCAAATATTCTAAAATATTTTACAGTAGGAGTATGATTAAACCATAATTCATAGGGAGTCTTACTTGTACCTTCTCTGATTTGAATTCTGTTTAATGTATACACTGTTGTTCCAATAGCCTCTCTCCAATGTACATCAGATACATTTCCTTCAATCAACATTATCTTAGCAACATCAAGTATAGACCTGTTTCCTCACTCTGCTATCCCATTCTACTGTGGACTCCTAGGAGAAGATGTTTGTCTCTTTATCCCATTCTCTTCAAAGTATGAACTAAATAAGTCTGAAGTAAACTCTCCACCTCTGTCTGACCTTAAGCACTTGATCTTTAAACCTAATTCATTCTCTAATTTTTCTTTGAACAACTTGAATTTATCAAATGCTTCTGATTTCTCTCTTAAATAAGTAACCCACATCATTCTAGAAAAGTCATCAAGAAAGAGTATAAAATACCTTTCACCATAGTATGAATTTGCTCTTGTAGGTCCACATAGATATGTATGTACTAGATCCAAATTTCCTTTTGATGTATATGCTTTTCTTTTGTAACTGCTTCTAGTCTACTTTCCCATAACACATTATCTACATACAATGTTAGATGGTTTCACAATCTTCGACAGATCTCTTACAGCATTAGCCATACTTGCCTTCACAATGTTATCAAAATTAACATGACAAAATCTCCTATGCCATAACCAACTATCATCTACCTTCACAACAAAACAAGAGGCTCCATATGTGTTTAGTTCAAATACATTACCTCTAGATTTCAAACTGGTAGCAATCATTTTTCCTTCCTTACTTCTGATAAAACATTTATCATTAATAAAACTTAGCTAAAATTCTTTATCCATTAACTATCCAACACTCAATAGATTATGTTTCAGTCCTTCAACAAGCAGTACATTGTCTGTGTTATTCTTTCCATCCAGAGTAATGGATCTTACTCCTCTGATAGATTTAGGGAGATTGTCCCCAAACCTCACAACACCTCTATCATACTTTACTAATTTAACAAACTTGTTCTTATCACCGGTCATATGATGAGAACAACCACTATCAATTATCCATTTAGTTTTCTTGTCAGCATGAGATACTAAAGCTTTTTCTTCATGTACTGGTTCATCTCTAATAGCAACAAATCCAATCTCTTCATAATCTAAATCATCATCATCAGAGATTCCTTCACTAGCATAATAACATTCTCTATCTTTTTTAATCTTTTCATAATTAGGTTTGTACTTAGAAACTCTTGTAGGACATCTAGATGCAAAATGACCTACCTTATTGCATGAAAAATATTTTAAGGGTAACTTGCCTTCAAACTTGCCCTTACCTCTTTTTTCTCTTCTAGCAATTAGTGCAACAAGTTCATCCATCTTTCTTTCTTCGGTCATTATTTGTTCCCATTCCTCAACATACTCACCAAGCTCTTCTTTTAGGTCTTCTTTGCTGGTGCTCGGAAGTGCATATAATTTCTTGTGTGCGGATGCCTTGAATGCAAATTCTGTTAGGAATAGTCCTAAGAGATAACTGATAGGGGGGGGGGGCTGAATCAGTTATCTACAAGTTTCAATTCTTTATCCAATTAAGTATATAGTAATATTAAGTATAAACACAATGAAAGAACACTTAACAAAACAACACAATTTTGGTTATGGGGAAACTCAAATAGGTAAAAAACCCGGTGGGAATTGACACCCACTAATAATTTCACTAGTGTATTATGATCCCTGTTAGAAGATATTGCAACCCTGTTAGGAGTTGTTCTTTACAATTATTTTAGTACAATGATCTGGTCAAGGGTCGGACCTTTTTAGGAGTCTTTTACAATTAACCTTGTTAGGGGTGAGGACGCACTGTCCGAGAGCTCACTTCTCAAAGGGGTGAAGGCTACAACCTTTTGAATAACAGATCTACACTATATCTGGATCTTGATGAACTACACTTAGACCTGCTATCTTGATCAGTTGCAATGAATAACATACACTTTCTCTTATGTCACATAGACCTTCTGCTGATGGCTCAACGCTTCACACTCTCTGCTCTGCTCTGATCTTTCAATTCATGAACCATACTTAGGAATCACAAATGACTTCCTATTAATACCTTTCCTCTAGATGATATAATCAAGTTGACCTATTATAACCATCTTGAAATCATATTAGAGAAACAATAAAACTCTCCAATAACATCTTTGTCAGCTCTACTTATCACACAACACAAACTAGGACCTGTCCAACTCAATATGAGTGAACATGTTACTTCACACTGTTGGCTCCACCAAATTAACTGATACTTTCTCCTTGTGCTGAATTGTGACATGAGCTCTTAACCAAACATTCTTAACTCTCCAAAAAATGTGCACATACCAAGATGATAGGTACAACTACTTTACCAATATAATCTCTGTCAGCTTCTTTGGATAAACTCAGGAAACTATGACTGTCAACTGTAAACACCATAACTTAACTTCTTCTAAATATTCGATTCTACATCCATGAACATAACATCATACACATGTTCATAGCATAAGTATAAAGGTGCAAGTCTCCATTGCAACCATACAACCAATTAGATTCAGGACCGTTCCTGGGACCTGTCAGGACCACTCACTGATATACACAACTATATTACTGTCTTTACTTAGAATCAACCTTTTCATCTATGATATCATGCTAATAACATATCTATGTAACATATGTTGAATTGTTTCTCCATCAGGCTTCCACGCATGTTGCTTTCCATATGTTGTCATCAATGAGAAACATACAGTTAACAATCTGGCTTGCTGGAAAATCACCAACAATCTCCCCCTTTGGCATTGATGGAAACATATGGAATGAAAAATACCACCAATCCAAATGTCCAATTCTTTTATAACATTCTCCATTTCCTCAACAAAACTCCCCCAAGGAAGTATCTTCCAATTGCTGCAATAATCGTCAATATTCTCCATTTCCTCAACTATACTGCTTCCCATGACTATGTTTGTACTCCCCCTTTCTACCTTCTTTTTATGTTTTTCATGACTATATACTAATCTCCCTTTGACATCAATGGAAAAGGGTGCTGAAAATATTTAAGCACCAGTACTACTCTTGAGGTAGAGTAGTCAACCTTTCATCAGTCACTGAGGACCGACACACTTCTGCTATCTCTAATCAGATTTAGGGAAGGGAATTACTCCCAACTTCTCCCTGAGATACTCAAAAGTATCCATAGGTAAAGGCTTTGTGAATATGTCTTCTAGATGATCTTTTGTACTCACATAGTCCACCATTACTTCTTTCTTAACTTTCTCTCTTAGGAAGTGATATTTTATCTCAATATGTTTTGTTTTTGCATGCATCACAGGGTTCTTTGACATATTGATAGTGCTAGTGTTATCACAATGAATAAAAATAGGGTAGTCAATCTAAATGCCAAAATATTTTATCATCTTCTTGATCCACACAATTGTAGAACAATTCAGTGCTACTGCAACATACTCTGCTTCTGCTATTGATTGAGAGATACAATTCTTCTTTTTACTTGTCCAAGTGACAAGTCTGTCTCCAAGGAATGAAAATCCTCCAGAGGTGCTCTTTATATCATCCACACATCCTACCCAATCTACATCTATATATACATGAAGCTTTACATTTTCTGAATTAGGATACCATAAACCATAGTCTAAGGTTTCATTCAAGTATCTGAATATTCTTTTTACTACCATGAGATGACTTTGCTTAGGTCCTGCTGCAAATCTCCCAACAATACCAAATGGATTGGAAATGTATGGTCTAGTTTGAGTAAGATATATAAGTTTACCAATCATAGACTTATACAAGATTATGTCTATTGCAGGTGAATACTCTTCTTTTGAAAGCTTGCATCCTATTACCATAGGGGTACTTACTAGTTTGTAATCATCCATCTTGAATGTCTTTAAGATATCTTTCAAATACTTAGTCTAATTTATGAATATACCTTTGTCTGTCTACTGCACATTCAATCCCAAAAAGTACTTGATAGGACCAATCATGCTCATTTCAAATTCGCTCTGCATCTCCTTAGCAAATTCTACACTAAGCTTATCATTGCCACCAAATATAATGTCATCAAAAAATATAGCGACTAACAATAGTCCATCAGATGTCTCTCTTATGAATAAGTTACAATCTGCTACTCCCTTTTTGAATCCAATCTTAGTCAAGTAACCATCAAGTTTTTCATACCATGCTCTAGGGGCTTGCTTGAGTCCATAGAGGTCTTTCTTTAATCTGCATACCATATTAGGTTTGTTTGATAAGGTGAATCCTTCTGGCTGCTCAATTTATACTTCTTCCTTCAACTCTCCATTCAAGAATGCTGACTTAACGTCCATTTGGTATACTTTTAAGTTCTTGTATGTAGCATAGGCTAGGAACAATTTTATGGATTCCAATCTGCTTACAGGGGAAAATGTATCTAAGTAATCAATTCCTTCTCTTTGCACATATCCTTTACATACTAGTCTTTCTTTGTTTCTTACTATTGTTCCATCTTCATTCATTTTATTTTTGAAAATCCACTTGGTTCCTATTACATTCTTATCACTAGGTCTAGGGACCAATTCCCATGTATCAATCTTAATTATCTGATCTATCTCTTCTTTCATTTCTTCATGCCAATCTGAGTCATTGCATGCATCTTCAACACTTACAGGTTCAATCCGTGATAGTAAACATACCTCTTCATTTGCTGTGGAAATTTTTGCTTTTGATCTTGTCATGAATTTACTGTTCTAATTTCCAATGATATCTCCCTTTTAATGATATCTAGATGTAAATTTAGGAACATTAGGTTTGAATTTTTCATTTTCCTTTTGTGTTTCTTCTTCACTTGTTTTAGGGTCATTGGATAGAACATTTATGCTGTCAAACATTTCTTCAACAACTGCTTCAATACTGGTAGGTCTAGGTTCTTATTCAATCATAGGTACATAATCATGACATCTCTCTTGAATCATAAACTTTTCATCAATCCTTACATGAGCACTTTCAAATATTTTCTTCAATCTTAAATTAAAACATCTATACGCTTTGCTTTTAGTAGAATAACCAAGAAAAATACCTTCATCACTTCTTGCATCAAACTTGCCAATCGCTTCATCTCTCTTGATGTAACATTTGCTTCCAAATATTCTAAAGTATTTTACTATAGGTACATTACCAAACCATAGCTCATAAGGTGTCTTGTCTGTGCCTGGCCTCAATTGAATTCTATTGATTGTATAGACTGCAGTATTAACCACATCTCTCAAATAGGTGTGAGCCACCTTTCCTTCAATCATGATAGTGCACGCTGTGTCAAGAATGATCATATTCCTTCTTTCTGCAAAGGAGTTCTAGGTGCATTTAATTGGCTCTTTATTCCATGTTATTCATAGTACTCATAAAATCTATCAAAGATGAATTCTCCTCCTCTGTCTGATCTTAGACATTTATTCTTCAATCCAAACTCATTTTCAACCTTAGCTTTAAATATTTTGAACTTTTTAAAGGCTTCTAATTTGTCTTTTAAGAACACAACCCACATCATTCTAGAATAGTCATCAATAAATAGAATAAAGTACCTTTCACCATAATAGGATCTTGTTTGTGTTGGTCCACATAAGTCTGTATGTATTAGATCCAACTTTTTCTCTGCTGAATTGTTCTTGCTTCTGAATGAATCCCTTACATGCTTTCCCATCACACATTCCCTGCATCTTGTATCAACTAGTTTTTCTATGCATGGAAGATCTCTTACTGCCTTTACATTGCTTGTCTTCACTATGTTATCAAAATTGATATGACATAGTCTTTTATGCCATAACCAACTATCATCTAATTTAGCAACAAAATAACTTGCTTTGGGATTAAGTTGAAAAACATTACCTTTAGTTTTTGAACCTGATACAATCATCTTTCCTTCTTTGTCATTTATGATGCACTTATTGTCTTTGAATTCCAATTGATATCCTTTTTCAAGCAACTGTCCAACATTTAGAAGGTTATGTTGCAAAACATCAACATAAAGAACATCATCTCTACCAATGATGTGTTTAGGAGTGTTATCTCCAAACCTAACCATGTCACCTTTATATTTATCTAGATGTACAAATCTATCTTTGTCTCCTGTCATGTGGTGTGAACAACCTCTGCCAATGATCCAATCAGTCCTAATGTCTACCTATGAGATCATGGCTAATTCTTGATCTTTCTTCTCATCTTCAAGGTCCATTTCATAAATCATTTTCTCCATGTCTTTAAGAGAAATGAATCCAATTTTATCTTCTATTGATTCTTCATCTGATACTCCATCACCAGTATAGTAACATTCTTTTGTGTATTTGGGTTTGTAGTTATTTTTGAACTTCTTGACTCTTATGGGCCATTTAGAAGAAAAGTGACCAATCTTATTACATGAAAATCATTTGAATGGTAACTGACCTTCATATTTCCCTTTTCCTTTTCTTTCTTTCTTAGAAATCATAGCAATGAAATCATCTAGATCTCTATCATCATCTTTATCATCAAAATTACTAGAGGCGTTCAAAGATTTCTTACCATGGACTGAAGCTTTGAATGTTGTTAAACTTTTAGGCTCTGTCTTTAATCTTGATATCTCAAAAGAAGAAAGCTTTCTGATCAAGGTTTCTCTTTTGAAGTCTTTTGTGGATGACATAGTTTCATCTAGGATGCATATCTTGTTGTCATATTTTGGTGTCAAGGTAGTCATCAATTTTTCCATGATGTCCTCCTCCAAAATTTCTCCACCATTGTTTTTGATTCCAACAACTGCTTCATTAATCATTTTATTGTAGGCTTTGACGTTCTCATTAGGTAACATTTTTAATGTATTATATCTTTTCTTCCATCTCTTTCTGCGTGCATTCTTGGCTTGAATGTCTCCTTCAAACATATCTTCTAGATACTTCCATATCTTGTAAGATTTGTCCATCTTCTTGATTTCTGAGAACTTACTGCCCGATAGGGCACTGATAAGAGCTTCCTTTGTAATAGCATTTGAAGTGTACATCTACTTTTTCTTCAAAGTTGCATCATCTTTAGAAGATCTACTAGAGAGGGAATTTGAACTTCTTTGGTAGCCACTTCAAAAATCTCAAAGGAAATGCACTGTAGATGTGTCATCATTTTGTTCTTCCAGTCTAGATAGTTCTCTCCATCAAACTTAGGACTTTCTTTTCTAAAGAATGTCATGTGATCAACCTCAAGCTGTTAAAATTTCTCTCTGAGGTACTTAGCTCTGATACCAACTATTAGGAATAGTCCCAAGAGATAACTGAGAGGAGAGGGGGGGGGGGGGGGTGAATCAGTTATCTACAAGTTTCAATTCTTTATCCAATTAAGTATATAGTAATATTAAGTATAAACACAATGAAAGAACACTTAACACAACACCAAAATTTTGGTTACGGGGAAACCCATATAGGTAAAAACCTCAGTGGGAATTGACACCCACTAAGAACTACACTAGTGTATTATGATACTTGTTAGAAGATCTTGCAATGCTGTTAGGAGTTGTTCTTTCTAATGCTAATTGAATATGCAGGAGAACTCACATGGAAGGAATTTTTATGCACCACTAAAAAAATTGGTTATAGACAGAACTGAGCAGAACTACAGGCATAACCGAGCGTCAGAGTATTGTTGACCAAGCTGAATATGATGAAGGATTGAAGCAATTATTGATCAAAGGACATTTTATGGGCTTATCTTAGATATGAAAATATGCAATCTTAGTTGTATTTGAATCAGATCACTACTGTATCTGTTTAACCATTATTACAGCTAAATCTCTTAACTAAGTGGACTTAAAAGTCTTATTTGTATTTCAATATGACATTCTATGAACGTTGATAGTTTTATTTTTGACCCCATAGTGAATGTTGGTTGAGAGTTAATTGGTAGTGATAAATTCTTTAACCAGGTCACACCTTACAGTGTGCATTGTAACCTTTAACAGGGTTGGCTTCTAACTGAGCTCACTTCAGAAGAGTGAAATATTTTGAGTTACTGGTCCCAGGTGGTTTTTCCCTTAGTAGGGTTTCCACGTTAAAATCCTTATGTTATGTATTACTTGATGTGATTGAATTGTTAGTTTACTTAAAACATTTCACATTTTGGATTAATCGGTAAACACAATATTGATTTTACTGGTCTTCGGTAAATGAACATAAAGATTGTTATTACTATCTTTCCGAGTTGGTTATTTGTTTGAAAAAGATTGAATATATACATCTGGGAGTTTGGGACTGTAGGATAACTGGAATTAACTAATTCACCCCCCCTTTTAGTTATTTAACATACACTAGATAGTATGATGGACAACTGTGAGACATCCTCACAAACTATATTGGATATGGACAAACATGCATCAAAAATCTTAGATAAGGTAAATGTATTGGATATAGAGAAAGGGAGAGTAATGACAAGATTTGGTTTGCTGAAGAGTTTAATCACTCCTAAGCTATCAATTCTTGAGGCACATCTCACTGGGATGGAGAAGATTGGGGAGTCAATGACCAATTCTATACCCATTGAGTTGAAGGCAGTAGACTCTACATCATATGCACTAAATGGAATGATTCATGTAAGTGAACTATTGATTAAGTCTTGGAATGATGAAGTGAAGACCTTGGAAGATTCCTTCCAAGATATTATGAAATTGGTGAGTAAGCACTAAGTCCTACATTTTTAAAATTTTGGAGTTTTGTGTGTACCTTTGCCATTGATGTCAAAGGGGGAGAAGAAGAGAAAATCAAAAGAAGAATAAGAAAAGAGAAAGAATAAAAGAAGGAAGAGTATAGTTAGTATAGTTAGTGTTTTGGACACGTAGTCATTTTTCGCTAAGTGTTGCCATCAATGCCAAAGGGAGAGATTGTTGGCAAGTGATGTTTTGAGATCTTTATGGATCACTTGATGGTTGCCATTTATGGAAACACATATGTTATAGTGATCACATGGAGTAAGTATGAGTGTTGGAGACAATCAGAAAAATGACTAAGTATAGAATCAGATTTACTGAGTACTGCAATATTGTTTTGGTCAGCGAAGACAATATATGCTATATGATGGCTTTCGAGCTTAGAGGAAGACATTTTGGGATATTTATGATCTTTAGTTAAGGTCACATGTGTTTTGGTATTGATATTAGTAAGTTACAGTAATACGAAGGCATGCGAAGATAGAGGAATGGTGATACATGGCATATGAAGAGTCGTGATAATTAAGGGAATGCTAGATGGAATGGTAACATGCTAAGTCAGATAAAGATTGTATATTGCCAACACTTTGATAATAAAAGATCATTGACTTAGTATTTATTGTTTGCATTAGTAATTATTATGTTTTGTATTTTATTTGAGAGATGACTATATGACATAACAGATATAAATAGAGTGTTTTGTGAAAGAGATATATTGATAAGATATGGATGCGAGCTTGAGATATCACTAATGGTTGATAGAAGATGTGAGATCAAAGATTGAAAAAGACTATTGAGAATTATAATTGGAACTATCAAAGCATGGCAGATGTTTGTATTGTTCACTCTTGAGAACACTTGTTGTAACTGAATTATTGATTGTAAGAGCTGTAAGCTCAGTATAACTTTAACAGGTTTGTATACCTTTAGCAGGGTTTATATTCCTCTAACAAGGAAATGTACTATGTAATACTCAACTCCTAACAAGGCTAGATCTCCTAAGGGGGATGTTATATTTTAGTGCATAGTTGTGTGTACCATCCCCATTGGGGTTTTCCCTTAGCCAGGGTTTCCTCGAAAAAAAATAATGGTGTTGTGAGTTATGTGTTATGTGTTTATGTTCTTTTCATTTCAGCATTCATATGGTTTATTTGGAATTGGTTTACATTTAATTTAAAGTGTTGTAATACAGATTCACCCCCCCTCTAAGTATTACTCACTCCTAACATTCTACAATTTTCTAAACTCAATATGCTTGTCAATTTCATCAAGATCTACACTAGTCTTTGGTTCACCAAGATTCTTCCTCATAGTCCAAAAATCACTTATTTTGGTTTGGGTCCAAAGTCTTTCTTTACATTATTCCAATATATTTTTTGGAATAGCTTTTTTGGATGGGTCAACACATTTTTGGTAGAAATTACAGGACCTCCTATTTTCATTTTGATTTTGGATGCCCTTCTGTATTGTTCTCTATGTGTGCAATGCCACAATTTGTGATGATAGTTCTTCTATTGAAATATTATTATCAGTGGCAATTTTCTCCATCTCTTTTTTACCTCATCCCAGCAGTCCATTTTTTTAAGCTTTTCTAGCAATGGTTTACTTTCATGTTGAATCTAGCAATGGTTTACTCTCATGTTGAAATTTTCTTGCAAATATCTTGTTCATCTTATGCCTTGTTTGGGTGACATTGATTCGATCATACTACTAGTAACTATCAACACTAAAGCTAAAAATTATCAAAAAATCATGGGCCACTTTGATTTCTTTTTTTCTCAAATGTGAACCCTCCACATGAGAAAGGAAAGGAAGAAAACATGGTCTTCTTTTTCTAACCATGAAAGAGTAAATCTATACTATCCATGCTACATACGTATTCCAATGCAAATATCCTCTTTGTCACATGTATTGGAAGTTTATAGGGTTCTATTTCTGATCTATTAAACCTTAACACAATGTATTATTTTGGTCATATATTAGTCCCTCTTTTCTTGTCGGCTCTGCTAAGCACACAACGCAAACTGGGACCTGTCCAACTCAATATGAGTGAACACCTTACTTCACACTGTCTGCTCCAACAAATTAACTGATAATTTCTCCTTGTGATGAATTGTGACATGCGCTCTTAAAAAAACATTCTTAAGTCTCCAACAAACACTATTACAAGTACGGATACCAAGATGATAGGTGAAACTACTTTACCAATATAATCTCTGTCGGCTTCTCTAGATAAAATTAGGAAACTATGACTGTCAACTGTAAACACCATAGCTTAAATTCTTCTAAATATTAGACTTTGCATCCATGAACATAACATCATACACATGTTCAAAACATAAGTATAAAGGTGCAAGGCTCCACTACAACTGTACGACCAATCAGATTCAGGATTGTTCCTGGGACTTGTCAGGAACACTCACTGATATACACAACTATATTCCTATCTTTACTCAAAATCAACCTTTGCATCTATGATATCATGCTGATAACATATCCATGTAACATATGTTGAATGCTTTCTCCATCAGGCTTCCATGCATGCTTCTTTCCATATGTTGTCATTAATGACAAACGTACATTCAACAATCTGGCTTGCTGGCAAATCTCCAAAAAATTCAACTTTAGGTACAACTTCTCCTAATTTCATAGCTTCAAAAGTAGTTATCTTTGCAATCAACATCTCTCTGCTAAGGTTTAGAGTCAGAGGTATATTTTCTTGAATAAACATATCCTTGAACTTGTAAGCAGGTGTTAGTGATCTGAGGATCTTCGCAATAACTTCTTCTTCATCATAAGTCCCTCCACAATTTCTGATTCCAACTATAGCTTCTGTAACCCTTTGAACATAGGCCCTAATGCTTTCATCCTCATTCATTTCTAGCTTCTCCATCTTTGTCTTCCAATTTTGTAACTTCGCTTGTTTGGTATACTTTTCTCCTTCCTATAGTACCTCTAATCTTTCCCAAATTTGGAAAGCCAAATCCAAGTCTTTAACTTCAGTAAACTATCCTTTAGAGAGTGCGCTGATCAGTTCTTCTCTTGTGATCATGTTTAGTGAGAATATCTTCTTTTCATCCTCAGTAGCAGTTGTCAATTCATCTTCAGTCTTTATAGCTATCTTGTTCCTTGTAATCAACCAATAGTCAATCGCCAAACAAAATAGGTGAGTTCGCATCTTGTTCTTCCAACTGTCAAAGTTTTCAGGATCAAACTTCAGACTATCCTTCCTATAGAATGCCATCTCCAAGATCACCTCAAGCTATTTAGCTTTCTCTCTAAGGACCACAAGCTCAGATACCAATTTTTAGGAATAATAGTCCACAATACAACTAAGAGGGGGGGGGGTGAATCAGTTGTATAATAGATTATTAAAGTTTAATCTTTAAGCACCACAATATCAGATCCAATGAAGACAATGAATTACATCACAATAACATAATATTTTGGTCTCGGTGAAACCGTATTAAAGGTAAAAACCCCAGTGGGAATTAGCACCCACAATTGATGTACTGAGAGTATAGTTATCCTTGTTAGAATATATAGCCCTGTTAGGAGCTTATTGAATCATTATAGTACATAGTCCTTGTTAGAGGATAGACCCTGTTAGGAGTCAAGAACAAAAAGGGAGGGCTCACTACCCAAAGAAGGTTAAGTCCACCTTTAGAACTCACTGTTCAGAACACAAGTGTATATGAAGAGATACACAATCTTTTGAACTATTCGACAACAACTATCTTTACCTGATCAATTCCAATGATGTCCACCAATAAACCTCTTCTCTACATACAAAAAATACAAGTTCACAGCTTTCACAACTTCTCTATTTCATCTTTCTTTTTTTTAATATATTTCTTTTCCAAAGAAAAGACCTTTCTTTTATACCTTATTACAATTCTTATAAACAGGTCAGCCCATAAGGCTTTCCTAATTACAAAAAATTACATAAACCCTTGGAAGATACACATAGTAGCTAGAAAAAGTCTACAATGATTACATTACAATAATTAAGGACTGACATCCTTAATTCAAGTTCACCATCCATCATACTAGCTACATCTCTGTAGTTGGGTTCCAAATAGATCAACTTCCAGAGTACACACCATAATTGATGTCATCTTGCAATCTGTACCTTGTGCAGTTCATATAACATTCCTCAATACTCTATCTTTCATCTTTGAAGTTCACATGTATTGATTCCGCATCACTAGAAAGCTATACACAAAACTCAGAGACTACCTCTCTCATTTCTCACTGTCAGAGCTAGTGTCCAGTCTTCACCAAAACATCTGTAACTCATCCAATATGAAATATTACATGATGCAATCTTGGATATAAGATCACAACATCCTCCTGAATTCTCATCTATCTTTGCAGCATCTGAAAGCTCTGTATAGTGTCTATACACTGTGATTACCAGTCTGATTCCCTCACAAAAACATATGTTGACATCAGTGACAAAACATAAATGACAACAGAATGAGTGCCCATTTAGTAACGTAGTGATTAAACATATTAAATATCTCAATCAGCTCTCCATGCATTAGCAATATCCAACATACTCTAGGATGATGATAATTATGTTTTTGAAAGAGAAATCTGAAGCTTTCAAAATTTTTAAATGGTATAAAGCTAAAGTAGAAAAGGAAAGTGGAAAAGAGTTAAAATGCTTAAGATCTGATAGAGGAGGTGAGTTTAATTTTGACGAATTCACTAAATTTGTAATGAGCATGGAATTAAAAGACACGTTTCTACACTGAGAACATCACATCAGAATGGTATTGCTGAAAGGAGGAATAGATCCATTGTTGATTGTGCTAGAACACTGATGATTGAGAAAGATGTTGAATAAATGTACTGAAGAGAAGCTGTTAGCACTGCTATATACACATTGAACTGAGTACAATTGAAGAATATTCAAACAAGACACCTTATGAGTTATGGTTTGAGTACACACCTAATGTAAGTTGTTTCAAAATTTTTGGAAGTAGATGTTACATTTTGGAAGATGATAGAAATGGGAAGTTTGATTCTAAAGGTGATGAAGGAATATTTTTGGGATATTCTACTAAGAGAAAAGCTTACAAATGTCTGAATAAGGTTACTAACAAAGTGATTGAAAGTGCTAATGTGAAAGTTGATATTTTTTTGAGAGAAATGATGAAGAAAGCAGGAAAGAACCAAAAGACTATGATAGATATACATTCATTGAGTTACCCGACCCTCTACCTGAGTGACAGGCAGAAGCTACTGAGCAACAAGAAAAAGATACCGAGCACCAACCTATAGACACTGAGAATCAGGAAATTGATACCAACGAAGAAATTCAACCTACATCGACTGATGAACATAGAAAATAGCAAGTATTAGCTAAATTTGTAAGAAGACACCATCCACAGAACCAAATCATTGGAGACAAGCAAGATGACATGATGACATAAAGTAAGGTTGAGACATAACACATGTTTGGTTTTTGAATTTGAACTTAAGAATGTTAGAGATGCACTTGAGAATAAGGAATGGATTAAAGCCATGAATGAAGAAATTGAGAAGATAGAGAAAAACAAATCATGTACATTGGTACCAAGACTGAGTGATAGAAATATAATTAGACCCAAATGGATATTCAGAAACAAGCTGAATGAGTATGTTGAAGTCACTAGGAACAAAGCAAGACTTGTTTGTAAATGATATGCACAAGAAGAAGGTATAGACTATGGTGAGACTTTTGCACTAGTTCCTAGACTTGAAGGAGTTAGAATAATACTTGCATATGTTGCACACAAAGGATTTAATGTATATCAAATGGATGTTAAATCTGCATTTTTGAATGGAATACTTGAGGAAGAGGTTTATATTGAACAACCTAAAGGTTTTGTTGATCCGAATGAGTAGAACATGGTATGTAAATTGCACAAAGAACTGTATGGACTCAAGCAAGCATCGAGAGAATGGTATGAAAGATTGCATGCTTATCTTATTAGTATTGGATTTGTGAGGACAAGTGACAATATAAATTTGTATTCAAAAGGAGAAATTGATCACAATATTCTTATTATTGAAATTTTTTTTGATGATATTATATTTGGAGGACATGATAATCTTTGCAAAGCATTTTCTACTGAAATGAGAAGGGAATTTGAGATGTCGATGTTTGGAGAGATTAAATTCTTTCTAGGTTTACAAATTATACAACAAAATGAAGGGATATTCATAACACAATCAAACTATATCAAAGAAGTGTTGAAGACTTTTGGTATGGAAGATTCAAAACCGGTAGGTACACTGATGGTCACAAGATGCAAATTGACAAAGGATGATCAATCAACCGAGCTAAATCAAACCTTATATAGATCAATGATTGGAAAACTAATGTATGTTGTGCATAGTAGACTAGATATTGCACATGTTGTTGGGATTGTAGCAATATTTTTTTCTAATCCTATGGAATCACATATGACTACTGTTAAGAGGATTCTGAGATACTTGAAGAAAATAGAGAATTATGGTTAATGGTATAAGAAACAAGGCAATTTTGAAGTACAAATTTACACCGATGCAGATTGGGCTGGAAATGTAGATGACTAGAAAAGCACAAACGATGGAGCATTCTTTTTGGGAGAAAGGTTAGTTACTTGGATAAGTAAGAAAAATGCATTCATTTCTCAGTCTACTACTGAAGCAGAATATTTTGATGCTGCTGATAATTATTCAAATATTGCATGGATAGAACAATTGTTGAAAGGCATGAATGAGGAGATCATTGATCTAGTGATTATATATTGTGACAACACAAGTGATAGAAACATTTACAAGAATCTAGTGATGCATGCTAAGACAAAGAATATATCTATTAAGTATCACTATTTAAAGGAACAAGTACAAGAAAAGCAAGTGAAACTAAAATTTGTGAAATCTAAGGAGCAACTTGCAGACATATTTACTAAACCCTTACCGAATGATACATTTGAGTACTTGAGGTCTAGACTAGGGGTCCATCCCCTATATTTTAGTCACTAAGGTGATCAGGAGGTTGCATCAACCTATAATTTATCAAAAAATGAAATGATGTTGATGCATATTGTTCACACTTTAGGTTTCCTAAGGTTATGAAAGTTGGAACAGGAAAATTATATATTTATACATTAAGTTACATGATCTAAACCAAACAACATATATTTTTTGGCTATTTGAGAGCTATTTATTCTTTTTGGCATTGTTGTCAAAGGGATAGAAAGATTCAATGAAATATCTATTAGGAATGCGAAAACTGAGAAGGGGGGGGGGGGGGGGTGAATTAGTGTTCATTGTATTTTATCTTTTTACTTAATCTCAAACTGAACTTAAATACTTAAGTACCGAAATGAACATCCACATAAACATGAAACATGAAATCTACACATAACACCAATATGGTTATGGGGAAACCCAAATAGGTAAAAACCCCGATGGGAATTCACACCCACTAATATTTTGTACTAGTGTTTTATGATCCTTGTTAGAAGATCCTAACCCTGTTAGGATTTTCTTTACAATGTATTAAGTACAGTAGACCTTGTCAAGGGTCAGACCCTGTTAGGAGTATTTTACAATAAAACTTGTTAGGGGTGTGGATGCACTATCATAGAGCTCACTAATCAAGTGGTGAAGGTTGCAACCTTCTGATCTCAGATACACACTATATTTGCTGGATGAACTGTTACTGTGACACTGCTTGTTTGATCAGTTCCTTTTATGTGCTGATGCTTTGACCTCTTGTAAAGCTCTAATACATCTTATAAAATCTTTGCACACTTCTCCTCTACTTAGCTCAACTATATAACAACTCTCATACCAATTACAATGGGTGCATCTCATATTTATATGCGCATACAAAACAAATAACTAGGTCAGCCCTTTAACCAATTGCATACAACGCTTCCAATTGAATTGGCTCAAGCGTGTTGACAAAAAAACACAATTACATGTTGGAAACCTAATTACAATAGGTGCATGGCCTTTACATCATAATAATATAACCACAAATCAAAATGCCAACAGTCGGCTGCTTACTCTGTTCTTCTCTGGCACACACTGGCTGTGTAACTTCAACTGTCTGTAACTTTGTCATACTTGCATATCTGATCATGTGGTCATAGCCTAAGCATAAATATACTCTAACCAAATTATCTTGTAGGGTGCATACCATAACTGGGTCGTACGCACGTGCGCTAATGCTCTAAGCTTTAGGTACTATGTACACTGTCGAGTCTTCAACACTTAGCCAATTTTTGATCTTCTCCTCAAGTGCGTTGACTCCAAAACACTATATGACTTTGTTGCCATAATGAAAATACTATACTAAGTCATATACACCAGTATAGCCAAATTTCCAACAATCTCCCCCTTTGTCATTGATGGCAACAAAGGAATATGGCCAAGTTGCTAACTGTCGCTGAATACAAAATTTTTTTGTCTTATATCTCCCTTAAACATAAACTTCAATCTTATATCTCCTTATACATATCTATAACCAATATTCTATAAATACTCCCCCTCTAGCATTAATGAAAAAGGTGCTTCAAAATTGTATCTACAAAGACTTACTATGAGAGAACATTCGGATATGCTATCTGTAGGTTTTGGATCTCCTTCTTTGAAAATGTGATCAATGAATTAACAATCTGGAGATGGGCACATAGTGCATACTGTAGCTTCTCCATCTTCACCAAATCTATGCTAGGACCTTGATCATATGTCACCATGGTGGAATCGATCTCCTTGATATTCTAATTAAGTATATCTAATGAGGGTGCAAGAGCATTCCTTAGCTGTGTTTGCCTTGCCCTTATCTTGGACATCTCCTTTTCTACCTTCTCAATCTTATCAATCTGCCCTTGATATACATTGTTGTTGCACATGTTTACATCAGTGGAGGGGTCTTCTACTAATTTATTTACACTTTATATCATTTTTTATGCTTCTTGTATCTTCTTGAGATGATCATCAGTAAGCTTGTGTTGATCCATATAGTCAACAATAATTTTTTTGCCTTTTGCTACAAATTCCTGTATCATCTTAAAATGGAACCACTTCCATGTTAGGAGCATTTAGCCCTCTAATTAAGTGGTTTAGGGTCATGTCAAACACCTTGAATGGATATTTGACTTGGATTTGGCTTTTCTCCTTGTTCTACTCCATTTTCCACTTTTTCCTAGCATTTTCCTAGCATTCTGGACTATGAACCTAAGGTTTTTGACCATAAGGTCAAAGTCAACCTTATGGGGTCAAAGTTGACCTTGATCTTGACTAAGTTAGGATCAAGCTCGATCCTGACCTAGTCAGGTTTGAGCTTGACCTTGACCCTAGGGTCTGGGATCTTCGGTGTTAGCTTCCGATTTCAGGATTTCATCAAAATCTTGCATTTTCCCTCTTCGGGGCCACTATTTCTCAGATTAAGTGTCGAATTCTCAAATTAATATTTGAGGTGGACCTTTCTAAATATTTTTATAGGATTCCTAATTTATTATTGGAGATTAGCCTTTCTTGAGTTTTGTGCCTAATGCTCAAATTAACTTTGGGGTTGGCCTTACCTCAAATTTTGTGACAAGGCTCTTAAATAATTATTTTATTTCTATATTAAGGGTGATCCCCTCCTAGCTTTTTGTGTCAAGAATTTAATTTAATTTACTCTCTATGTGCACCTCTCTAGAGTTTTGTGCCATGGGCCCTTAATTATTGTTTTCTACGAGGCCCCTCTTGTGCCCTAGATCACTATAAAAGGGAGCCTTCCTCTCTCATTTTCTCCATCAAATTTTGCAATCCATCTCTCAAGCTCTCAAGCAAGAAGATTAAGCATTCAAGCCTTCAAGCATTGAAGCATCCAATTCATCAAGGAGATCCATTAGAAGCCATTGAAGGATTCAAGCTCTATGGAGCTCTCTTGTTGAAGATTCATCTATTTCCATTCAAGCCTCTTCCAAATTCAAGATCCATTCAAGATTGGTGTTGAAGATCTAAAGACAATTGATTGGAGACATCCTATATTTGATTCTACATTCATCCATTCTTGTGGATTCAAGGATTCAAATCCTCCACAAGGGTTTCAATTCAAGCAAGGTGAATTGTTCCATTTACTTTGTTTATTCCAGCAATTTTGATTCAATTTCAAGGTTAATTTCTAAATTGGGGTTTGACTGAGGCAAACCCCTTCCCCCCAACAAACAAACCCTCTTTTTCTTGTAGGTATAGGTGCGGAACTTCAGATTTGAGAGTAGATTTGGATACCCTTTTCACCAAACTTCTGAGATCCGCGAACAAAGTCAGAATCGACCTTCAAAATATCCAGGTCATCATTGACCTTTTATGAGGGTCAAGGTCAAACTGATCTCATCTCAGAAAAAGATTTCTAGGTTTTGTAGATCTCACAATTTTGATTCAGGAGGGCGAGAATCAATAGTTTTTGAGATCGTTTGATAGGGTTTTCAGCCGATTCATTTTCGGAGGTAAGTACCTTTATTTCTTGATTTCAACATTAGCCATCTACATTTACTTACCATATCAATACAATCTCATGTATATATAAAATATTGGTTTTGGGGTCTCTTTCATGTGCAAACCATTATTCTAGGACCCCATACACTATTTTATCTATTACATTTTGGTGAACCCGACATACTTACCCCTTTCTTTTGTGGATTTAGATGCCCTATTGTGTTAGATCTCCCTTTCTATTATCTTGTGTGTTCACCTTTATCCATTACATTTTGGTGAACCCGGTTATGACAACTCTTTCTTTTGTGGAATTAGATGCCCTATTGTGTTTGATTTCCTTTTCATGCTTATAAGTTTAATTTAAATGCATTGGAATATATCTAGATCTATTTTCAATGCATTTCTTTATTTGTTATCATGTTGCACAAGTTGTTTCAAATATTTTCCAAACGTTCTTCTATAACTTTTGGGATTACACAACATTCTCCTCTTACCTTACCATTGCATGATTTTACACCTAGAAAGACTTTATCTAGTGTGTGTGATGTTGCTTTGTCCTCTTTTGAATTTCCTTGTAAGGATATATTAGAGCAAGAAGATGACTTTAATCTATCTCTCCATCATATTTCTCTTTATGGAAATGAGTTGAGGATTGAAGTTGATTCTTCTCCTAATTTATGTCTTTTCTATGAACCTACTTTAGAGTATAATTTACCTTCTTTTCCCTCTAGGGATCCTACAATGTGCTATATTGACAAGAATGATAATCCCCCTATTTGGGATGAACCTTTGGATTTGGAAGTTGATTACTCTCTTCCTCATGACACCATTATGGATGATCCCTTGGATAAAGACATTGATTTATCCCCTCCTCATGAAGAAGCTTTGTTACAAGAGGGTGATAACTCTTTTTCTAAAACACACTCTCCTTATGCAAACATTTTAGTGAAAGAAGATGATATCATAGATGCTTTACCTCCATTTGAGATTCCTTCTAGTGATAAGGCATTAGTGGAGAATGATATGAATTCCCTTAATGCTCTCCCTTTTAGTGATGATCCTATGGAGAATCAAGATCTTACCTCATCTCCTCCTAGGATGTCCTCTTTTATTCCTTCTTTTGAATCTATTTGTAGTGTTGAGACAACTAAAATGGTTTATCCTAAACCCTTGTTGACTATTAAAGGTTGTCCTCACATTACTGTCAAAGGTAAACCTATGAAGTCTTTCAATGACCAAGATTATATAGCTCACACATATCATACAAGGAATAAGCCTCAACCTAATCTGGTGGTTTCTACTTCTTTACCACCTTCTCAACCTATTCTTCCTCCTCCACCTCATCTTCCTAGCAAGGAGTATGATTTGATAAACCAATTACAAAATACTCCTACCAAGATTTCTTTATGGGAGCTTCTTCAAACTTCACCTACCTACTATGAAGCCTTGCAAAAAGCTCTAGCAACTCTTCCTACTCCACCTCCTAATCAAGAGAACATCAATAAGTTCTTAAATTGCATGCATGCTACCCGGGTCCTCCTGACATTGTATTTACTCAAAAGGATTTACCTTCTAAAGAAGTTCAAAATCAATATGATGCTCGTATGGTTGCTGTTTCTATTAATAAAAGTATCATTCGTAGGACCTTGATTGATAATAAATCTGGGCTTAATGTTTGTAGCATGGACATGCTAAAAGCAATTAATGCCGATCTCTCAACTATTCAACCTGACAATGTTCCTATACGTGGCTTTGATAACATTGCTAAGAACAATTTAGGAATCATTACCTTACCTATCAAAGTAGGATCGGTCATCCTAAATACACCTATTCATGTTATGCCGAGACCTCTCAATTATAACCTTCTTTTGGGTAGACCTTGGTTGCATGACATGCATGCCGTTCCTTCCACCCTTCACTGTAAAGTCAAGTTTATACATAACAATGTGATGTATACACTTCATGCAGATGATGTTCCTAATCCTTGTCTTAATATTCAAACTCACACTACTCCTATTTCTAATAGTAATCCTCCTTCCTTTAATGCTCTTCCTGGCGATGATTGGGGAACCTTGGATTTTACTCCTACCTTTATTGGAGAGTATAAGATTAATGATCTTGATTTTATGAAGAAACAAAGAGAGTTTGAACAATGAGTTTTTACTTCTAAACCCCTTTGTAATAACTTTGTCACTGCTTCTACCCACAATGAATCTATCAAATCTATTAAGGATGATATTGTGACTACTAAGGTTCCATTGACTCCTTCTGATATGGCTTCTTGTTATGGTCCTGGTTATCATTTCCTAGTTAAACAAGGATTTAATGGTCAGGGATGTGGTAAGGGTAAACAAGGAATTTAAATGCCCTTACATACTGGTGGGTATGATCATTCTTATGGGTTGGGATTTATTCCTCGACAACAAATCAATGTTAACAACATCTCAAATGACACTTCAAAACATGATGAACCTATGAAGGAATTTGACCAAGAATTTCTTTTGCCTAAACTCCTTCATGCTAAGATGATTACTAGACCTAAACGCAAAAAGAAACATAGTCCACACTTGAAGACTCTTCCTTTTTGTTTATAACATAGATTTCATGATCACTCTACTAATGAATGTCAAGCTTTATATTATAAGATTAGGCAGCTCATTGATAGTAAGGTTATTTATTTTTCATGTGGTAATGAGTTGTATTTCAATCCTAATTTCTCTAAGTAATATTCATATTCCTATTATGGAGCTCCACATTATGTAAACAATGGTAGCCTAATACTTGAGGGCTCGTTGTCTTGCATAGTATTGCGAGTGATATAATGGGTCTCCTTCCATCCTTGTTCCTACACTTGGGGGGCAAGGATTTCATTTCCTTCTTTTCTGTCTTTCTGGGATTCACCTCTTTCCTTGGTTAAGCAGTATCTATCTATTATGTGATATCCAATCATACATGAACATTTTGGTTTGCATTGAGGATCTTTGTCCTTGATCACAACCTATTTCATTGTTTGACATTGGGTTTCCATGGTGGATAAATCTCTCACCTTGGAAGCTAAACAATGTGCTATCCCTCATAAGGGTTACTTTTTCACTTCTTGCATGATATCTCTTTGCATTCGTCCCTTCCATGGCCTCATAGGAGCTGAGACCTTCTTGGCTTGGATTGGGTGTTGTCTATGGATATTGTCTTGATGCTGAAGAAGGCTTTATCCTTGTTCTTTTCTTTCCATAACATGTCAAAATAGTATGTTTTTGCCATATTAAGGAGGGGGGCATATATACAGCCTCCCTCGCTCTATATTATGCATTTTTGTTCTAACCTTTTGTCTTGCAACATGCTAAATCTCAGAAGGTAATGCACATAATTTTCTAAATCCTAAAGAGACACATTTCCAATTTCAAATATGCTAAATCTTTCGAAGGTAACGTACATAAGTTGCTAAATCCTGAGGAGACACGCATTTTTCAAAATTTTCAATATGCTAAATCTTGGAAGGTAACACACATAAGTTGCTAAATTATGAAAAGACATGCATCAATATGCTAAATCTTCCAAGGGTAATTCACATAAGTTGCTAAATCCTGAGGAGATGCACATTTTGTATTCCATGGTGATACAAGAAGGTGGATCGATGGGTACTTTATAAAAGCCATCAGAAGACACACTACATACATGCACAAAGCCGCCAGAAGGCACACAACATTATGGGGTGACTATCAAGTGTTTTCTTGGTAGGCCATCCTATCCTTTTGTGGTTCACAGTGGGATACACACATCTTACTGGGGGAGCTAACCACTCCTCTCTTCCCTTTTCTATCTTCTTCTAGTGATGTCTCTCTTACTGCAATCTTGGATTTGATGAAGACTCAAGTCTTTGGGGGCTTGAGGATTCCTTTGTCCCTTTGATTTCAATAAGATTATCTTTTTCTTTATGATCTCCTTTACCAAGAGTTTTCATCGAGTCCATACTCTTGCTAAAGTGGGGGCTTAATGTATCGTCTTAAAATGGAAGCACTTCCATGTTAAGAGCATTTAGCCCTCCCAGTAAGTGGTTTGGGGTCATGTCGAATGCCTTTAATGGATATTCAACTTGGATCTAGCTTTTCCCCTTGTTCTGCTCCATTTTTCACTTTTTCCTAGTATTTTCCTAGCATTCTGGACTATGAACCTGAGGTTTTTGACCATAAGGTCAAAGTCGACCTTATGAGGTCAAAGTTGACCTTGACCTCAATCCTAACTAGGTCAGGATCAAGCTCGATCCTAACCTAGTCAGGTTCGAGCTTGACCTTGACCCTAGGGTCTGGGATCTTCGGTGTTAGCTTCCGATTTCAAGATTTCATCAAAATCTTGCATTTTCCCTCTTCGGGGACACTATTTATTGGATTAAGTGTCAAATTCTCAAATTAATATTTGAGGTGGACCTTTCTCAATATTTGTATAGGATTCCTAATTTATTATTGGAGATTAGCCTTTCTCGAGTTTTGTGCCTAATGCTCAAATTAACTTTGGGGTTGGCCTTACCTCAAATTTTGTGACAAGGCTCTTAAATAATTATTTTATTTCTATATTAAGGGTGGTCCCCTCCTAGATTTTTGTGTCAAGACTTTAATTTAATTTCCTCTCCATGTGTACCTCTCTAGAGTTTTGTGCCATGGGCCCTTAATTATTGTTTTCTATGAGGCCCCTCTTGTGCCCTAGATCACTATAAAAGGGAGCCTTCCTCTCTCATTTTCTCCATCAAGTTTTGCAATCCATCTCTCAAGCTCTCAAGCAAGAAGATCAAGCATTCAAGCCTTCAAGCATTGAAGCATCCAATTCATCAAGGAGATCCATTAGAAGCCATTGAAGGATTCAAGCTCTATGGAGCTCTCTTGTTGAAGATTCATCTATTTCCATTCAAGCCTCTTCCAAATTCAAGATCCATTCAAGATTGGTGTTGAAGATCTAAAGACAATTGATTGGAGACATCCTATATTTGATTCTACATTCATCCATTCTTGTGGATTCAAGGATTCAAATTCTCCACAAGGGTTTCAACTCAAGCAAGGTGAATTGTTCCATTTACTTTGTTTATTCCAGCAATTTCGATTCAATTTCAAGGTTAATTCCTAAATTGGGGTTTGACCGAGGCAAACCCCTTCCCCCCAACAAACAAACCCTCTTTTTCTTGTAGGTACAGGTGCAGAACTTTGGATTTGAGAGTAGATTTAGATACCCTTTTCGCCAAACTTCTGAGATTCGGAAACAAAGTCAAAATCGACCTTTAGAATCTCCAGGTTGTCATTGACCTTTTATGAGGGTCAAGGTCGAACTGATCTTATCTTAGAAAAAGATTTCTGGGTTTTGTAGATCTCGCAATTTTGATTTAAAAGTGCGTGAATCAAGAGTTTTTGAGATTGTTTGATAGGGTTTTCAACCAATTCTTTTTCAGAGGTAAGTACCTTTATTTCTTAATTTCAACATTAGCCATCTAAATTTACTTACCATATCAATACAATCTCATGTATATATAAAATATTGGGTTTGGGGTCTCTTTCATGTGCAAACCATTTTTCTAGGACCCCATACACTATTTTACCTATTACAATTCCTTCAAAGTTGCTTGTCCAAGTTTGAGTGAATTGAGGTCAAGTGAGAAGTTTCTAACCAATTCACTTAGGCTTTTCTTCAGATACTTTTCCTCTGTAACTACGGACACAAATTATTCCGGGGTAGATAAATTACTCTTGAACTATGAAATAACTATACTCACATCATCAACGGAGTGTACCTTGGACACTTTTATTGTCTATTGGTAACAAATTGTTTAAGATGTTTACTGATTCTACAAGGAGGGGATTCCTCATTACCTATTTCTCCTTGGATTTCTTCATAGCTAAGATGTTGAATTTGATCAGGTCTTCTTCTCCCCATGAATCCAAACTGGTTGTGTCAGGTGTCAAACTTGACAATAATGCTACTGAGGGAAGTGGAGTGATAGGAGTACTGTCCATAACTTCCTTTTTGACTCTTATTGTCATTGGTTCATTTTCTTTTCTCTCTACTTCTTCTTTTTGTTTTTCAGCTTCTTTTTATGTTTGTTCTTCTTTCTCATCTATTATTGTGTGTGTGAAATTTGTACCTAGCTGTAGAAACAACACTTCAGTAAAACATTAGAGGTTAGCAAAAACTAAAATCGTGCAATGAAATGGAAACTAAACTAACCAGGTGATTTACTGCCTTCTAGTAGGTGTGAGTATGATGTTCTCAGATTAGAATCGAGATCAGTGACAATGCAACACCTAAACGAAGGATTTGAATGCAAAGAATTGAAAAACTATATGAATGTAGATTTAATCTATATTTTGGTATTTTCTATGCAATAAGAATGAGAAACTGTATGAATCTAAGCTAGAATATATGAAAACTGATATGATATGCAATTAATCTAAGAATTGATATGCTAAATGATATGAATGCTAAAAAACAATGAAAATCTCACAACAACTTTGATTCGCAAAGATGGATTCTTCAATCACCAATTCACCAACATGAGGAAGCAATTTCGTGGATACTTTTAGAAGATTTGAAGCCTTGATTTTATAGAAATCTAGGGCTTTGGAGGTGCATGAGAAAAGCCATAAATCACTCTTGATGAACTTAGGTTGATTTTTGAGTCAACAAGAAATCAGAGAAAATTAACTCACATAATCATGCAAAATCATGCAAGAACAACTTTTTAACTCAAATCAAAAGTTTAGATCAGCTTTGAACTCAAAATAGAATGTTGAGTTTCCAAAAGTTAACAACTTGCATTGATTTCCTGATTTTGAGTTTAATTGCTCTTTGAATGTGCACAATTAATTATGAATTAATTAAATAAATAAATTGATTTATCCTCAACTTAACTGATTTTTGAAATTAAAACAATTGATTTATGGGTTAATCAATTATTAAATCAAACTTTATTCAAAAACTATATTATGAAAAATTGACAATTGACATTAATTAATTAAATAAGAATTTAATCAATTAGTCATAAGATTTTTGATTTATTGTCAAAATAAAATAATACAATTTAGGAATAATTAGAATTAAATTTAATTAAATAATTAAGTGGCAGTATTAAATCTAATTAATTAAATATTCAAAATATCCAATTAATCAAACTTTAGGATAAATAAGATTTATCGCCAAATAATTATTAAATTAAAGATAATTAGGATAAATAGGAATATTCCCCGATGTAGAATTTAGGATAATCAATTAGGATTCGATAATGTGCAGATGTGCCTTAGGTTAGGACTTTTGTATCGATTTCATTCGATTTGAAGACGTAGGAGGTTAATGAACCTATAGCCCATTTTTGGGGTATTACATTTTGCTCCTCTTTGAATTATTGCGCGAAGCGCAGTGGTTCAAAGATAGTCTGTGTCTGCTATATATGTATGAAACTAATTCGAAAGATGAAAGATTAACTGATTCCAAGATAGAAATCAATTGAAGGATAGTAGAAAAAGAGATACTGACCTAGGCCCAGAATGACCAGGAATCAAGATGGTGCTAGTTATATCAACAATGAACCAGTGATTATGAAAAAGTGTCAAAATGCCTGATTCTGAACCTTATGATTGCGAAGAAGTGAGTGAACAATTCTAGACCTAAATGTCCTTGTATGAATCATATTGGTATCACATCCTAAACCCATCAGTTATGAAGAACCAAGGAAATAACACTAATGAACTAATAGTTACAAAAAGCTGATACAGTTTACAAGATAGATTAGGATACCAGATTGATATGGATCTCGATGAATCTGATATGCCCCAAGTGATAATAGATTTGCCCCAAGCGATGAGGACTTTAGATGAATCGACAACTAGACGTTGTTGTTGTCTTGATTACTGAAGAAAGACTGATTTATAAATTTAGATTACAGTCTTTGAATGATGTGCAATACCATGCCCCCTTCGGGATAAAAATTGAAATCTGACAAGAAAAGTCAGCGTTGTAGTTTAGAAGCATGTTAATTGATTTGAGAAGTGGTTATACATGTTTGAGAACATGTTCTGCATCATTTAGAGGTCATGGAGACCAAGTTTGACTAGGTTAAACTATAAGTTGACCATAGTTGACCAAGTTGAAATTTTGATAGTTTGATGTAAGATAATCAGTTAAGTTGAATTTTGGATTTCTGCGATGATTGAAGGTTGATTGTGCAAGCAGTTGACAATATAAATGATCTCAGATTTTGATTTTGATCCCGAAAAAGGATTTTACTTGCTATTTCATTGGCTGGACCTTCGTGTAAGACTTAGCTCGTGTGTCATGTTTAACATTTTTGGTTTTGAAGAATCATTGAAGTGTTCAAGCAATTTGTGAGATCATGTAAAGTGCAAAATGAAATGCAAATCTAGGACCTAGGACCTAGTCACTGATCATGTGTCGATTTGTTGTCATCATTGAACTTTTAGGTAACCAAATAAATCAATACAATGCCCACTAGCTATGAAACCATAGACATATGAATATCGATTTGTATGTGCAGGAATCAATACAACACCCACTGGTTAGGAAACCATGGACATATGAATATTGATTTTATTTTCAGAATGTCTGATTAGATATAAGCACCAAGGCACAAATGCTAGGATGACCTAAATATCATGTCCATTTTGATATAGCAATTTGTATAAGCATCAGAACATAGATGTTGTGATGACCTGAATACGCCTTGCATTACAAACACATCAAGCAGTCAAGAGATCCTTCTAAATCCAATGTGAATTACCCGTAGTGCCCCTTTATCATTCACATCCTTAGGTAAGATCGTGTTTCACAGTAGGAGTAAGAAATTTCTCAAAAAGACAATAGTTAGATCAAACTTCCTTGAATTTTATGGGTATCAATGGTCGAGGTACGCATGGCCATCCAATTCGAGATAGAGGCTCTTACAGACGGACACCATTTCAATCCAGAATTTCCAAAGTTGTTAGATTGTCACATACAAGTAGAAAACAAAGAAAAGATTATGCCCCCAGGCATCACTCTCTAAATCCTATAAAGGACATCATCGAAGAGCTCAAAGGGACACAGTATGAAAAAATCTCAATGCAAATCAGTAAGCATACAAGGAGATAAAAGCATAGATTGTTTTCAATTTGTGTTTGATTGCATTGTTGTAGATGCAAAATTCTTTCTGGAGAGGAGACTGACTGACTAACTCGGATGAAGCTTCAAAGGACTTTGACTAGATATGACATGTCTGAGATACTGAGGACTGTAGGATATGACTTTGATTGCCCCCAAGTGTTAGGCATTGATAGGATATAGACACTTGAGCTGATTAGTGTACAGACCGACTTTATTGAAACAAGGAAAGCAGGAATAAATTAGGAGATATGTACAAACTAAAGAAAGACTGAAAGCTAGGAAAGACCAAGATTGCACTGATAGATGGAGCATTTTGAAACAAGTGGCTCCCATTTGCCGGGTTTTCACCATCTTGGCAGAGATTCTATTTTTTCTACCAACGTGCCTGTTTCTAGGTTTTCACCAAGGCACTTTTCTTTTTTTCATTTTTTTGTATTTTTGATATTTTTTACTTTTTTTTTGTGAATCATCAAGGTGCCTACTATTAGGTTTTCACCAAGATGTTCATTTTTTCAGGACTTTTTTAGATTTTTAGATTTTTTTCAGGACATTTGGCCATAGACTGAATGCCTTAGGCATAGAATTTCTTCAGATGGAGAACGTTGATTGGTTCTTAGAGCTGTTCTCCTTCAGTCGTTGAGATTTGATAGGCACTAGAGCCAAAAGTAGCAATGATAACAAAGGGACCCATCCAGTTGGGTTCAAACTTCCCCTTGCGCTCTCTATTGGATTGATTTTTAGGATTCTCTCTCAAGACTAGATCGCCAACTTGAAAATTCTCTATGTCTGGCTTTCTTGTTGTAACCTCTAGACATTCTCTTCTTATACACTCTAAGATGATCATACACTACTTGTCTGCGCTCATCTAGTAGTTCAAGTTCTTGCAACCTAGACACTCTGTAGTCATCATTAGTTACTAGACCATACATTCTGATTCTTAGTGATGGGATTTCAACCTCAATAGGTAGTACCGCTTCAGACCCATAAACTAAAGCGAATGATGTAGCCCCAGTGGGCATTTTGATACTTGTTCTGTAGGCCTAGATAGCTAGATTGATCATGAGATGCTAGTCTCTTCCTATTTTATTAACTGTATGGTGCAAGATTTTCAATAGATTCTTGTTTGAAGCCTCTGCTTGTCCAATCCCTTGAGGATAGTAGATAGATGACCAATGTTGTGTAATATTGAATTTGGCACATAAATCATCCAAGTCTTTGTTCTTAAATTGTCCACCATTATCTATGATTATAGAATGTTGATTACCATACCGACATATGATGTAGTTCAAGATGAACATAGATATTTGTTTTCCAGTTGCTTGTGTCAAAGGGACTGCTTCTACCCATTTTGTAAAATAATTTGTAGCTGTGATTATATGGGTATGTCCATTAGAAGAATGAGGATGTATGGCTCCTATAAGATCAAATGCCCATTGGTGAAAAGGCCATTATGCAGTAAAGGGAATTAGATCTCTCCATAGAGCATGAATTAAATTACCATGTACTTGGCACTTTTGACAGTTCTTAGCAAACTTGATAGACTCTTTCTCCATTTCTGGCCAATAGTACCCATGCCTAATAAGTTTATGGGCTAGTGTTAAACCATTCGAGTGTGACCCACAAATACCATCATGGACCTCCTCTAACGCACATTGAGACTCTTCTCATTCTAAACATCTAAATAGCATACCATCTAGACCTCGTTTGTACAGATCGTGACCAATGATAACATATCAGGAGGCATTTCAAATAAGGTATCTCTTTTCATGGCAGTTAAAGGTATCGAGAATGATTTGGTCTTTAAGATAGGAGAATAGGTTTTTATATCAGGATGAATCATGACCCACAACAGTGCAGATCATAGGGATATCAGGGGAGTCATATGCAGGATAAGATAGTGCTTCCACTAGGAACTCATAGCGTTGCCATTGCATCAACAAACTTATTCTCTATTCTAGGTATTTGCTCAAATGTGATAGATATGAAATATTTCTTTAGATCATCTACCATTCTCTTGTATGGAATGAGCTTTTCATCTTTAGTTTGGTACAAATCATTGACTTGATGGATTACAAGTTGTGAGTCTCCATGAATGTGTAATTCTATTACTCTCCACTCAATTGCTATTTTCATACCATTCAAAAGGGCTTCATATTCACCAATATTATTTGTACAGGGAAATTTAATTCTGAATGCCTTAGGAATGGAGTATCCTTGAGGAGTGATAAACAAGATACCTACTCTAGAGCCATTCTGTGTATAGGAGCCATCAAAGAACAATTTCCATTCTCGAGAAGAAAGATTCATGATAGAGGAATCTAGAAATTCCATTTGCATTGGTGTGTCATCAAACAAAGGTGCATCTGCTAACTGATCAGAAATAACCTATCCTTTTATAGCTTTTCTTTCAACATATTCAATGTCAAATTCACTTAAGAGCATGACCCGTTTAGCTAATCTACCTATGAGGGCAGCTTTGCTGAGTAGGTAATTTAGTGGATCAATCTTAGCTACTAAATATGTGGTATGGGCCAACATATAGTGTCTCAATTTCAATCATTGAATAGTTCTTTTTGTATGCCACCAATGTTCTACTGATATAGGAAATAGCTCTTTCCTTCTTGTTCTCATCATGCTGTACAAGCAATGCCCCCAATGATGTATCTGTAGCAGAGACATATAAGATCAAAGGCTTCCCTTGAATGGGAGGCATCAAGATAGGAGGATTTGATAGATATTTCTTGATATGATTAAAGTTCTTTTCACATTCCTCACTCCATGCAAAGGTCACACCTTTATGTAATGTCTTTGTAAAAGGTTGTGATATGTCTGCTAGCTGAGATATGAAGCATCTAATAGATTGTACTCTCCCTTGTAATGTTCTCATTTGGATGATGTTCTTGGGAGGTTGCATCTCCATGATAGCTTTAAATTTAGCTAGATCTACTTCAATTCCTTTCTTGGAAACTATGTATCCTAAGAGCTTTCTAGAAGTGACACCAAAAGCACACTTCTTAGGATTTAGTCTGAGACTAAATTTTTCCATTCTATCGAGTATCTTGCTCAAGTCATTTAGAATGTTAGCTCTAATCATAGATTTTTGTAAAGTAGCATCAACATAATCCTCCATAGTCCTATGCATCATGTCATGGAAAATAGATGTCATAGCTCTCTGATATGTAGCACCGGCATTCTTAAGCCCAAATGACATGACATTCCAATAGAAGGTACCCCATGCACATGTGAAAGCAATTTTCTCTTGATTCTCTGGAGCAATTTTGATTTGATTATATCTAGAAAAACCATCCATCAAAGAATACATCTCAAAGTCCACAGTCATGTCCACTATCATATCAATGTTAGGTAATGGAAAATCATCCTTAGGGCATGCTTTGTTCACATCTCTGAAATCTATGCATACTCTTATTGATTTGTTTGGTTTAGAAACATGTACAATATTAGAGATCCATTCTACATAATCAATAACTCAGATAAATCTAGCTTTTAACAACTTCTCTAATTCATCTTTTACCAAGAGTGCAACATGTGGATGCATCTTTCTCAATTTTTGCTTAACAGGTTTGACATTTGGAGCTATAGACAAATGGTGCATTATAAGATTAGGATCCAACCCTGACATATTTTAATATTTTCATGCAAAGTTGATCTTCTTTTCTATTAAGAATGTGGTAAATTTTTACTTCTCTTCTTCTGATAAAGATTGTGCTACACGGATCAACTGTGGTTCTTCTGTTGTTCCCAAATTGATAGATTGAGTAGGCTCAATTAGAACTAGAGATCTATCCTATAAATGACTTGAAAGGACATCAAATATCTCATCTTTAGGTGCCTCAAAGAGGTTTTCACCTTTGGATACATATTTTATTTTTACTTTTGTAGGTTCTGAGATTGCCACAAAGTGATTTTCACCCTCAGAACTTTTTTTTTATTCGTATTCTTATTTTTCTAACTAGGATACTTGATGTATGACTCTGTCTTGCTAACATTCAGTTCACTAATGGAAGTCCTCATGGGTTCAACTGCATTGAGTTAGCAAGCAAGGGCATAGTCATTGGGAAAGGTATAAATACCTTGGCTCATATTGGTGGAGGTTTGGTCAAGAAGTTCAGGATTTTTGATAGTCAAAGTCATGAAAGATTGGGAAATAGTGTTTATGGATATGGATCTATCATCATTGGTCCTAACCTGACACTCAAGTTCAAAGGTGATATTACAACTTAAGATATTTAATTCGTGAATAGGCTCAATGTCATTGTGGGAGTCCACTTTAGCCATTGGTGGATCAAATGCGTTAAGTTCATCATTTCACTCTAGACTTACGTTGGGTTTAGGTGCATATTGGTGAATAACATCAACATGATTTTTTGTAATAAGCTCATCTAGTTCTGGAATGACTCCCCATTCATAGTCATTTGATTCATCTTTTGTTTCTTTATCTAGACCTCTAGAAAATCTAAGAACATGAGTAAAGTCAGGATGAATACCCCAAAAAGGGTTACCCTCAGATTTTGATTTGAATTCATACTCGTGGGAATTTTTCTTAGAATAACTACCACCTTCCTCTTTTTGATTGCCTTCGAAATTAGCTGGTTCTTGTGTTGCAACTATCTCTTGCTTTATAGTAGGTTCTTGTGTATCTACTACATTAATTCTTTTTATTGGATCATCTTCAGCTTCAAGGAGGTCTTTATTTCTTTAGGCAAATGCTCATAAGGAATGAGCTCATCAGTTGTGTCTGAATCATCACTATCAGATTGTTCAGTTATTTCCCCTTTTAGTTGATTTGCTATGGAAGGCTCAATTTGTTCTAGAACATGTGGGGAGTTCTTGCTAATATAGAAAGGCTTCTTGGTGTATCCTAGACCTGTTGTATTCTTGTTTTCTTAGCCATGATGATCAAGAGGTGAAAAAAGACCTTTACCCTGTAGTCCTAGAGGTCCTTTTCCTTTATATCCCATCTTTGTGATCAATTTATCTCCTGGGCCATATGACTTAGAAAGGATACTCGGTATTTTAGCATCACATTTTTTAACAACTTGAGATTTAGGTTCATCTTTGTATAGCCATGTGAGCAAAACTTCATCCTCTTCAAACTCCTATTTAGATACTTGTTCTGCAACAAAATTTCCCTTATATGCTTCAAGAGGTTCTTTAGACTCTAGCTTGGACTGTTTTAGAGTTTGCCCATAAGACTTAGGAGAGATAGGGAGATATGTCAAAGATAAGATTGGCTCTATAGTATATTCTCCCATACCATTGTCTTTTATTTTAACCTCTTTAGCAATGCCTTCCATCTTGGATGTTGAAGCAATGTCTAGCTGCTTAGTGGAAGATTCCCTATTATTAGGAACAACTTTATTAGCACTCTCTTTCAATGTATTGCAAGTTGTATATAGATCAGCTAGAATCGTCACTTCTACTCCTTCATAAGGAAAATTCAAACACCAATGGAATGTAGAGGGTATGGCTTTCATTTCATGTATCCAGGGTCTTCCTAGAAGGATATTGTAAGCCAAAGGTAGATTAAGAACTTCAATATGAAAGGGCTGGTTATGCGGATGACTCAAGGAATTATCATCTTCCTCTAAAAAGGAAATATACTGTGTAGATGTAAGATGACCAACCATAGTATGGAATCTATCTAAATCAAGGTTGTTGGGAACATTGGATCAGAGCAGAGCTTTGTCTAGAATGGTTCTATGAGCTGGAGATATCCGAAGAAACTCAAACATGGAGATTTTAGCATTTGTGTGCTGGAGTTGTTGGACAATACTGTATGAAGTAGGCCTTGTGTCTTTAGGATTTGAAGATTTAGATGTAGCCTTCTATTTAGAAGAAGATGAAAGATTGAAAGGCACCTTAGGGACATTGGATGAATTTGGTATTGTCCTTGTAGGTGTGCCTGAGCTTGTGATCGAGTAACTGCATTAGCTGATTGATTTTCTCTATCTCTTCTTATAATTATGATGAGATTTCAATGCTCAGATAGGCATGGTTCAACCATATTGATGAAAACATTGTTTCCAGAGTAGGCATAATTGACTTTAACACCCATATTAGGCTTAGAAGAAGAATCTTCTTTACCATGTTTAGGAAATGGTTCTGTGAATGCTGTATGATCATTATTGCTCTTATGATTATCAATCATGATGTCTCCCTTATCAATTTTGTCTTGTATGATGTGCTTCAAGTGAATGCAATTATTAGTCTTATGACCCTTATTGCAATGGAATTCACAGAAGTTGTTCTCCCTCCACCATTTCGGTTTAGGTTCAGGATCAAAGACTTTCATCTCAGGCAAGTAGATGATTTTGTTTGCCAATAGAGTTTTCATGGAAGATTCCAAGGACTCTCCAAGAGGAGTGAATTTTCAATTAGGATCTGTAGCCCAAGGTCTATAATTAGATGAATTTTTGTTAGATTCAGATGTTTTCGCTTTAGTAGCTTTGATGGTTTGGGTGCCAACAGTGAGATTGAAAGTGGGTGCCTTAGATGGGGCATAGCTATTATCAACAATGCCATCAGTGACAACACCTTTATTCTTGTTCTAGTTTTTGCCTTTATCCTTAGAGCTAGATCCATATTCTTACTTGTCGTTTTGAAGTGATATGTCTCCTTTTTGCACAAGTAGTTTCTCAATTTTGATTGCATTTTCTACCATCTTATGAAAGGATGTATGATTTTGCATTTGCAAGTGGTAGTTGAGTTCTAGAACAAGATTGTTGATGAAGATTTCCAGCTTCTCAATTTCTGGAATGGGTCTAGCATATAGAGAAAATTTCTTCCTCCATTTTGAAATGTCAGGAATGGTTCACCTGGATATTGTTTCAGATTGCAGATGTCGATCATGGTGACCAGATGTTGAATATTGTAGGAGTATTGCACTGATAGAATAGTTTGATTAACTCCTCAAAAGTTTTGATAGTTGGAGGCATTTTTGAGAACTAATGAATGGATGACCCTCCCAAAGATCGAGGGAAAATGTGCATTAAGTAAGTTGGTTTGTGCATGAACTCCATGGATTGAGTATAGAATTCCCTGACATGATCTTGAGGATTAGAGTTTCCATCATACTTATCATATTTAGGCATCTCCACTCTTTTAGGGAATGGAAACATGTACAAGTCTTTATCGAATGGAAAAGGGCATAGAGCTTCCATGGAGAACTCCTTAGGTTCCTTTTCTTTTTCAAGTTTGTTAAGTTTGACTTGCATGGCATGCATCTATTTCATCATAGCCATGATAGGAGTTTCTTCCTCATGCGTGATGATATCTTCAACATTAAAGTTGGGGGGAAGTTTAGCTCCTTGATGAGCTAACTCTAGAAAGTATGCTTCTCTATCTTCCTTCATGAAATGCTTCATCATTCTTTTGAAGTTATCATCATTTTGATATTGGGCAATTGCAGAAGGTGTAGGTTCTTGATCCATACCATGTTGAGATTGATGTCCTTGGGACCCATGATGTTTCCCTCCATGAGACATGTTACAATTTTTAGGGCTCCTTGGATTAGATTGAGGTGGAGTTTGTTGATTACCTCCGTGAGTTGATGGAGGGGGTATATAACCAGTTTTCAATCGAAAGTTGCGAAGACCATCGTCTTTGTAAAGACCAAAATTATAGAGTTTCTCAAGAGTTGGAGCCTGGAGAGTATTCAGAGGTATTGTATGGGATATTTCTCTAGATTTCTTATGTGACGAAGCTCTAGTTTCCACCATTAACCTTGGGTGAAGCAAAAGAATAAGATGAAGATAACTGAAGAATGAATTGATTCAAGAAGATCGAATGATGCAACCTTGTCAAGATTGAGTTGATTAAAGATTAGATCAGATGTAAATGAAGGATACTATGCCATAGTGGTGTGGGTAGATGCCCAATAGATGGCAGGCATGAGCTCACAACACTTAGCCGTTTAGTAAAAAGATTGAATTTTGAAGATAATTTTGACAAGGTTTTGACACAAGATGAAAAAGATTCAAATCGATAACCCAAAAGGCTAAATCAGACTCAAGAGACCACTTTAGGAAAATGAATGGATTCATTATAGGCTTTTCTCTATTTCTGATGCAATGATTTGTTTGACAGATTCTTGGATTTGTTTCTCAACTCTAGACATGCAGTTTCAGATAGTGTGCAACATGTAAATAGGCATACAAACCCCAGACAAAAATTAGATTTGAGGAATAGTTGACCAACTGGAAATAATAAGCTCTCTATTTTGAAAATTTCAGGACAGGTTCATGCAAGAGAATGCTGTTTCACGCGAAGAAATACTAGGCTGCGTGCGAGAATGTGTTGTCTCATGTGAAAGAGTGCTCAAAAAGTTGAAATCTCACACAATAAAAGGACATAGTTTGATAGTTTTGGCATAGATTTTGAGGCACAGATTTTGAGACATAGATTTTGAGACACAACATTGGCTGTTCTCTGACAGGATATTCATTTTTCACACCAGAAAAGGATTTTTGCTCAGATTTTGCAATTTTTTAGTGCTTCAGTATCAGATTGTTATGCAAATTTTGAAGATTCGTGTAACAGTTTGTTTCAAGTAACCAAGAAGATATCAAGCATGCAAAACAACAAGCAAGGGAAGCAAGAAATCATTTGAAAACAATGAGCAAGGGCAAAAGAAACCTTGTGCATGAACAAGCAATAGTGACTTATTATGCTAATCCCTAGAAATACTACTTGTGTATGTTCCAAAATATTTTTCAATAATGCACATATTCCTAGAAAATGAAAAATTTGGCCTCACTAGGGTTTGTAGTAATGGTCTGACTCTACAAATTTTGTGATCTCAAGAGGGTGAACTCTAATCCAAGTGCACCGGGGTTTTGACACAGTCTGAGAAATTAATCAATCAGGAGCTGCTAGGGAGATCTGACAGCCCAACAAGAGACCACACCTATGAAGATTTCCTCCAAAAGGACATTTATATAGCTACCGCTGCTACCACGGTGGGTGCCAGAAATGTGTGTGTGAATTTTTTACCTAGCTATAGACACAACACTTCAGTAAAACATTAGAGGTTAGCAAAAACCAAAATTGTGCAATGAAATGGAAACTAAACTAACCAGGTGATTTACTACCTTCTAGTAGGTGCGAGTATGATGTTCTCAGATTAGAATCAAGATCAGTGAAAATTTAACACCTAAATGAAGGATTTGAATGCAAAGAATTGAAAAACTATATGAATGCAGATTTAATCTATATTTTTGTATTTTCTATGCAATAAGAATGAGAAACTATATGAATCTAAGCTAGAATATATGAAAACTAATATGATATGCAATTAATCTAAGAATTGATATGCTAAATGATATGAATGCTAAAAAAAATGAAAATCTCACAACAACTTTGATTCACAAAGATGGATTCTTCGATCACCAATTCACCGACGTGAGGATGCAATTTCGTGGATGCTTTTAGAAGAGCTGAAGCCTTGATTTTATAGAAATACAGGGCTTTGGAGGTGCATGAGAAAAGCCATAAATCACTCTTGATGAACTCAGGTTGATTTTTGAGTCAACAAGAAATCAGAGAAGATTAACTCACATAATCATGCAAAATCATGCAAGAACAACTTTTTAACTCAAATCAGAAGTTTAGATCAGCTTTGAACTCAAAATAGAATGTTGAGTTTCCAAAAGTTAACAACTTGCATTGATTTCTTGATTTTGAGTTTAATTGCTATTTGAATGTGGACAATTAATTATGAATTAAATAAATAAATAAAGTGATTTATCCTCAACTTAACTGATTTTTGAAATTAAAACAATTGATTTATGGGTTAATTGATTATTAAATCAAACTTTATTCAAAAACTATATTATGAAAAATTGACAATTGACATTAATTAATTAAATAAGAATTTAATCAATTAGTCATAAGATTTTTGATTTATTGTCAAAATAAAATAATACAATTTAGGAATAATTAGAATTAAATTTAATTAAATAATTAAGTGGCAGTATTAAATCTAATTAATTAAATATTCAAAATATCCAATTAATCAAACTTTAGGATAAATAAGATTTATCGCCAAATAATTATTAAATTAAAGATAATTAGGATAAATAGGAATATTCAAGAAATATTCCCCGATGCAAAATTTAGGATAATCAATTAGGATTCAATAATGTGCAGATGTGGCTTAGGTTAGGACTTTTGTATTGATTTCATTCGATTTGAAGACGTAGGAGGTTAATGAACCTATAGCCCATTTTTGGGGTATTACAGTTATATCCTCAATCAATACTTCTTCATGTTGATTGGGAGGAGTGTTACTACATAATTTCTCAGCCTCTTGAGTGCTTACAAATGCCTCTTCAAACTTGTCCAGATCCATGTCTATTGCCGCCATAGTGACTTTTACATTGTCAATAAAGATAGAATCATCCTTGAGTGTCTCTGTTATGGGCACAGATTTCTCTACCTCTGTGGATGCATCAATTGCATGTTCTGAATCCTATGGACCTATATATGGTACATTAGTAGTCTTTGACTCTTTTGCAACCATTATGGGTACTTGAGCTGTGGGCACAGTAGCTGGATACATGTGCGTATTCATGAAGACCTTCTCAAATGCCTTTTATATTTCCTTAGCAACCCATAATTCTTGTCCATTATGTGTAGGGTCCTTGACTTGGATCTAAGATATGGCTTTACTAGATCTAGTAACATAGATTTATCCTCTAGAGAACATACTGGAAGGGTTTCATCTAGAATCTTTTCTCTTATCCTTAGATCCTCTTCAATGGCCCGTCTCTTTTGGAATTCTAAGATGTTCCACACATTATCAGGAATCATAGTCTTCAGTTCTAAGACTATCTTCTTAAACTTCAACATATGTTTGAAAATCATTCCATGTATCTCTAATTTTTCAATCTCACTGTATTTATCATACAACTTTCCTACTTGATCAATTCTGCCTCCATCAACAATCCTTGTACTTAGCACACTGAGACTAGGTTTGAAACTTACTTCAATAGGTGCTTGAGTGTTTTTCTTATTTCTTGTTACTTGCGAGGATGGATGACCAGTGATAATCTCTTTCTTCCTTTTAGGCATTGCCTTATACTCCAGAGGAGCAGTAACGTCAATGGTTTCCTTGGGTGTAGAAGGAGTAACATCGGTTTTACCCTTCTGAACATTAAATTTCTCAATTTCACCTTCTTCAGCTTAGGATCCTCTGATTCTGTCTTTGTTGTTGCTACGCTTTCAATTTCCAAAGAAATCTTCTCTTCCTTTGCTTTGTCTAAGTCTTCTTGTGATACACCATGAATTCTCAATATTTCTTAAGTAACCTTGGCAACCTTCCTTTTTGTTGCTGTGCTATTCAAGACTGCATCAACTTCTCTTGTTTTCTCTTCATAGGTTCCCCATCTTGGCTCATTAGGGTCTTTAGGGGCTGAAATCAATACTTGTGCATATGCTTCAAGGACTTGTTCATCAACCTCATATCCAAGTGGATGAATCCACTTTTTCCTTGGTTCAACTGCCTCCATGCATGTTGTGTTTGTCTCAATCATGAAACAAATGGTATCTTTGTATTTTTCAACTATCTTCTCTAGAATTCTATATCTCATCTGCATCTTGACTCTAAATGTCTTCAACTCTAGTATCATGTAGTCCTTCAATGTACTCTCAGTACATGCCTTGAGAGATATCTATGGCATTGTGGGGATAGATTTATCTAGATACAAATCAAACACTTTTCTAACAATATGGAAGTACATATATATGATTAAAGACCCAAATTTGAATATTTTGGTCTTGTCATGCTTGATGAACTTAATATTATCTATCAGTTGTGCGAGCATGATCTCACATAAATTGAACTCTCCATTCTCTTTCACAAGTCTTATAGCTATAATAATTGTGGCCGTAGACACACTGTTCACCCTGCTAGTGTGCTAGAACCTATAGCCTAGTATCATGGACATCAATTTGATGTCATCTTTCTCAATAGGCTCTATAGTCATTCCATGCCTATCACTTCTTGACTTGCATATTTTATCAACAAGTTTCCTTACATCCTTTCCCACTGGAAGAACAACACCTGTCTTTGAGAGGCCTATCATCTCATGAATTAGGTCACTAGTAATTCTGACCGGCACTTCACCTATCCAAAATAAGTCATCATGAATCTTTCTCAGTAGAATCTTGATCCATTCTGATTTGTAGAACTCATATGTCATAGCATACTCCACTATAGGGTGATTATTCCACTACGCATACTCATCCATGAAATTTTTGTCTGGTTTCATCATTGTTTCCATGTGTGCCCTAATTCTGTCCAATCCTACTGGCTCTTTCTTATAGTATATGTATGCCCTAATGTCTTCAACATGCATAACACCCATAGGTGTGTGAGAGAATGCCCCTTCTAGGTCATCCAATGTGGATTTGAATGGGTGCCTCTTAAATACACATCTCTTCTTTTCTGCAACATTAAATACAATAGGAGTAGCCATCACTTATTTGTAAATCACTTTCTTAATGGTTTCCAAGATATTTTGAATCGGCACAATGAACTAGGGTTTCCACAACTGATCAAATGCACAACAAGTCACTTGATGAATCAAATTGCAATCCTTCACAATCAAATGCTAGGACTCTTCTTCTCTCCAATCTCTCTAAAATCAAATGCAATGAGAGATTTACAAACTTCTATGTACTTTGAAGTAGAAAATATTCCATTAATGCTTGTCATGTAAACCAGGCTGTCACTTGAAAATTTCTAACTTTCATTCTGCAAACAATCACCTAGTGCGCTCTTGCACAAAGGTTATTTAATTCTCCAAAAGATTAAGTCCAAAGGCACATACTCTAAAAGTGAGTATACCAGCCACACAGGAGTCTAGAGATGAATTAGCTCCCCCTATGACCCCGAGGGCCAATCATCTTGATATAGAGGGTGCATCCACTGTGGATGCATCTAATACATGCTCATCAACCTTATCCTTCTTCATCTCTAACCAAATCAAGCTTGCATCCTCTGAAGCTTTTACAAACTTGACTTATCCTTCAGTATCCATTACTGGTTCTTTGGGCTTTTTAGGGCTTTCCTGACCTTGCTTCCTTGATCTACAAAACTTTGAGATATTTCCAAGCTTGTTATAAGAGTGAAAAATGACTGGAGGCCTTATATTCCTTAGTGCATTGACATGGGTCACCATTTTACATTATCTTCCAGAGTGACCATTATAGGTACATATCTGACATGTAACATTCTGAGAACTTCTTACATTTGGATGATTGTTATTTCTCTTATTATGCTGAGTCTTGTTCTTCTGACTTGTCTTACAATTCATAGCTCTATGAACAAATTTATTGCATGAATAACAGTAACCATTGAAAGGTCTTACCTTTGTACAATTTCTTGCTATATCTCCATGCTTGTTACATGCATAATAGGTTCGATCTACTAGCTTGTGCTCATTCTTGGATGGTTCAACATGATCTTTAGTCTAACTTCCAGTCTCCTTAGCATCTAAGGTGTCTTCTGGTGCTTTCATTCTTGCTCGCATGTTGTCGATCTGATTTTGTGCTTCATTGTATCTAATCCAGCTAGTATCTCCTTTAACTCTTCTTGCATAGAATTGAGATTCTATCAAATCAGGACTAGTGTGCAACTTAACAATGTGATTCTTTGCATCTTTCAATTCATATTCCAAGCTTTCTTTGTTGTTCCTTAGCTCCAAGATTTCCATGTTTTCTTGCCTCAATTCTTCATTCAGTTGAAGGTTCTCTTTGATATGTTCATCATAGACTTCTTGATTGTTAGTCATCTTATCATCTAATTCTTCAATTTGTTCTTTTAGAGATGAATTTTCTTCACTGAGCTTTTTGATCATAATCCCTAAATCACTAGTAGAGCATTCTTTCAAATCTTTTCTTATCCTTTCGATGACTACTTGAGCATCATTGACTTTTTCTTTAAGTTCTTCAATTTCTTTTTTAGATCTATCCAGGTCTTCAAGAGAAGCTTCAAGATTTCTTTTTAGATGTTTCATTTCTGCTTTGTCCATGATCTCCTCAAGTGGTTAAAATTCTTTTCTAAGGACCAAATCTCCGATACCAATTGTTAGGAATGGGAACATTGAGAGGGGGAGGGGGGGTGAATCAATGTTCACTGTATTTTATCTTTTTACTTAATCTCAAACTGAACTTAAATACTTAAGTATTGAAATGAACATCCACATAAACATGAAACATGAAATCAACACATAACACTAATATGGTTACGGGGAAACCCAAATAGGTAAAAACCCCGGTGGGAATTGACACCCACTAATATTCTGTACTAGTGTTTTATGATCCTTGTTAGAAGATCCTTAACCTTGTTAGGAGTTTCTTTACAATGTATTAAGTATAGTAGACCTTTTTCAAGGGTTGGATCCTGTTAGGAGTCTTTCACAATAAACCATGTTAGGGGTGTGGACGCACTATCCTAGAGCTCACTACTCAAGTGGTGAAGGCTGCAACCTTTTGATCTCAGATACACACTGTATCTGTTGGATGAACTGTTACTATGACACTACTTGTTTGATCAGTTCCTTTTATGCGTTGATGCTTTGACCTCTTGCAAAGCTCTAATACATCTTATCAACTCTTCACACACTTCTACTCTGCTTATCTCAACTATATAAAAACTCTCATACCAATTACAATGGGCGCATCTCATATTTATATGCGCATACAAAACAAATAACTAGGTCGGCCCTTTAATCGATTACATAAAATGCTTCCAATTGAATTGGATCAAGCGTGTTTACAAACAAACATAATTATATGTCAAAAACTTAATTACAATAGGCACATGGCCTTTACAACATAATAATATAACCGCAAATCAAAATGCCAACAGTCGGCTGCTTACTCTATTCTTCTCTGGCACACACTGGCTGTGTAACTTTGACAATCTATAACTTTGTCATACTTGCATATTTGATCATGCACTCATAGAATAAGCATTAATATACTCTAACAAACTTATCTTCAAGGGCGCATACCATAACTAGGTCGTACACACATCCATTGATGCTCTGAGCTTTAGGTACTTTGTACACTATCCAGTCTTCAACACTTAAGCCAATTTCTGATCTTCTCCTCAAGTGCCCTGACTCCAAAACACGATATGAATTTGTTGCCATAATGAAAACACTATACTAAGTCATATACACTAGTATAGCCAACTTGCTAACAATATCAACTAGAGAGAACACAAAGAAGGGGGAATAAAGGAAGCAGAAGATCAAATCCGCAGGGAGAGTCTACTGAAATGATATGTAGTGATTAAACATATTAAATGATCAAGCTAGGGAGAGCTTACTGAGATACAATATTTATTGATAGAGTTGTAGTATAGATGTTTGGTATTATATGGCATATTTCATATTATGTTTTCATCAATGCCAAAGGGAGAGATGGATAATCTACAACTAATTGAATAACCTGATGAACTGAAAATACAATGATTAGAGATCACTGAGCTATTAAAGTGATCTGTAAGGCAATTAAATCAGTCAATATGTTGTTGTCATTGATGTCAACTAGTTTTGACTATACTTATCATGTTGGTTACAAAAATCTAAAGAAGAAAATGGTAAAGGAAACATATATCTACATGTAGAAGAGATGAATATGAAGATATGGCTAAGGTGTACATTGGGTAACTTATTGATGTGTCTATGGCATCATTTTTTTGACTTGATTGTATTACATGAATCTACTATGTATTAAAGATCAGAATTGAACAAGTTAATGTGGTAGGTAATTGAAGATTTCTGTATACACTGAGCCAGTGTAGTGTATACCGAGTATCAGTAATAACTGAGTTAGTATTCACTGACACATTCTGTATTAACCGAGTAAGAGAAAAAAATTAAATGTTATAACAATTGACTATATTGATGAGCTAGAAAATTGTGTATGATTCTGAGGTAAAAGATAAAGTTAGTTATGAGGATCTAACAACTGAAAAAATTTAGAGATGATCAAATGGAGAAGATTGAAATGTGTTATTGACACATCTACCGAGGAAGCTTGAAGCAACAAAATGGAAGATGGACATTAAGAGGCAAAATCTAATGGATGAGATGAAATGGTTTATGATGTCTATTTAAAGAGACAAAAGATTCATTATTGAGTCTGGGAGCTAATTGAATCTATAGGAGAATTCACGTAGAAGAAATTTCTAATGCACCACTGATCAAAATGGTTATAGACAGAACCAAGCAGAACTACAGGCATAACCGAGCATCGGAGTATTGTTGACCGAGCTAAATATGATGAAGGATTGAAGTGATTATTAATCAAAGGAGGTATTATGGGCTTAACTTAGATATGAAAATTTTCAATCTTAGTTGTATTTGAATTAGATCACTACTGTATCAGTTTAACCATTGTTACAGCTAAATCTCTTAACTGAGTGGACTTAACAATCTTATTTGTATTTCAATATGATATTCTATGAACGTTGATGGTTTTATTTTTGACCCCATAGTGAATGTTGGTCGAGAGTTAATTGGTAGTGATAAATTATTTAACTAGGTCACACCTTACAGTGTGCATTGTAACCTTTAATAGGGTTGGATCCTAAACGATCTCACTCCAGAAGAGTGAAATATTTTGGGTTACTGGTCCCAGGTGGTTTTTCCCTAAGTAGGGTTTCCACATTAAAATACTTGTGTTATGTATTACTTGATGTGATTGGATTGTTAGTTTACTTTATACATTTCATATTTTGGATTAATCGGTAAATACAATATTGATTTTACTGGTATTCGATAGATGAACAAAAAGATTGTATCTGGGAGTTTGGAATTGTAGGATAATTGGAATTAATTGATTCAACCCCCCTTTCAGTTATCTAACATGCACTGGATAATATGATGGATAGTTGTGAGACATCCTCACAAACTATATTGGAGATGGACAAACAAGCATCAAAAATCTTGGATAAGGTAAATGTATTGGATATAGAGAACGGGGGAGTAATGGAAAGATTTGGTTTGCTGAAGAGTTTAATCACCCCTAAGCTATCAATTCTTGAGGCACATCTCACTAGGATGGAGAAGATTGGGGAGTCAATGATCAATTCTATACCCACTGAGTTGAAGGTAGCAGACTCTACATCCTATGCACTAAATGGAATGATTCATGTAAGTGAACTATTGATTAAGTCTTGGAATGATGAAGTGAAGACCTTGGAAGATACATTCCAAGATATTATGAAACTGGTGATTAAGCACTAAGTCCTACATTTTTGAAATTTTGAAGTTTTGTGTGTACCTTTGCCATTGATGTCAAAGGGGGAGAAGAAGAGAAAAATGAGAAGAGAAAATGAAAAGAAGAATGAGAAAAGAGAAAGAATATAAGAAGGAAGAGTACAGTTAGTACAGTTAGTGTTTTGGACACTTAGTCATTTTTCGCTAAGTGTTACCATCAATGCCAAAGGGAGAGATTGTTGGCAAGTGATTTTTTGAGATCACTATGGATCACTTGAGGGTTGTTATTTATGGAAACAAATATGTTATAGTGATCGCATGAAGTAAGTATGAGTGTTGGAGATAATCATAAAAATGACAAAGTACAGAATCAGATTTATTGACTACTGCAATATTGTTTTGGTCAGCGAAGCAGATTAGAGGAAGACATTTTGGGATATTTATGATCTTTAGTTAAGGTCGCATGTGTTTTGGTATTGATATCAGTAAGATACAGTGATTGGAAGGCATGCGAAGATAGAGGAATAGTGAAACATGGCATATGAATAGTCGAGATAATTAAGGGAATGCTAGATGGAATGGTAACATGCTAAGTCAAATAAAGATTGTATATTGCCAACACTTTGGTAATAAAAGATCATTAACTCAATATTTATTGTTTTCATTAGTAATTATTATGTTTTGTATTTTATTTGAGAACTGACTAGATGAGATAATAGATATAAATAAAGAGTGTTTTGTGAAAGTGATATATTGATAAGATATGGATGCAAGATTGGGATACCAATAATAGTTGATAGAAGATGTGAGATCAGAGATTGACAAAGACTATTGAGAGTTATAACTGGAACTATCAAAGCATGGTAGATGCTTTTATTGTTCACTCTTGAGAACACTTTTTGTAACTAAATTATTGATTGTAAGAGTTGTAAGCTTAGTATACCTTTAATGGGGTTTTATATACCTTTAATAGGGTTTATATTCCTCTAACAAGGAAATTTAATATGTAATACTCAACTCCTAACAAGGCTAGATCTCCTAACAAGGATATTCTATTTTTGTGCATAGTTGTGTGTACCATTCCGATTGGGGTTTTCCCTTAGCCAGGGTTTCCTCGAAAACAAATAATGGTGTTATGAGTTATGTGTTTATTTTCTTTTCATTTCCACATTCATATGGTTTATTTGAAATTGGTTTAAGTTTAATTTAAAGTGTTGTAATACTGATTCACCCCCCTCTCAGTATTACTCAATCCTAACATTCTACAATCTTCTAATCTCAATATCCTTGTCAATTTCATCAAGATCTACACTAGTCTTTGGTTCACCAAGATTATTCCTCATAGTCCAAAAATCACTTACTTTGGTTTGGGTCCAAAGTCTTTCTTTACATTATTCCAGTATATTTTTTGGAATAGGTTTTTTGGATGGGTCAACAAATTTTTGGTAGAAATTACAGGACCTCCTATTTTCATTTTGATTTTGGATGCCCTTCTCTATTGTTCTCCACGTGTGCAATGCCATAATTTATGATGACAATTATTCTATTGAAATATTATTGTCAGTGGTAATTTTCTCCATCTCTTTTTTACCTCATCCCAGTAGTCCATTTTTTTAAGCTTTTCTAGCAATGGTTTACTTTCATGTTGAATCTAGCAATGGTTTACTCTCATGTTGAAATTTTCTTGTAGAGATCTTATTCATCTTAAGCCTTGTTAGAATGACACTGATTCGATCATACTACTAGTAACTATCAACACTAGTTCTACAAATTATCAAAAAACCATGGGCCACTTTGATTTCTTTTTTTCTCAAATGTGAACCCTCCACATGAGAAAGGAAAGGAAGAAAATATGGTCTTCTTTTTCTAACCATGAAAGAGTAAATCTATAGTCTCCATGCTACATACATATTCCAATGCAAATACCCTCTTTGTCACATGTATTGGAAGTTTATAGGGTTCTATTTCTGATCTATAAAACCTTAATATAATGTATTCTTCTGGTCATATATTTGTCACTCTTTTCTTGTTGGCTCTACTAAGCACGCAACACAAACTGGGACCTATCCAACTCAATATGAGTGAACACATTACTTCACACTGTCGGCTCCACAAAATTAACTGATAATTTCTCCTTGTGCTGAATTACGACATGCACTCTGAACCAAACATTCTTAACCCTTCAACAAACTCTATTACAAGTGCACATACCAAGATGATAGGTGCAAGTACTTTACCAATATAATCTTTGTCAGCTTCTTTGGATAAACTCAGGAAACTGTGAATGTCAACTGTAAATACCATAACTTAACTTTTTGTGATTATTAGACTCTTTGTCCATGAACATAACATCATACACATGTTCAAAACATAAGTATAAAGGTGCAAGGATCCACTACAACCGTATGACCAATCAAATTTAGGGCTGTTCCTGGGACTTGTCAGGAACACTCACTGATATACACAACTATAAAATTATCTTTACTCAAAATCAACCTCTACATCTATGATATCATTTTGATAACATATGTTGAATGCTTTCTCCATCAGGCTTCCACGTATGCTTCTTTTCATATGTTTTCATCAATGACAAACATACAGTCAACAATCTGGCTTGCTCATAAATCTCCAATAGATTCAACTTTAGGTACAACTTCTCCTAATTCCATAGCTTCAAAAGTAGTTATCTTTGCAATCAACATCTCTCTACTAAAGTTTAGAGTTAGAGGTATAGTTTCTTGAATAAACATATCCTTGAACTTGTAAGTAGGTGTTAGTGATCTGAGGATCTTCGCAATAACTTCTTCTTCATCATAAGTTCCTCCACAATTTCTGATTCCAACTACAGCTTCTGTAACCCTTTGAACATAAGCCCTAATGCTTTCATCCTCATTCATTTCCAGCTTCTCCAGCTTTGTCTTCCAGTTTTGTAACTTCGCTTGTTTGGTATACTTGTCTCCTTCATATAGTACCTCTAATCTTTCCCAAATTTGGAAAGTCGAATCCAAGTCTTTAACTTCAGTAAACTCTCCTTCAGAGAGTGCACTGATTAGTTCTTCTCTTGTGATCATGTTTAGTGAGAATATCTTCTTTTCATCCTCAGTAGTAGTTGTCAATTCATCTTTAGTCTTTATAGCTATCTTGTTCCTTGTAATCAACCAATAGTCAATCGCCAAACAAAATAGGTGAGTTCACATCTTGTTCTTCCAACTGTCAAAGTTTTCAGGATCAAACTTCAGACTATCCTTCCTATAGAATGCTATCTCCAAGATCACCTCAAGCTATTAAGATTTCTCTCTAAGGACCACAAGCTCTGATACCAATTTTTAGGAATAATAGTCCATAATACAACTGAAGGGGGGGGGGGGGGGGTGAATCAGTTGTATAATAGATTATTAAACTTTAATCTTTAAGCATCACAATATCAGATCCAATGAACACAATGAATGCCAACACAATAACACAATATTTTGGTCTCAGGGAAATCCTGTTAAAGGTAAAAACCCCAGTGGGAATTAGCACCCACAAATGATGTACTAAGAGTATAGTTATCCTTGTTAGAAGATATAGCCCTTTTATGAGCTTATTGAATCATTATAGTACATAGTCCTTGTTAGAGGACATGGCCTATTAGGAGTCAAGAAAAAAAATGGAGGGCTCACTGCCCAAGGCTCACTACCCAAAGAAGGTTAAGTCCACCTTCAGAACTCACTGTTCGCAACACAAGTGTATATGAAGCGATATACAATCTTTTGAACTATTCGACAGCAACTGTCTTTGCTTGATTAGTTCCAATCAAGTCCACCAATAAACCTCTTCTCTACATACAATAGACACAAGCTCACAACTTTCACAACTTCTCTATTTCATCTTCTTTTTTTTATATATTTCTTTTCCAAAGAAAATACCTTTCTTTTATATCTTATTACAATTCTTATAAATAGGTTGGCCCATAAGGCTTTCTTAATTACAAACAATTACATAAACCCTTGCTAAGATACACACAATATCTAGAACAAGTCTACAATGATTACATTACAACAATTAAGGACCGACATCCTTAATTCAAGTTTTCCATCCATCATACATGCTACATCTCTATAGTCAGCTTCCAAATAGATCAGCTTCTAGAGTACACGCCACAGTTGATGTCATCTTGCGTTCCGTACTTTGCATAGTTCATAGAACATTCCTCAATACTCTATCTTTGATCTTTGAAGTTCGCATGCACTGATTCCGCATCACCAGAAAGCTATACACAAAACTCAGAGACTAACTCTATCATTTCTCACTATCACAGCCAGTGACCAGTCTTCACCAAAACATTTGTAACTCATCCAATATGAAACATTACATGATGCAATCTTGGATATAAGATCACAACATCCTCTTGAATTCTCATCTATCTTCGCAACATCTGAAACATCTGTATAGTGTCCGTACACTATGATTACCATTATGATTCCCTCATAGAAACATATGTTGACATCAGTGACAAAACACAAATGACAACAGTATGAGTGCCCATTCAGTAATGTAGTGATTAAACATATTAAATATCTCAATCACCTCTCCATGCATTAGCAATATCCAACATACTCTAGGTTGATGACAATTATGTTTTTGAAAGAGAAATATGAAGCTTTCAAAATGTTTAAATGATATAAAGATAAAGTAGAAAAGGAAAGTGGAAAAGAGTTAAAATGCTTAAGATCTGATAGAGGAGGTGAGTTTAATTCTGATGAATTCTCTAACTTTTGTAATGAGCATGGAATTAAAAGATAGGTTTCTACACTGAGTGTTGGCATTTCAAAATTTCAACACATAAATTCTGCAAATTCATTACAAAATTGAAGTTGGTATATGTAATCCCATATTTGAGAAAATCTTACTACAAAAAACCTAGAAAAATCCTGCAAAGTTACCGAGGTTTCACTACAATCTAGCAAGCCCTAATTGAATATAACCAGTTTTGAGAGGAACCCTAAGTACTTTTATTTTAAATGGAACCCTAGGTTTTCCTTTAAGGTTTCTTTTTTATTGTTACTTTTGGAAAATCACTAAAGTTTTTAAAAGCATGTGCCAAAATATGTCACCATGTGGGGTCTTGTTAGTAGAACTTTTAATTTTTTCTAAATTCTAAGCACGGTGTTTTCCCTAAATAAACCTAAGTCCTGACCACCTGATCTCTTAATATTTTGGCACTATAGTACACTTGGAATCTTGAAACTAAATCTAATAGTGGTCGCTTGTTCGCATGGAATGTTTTGAGCCCATGCGATCATGTGACAATCGTCGATCTTATTTATTCCTTGGCGCTTATAGCAGGTGGGACCACTACCAGATATATCCCACATGGAATTATCTGATTGGTTATATTTTTCTGACTTGGAAACTGACGAGGCTAACACTTAAGCAAGAAAACTTTATGTCCACCTACCAGATATTTCAATGTGGTAGCTCCTTGTTAGTTAAGAAGAATGGGCCCGACCTCAGGAGAATATGCATGCCTAAAAATCTATAGAAGATCCAATAGTGGTCGCATGTTCGCATAGAATCTTTTGAGTTCTTGCGATCATGCGACAACCATAGATTTAACATTAATCCTAGGCATAAGAACAAGGTGGGTCCTTTGCCAAGTGTATACAAATGGCCGCTGCTGATTGATCCAAGATGGGTGATGATGTGGAAGATGTCGGTAATATTGGCGCTTAGTAAAGAAATGTTACATGTCCTCTCTGCCAGGTAATGCAAACATGGATATTCCTAAATGGTTGAGGTAGAGTGGGGCTAGATATTTCAAGAATAAGTGGCAAGTGATTGATCCAATGGTGGTCACTTGATCACATAGAATCTTTTGAGTCTATGCAATCATGGGATAGCCATAGATTTAGTATCAAGGGCATGATGGCCCATTTCATGTCTAGTCATAAAGGTGAAATCAAAATGACCGTCGGATGCAACATCTGACAATAGTGAAGAGTCCAAGGTACAAAGTGGGGCCTGGGTGACGTGTTTAAATATTATTGTTGATGCAAATTAATCTAATGGTTGTTGCATGTTCACATAGGTTTCTTTCAGGCCTTGCGATCATGTGACAATCGTTAGATGTTTTTTAAAAGAAGATCAATGGCCCAAATTCAAACTTAATATAGAGAGGTGTGAAATTCAATTGTTCCCGTTGGATGACTATAGGTCAATTTCTTAGAGAATTAATGGTGAAATCATGCGGAGTAAATTGCTGGAATGATTAATTTTGATTGCTAATATTTCAACGATCTATGCTTTTTTAGAGAATCACAAGAAGATAGAGGTTTTTGAAGATCTGGGAAAGAACTTTGCAGAGACTGATTGTCATTTCTGAGAAATCTGAAGAGAAGGTTGGTGAATTTTTGCATTTACTATTCTTGTTAGAAAGAAAATCATAACAATTCTACAGTATTTGTTTTGCATCGACTATATAGAATCAGAAGCCTAAAAATGCCACATAGAAAGAAATTGTCTGGTGAGATCAATTATAGTAAGAGGGGTTTGCATGAGGATTTGCTACAATTATTGCCCAGTTTGACAATTAACCTAGTAAAGGTGAAATAAATAATGTCGAAAGAACCTAGGGTAAAGATTGAGGATGGTTTGTATGATATAGGAAACTACATTAGGGATTCTAATATTGGTACACTCAATGCGAGTGGCATCTCTGATCTCACTGGTCTGACACTATTCACAGTAGGGTTTAGCTAAAGAAATGCCCCTGTTCCTACTAGTAATATATGGAAGTTCAACCTAGGGAAGCTTGTGGTGCCTGGTGTTTTCTTAGATGCAGACCTAATGGTTCAAGTTGCAAAGAATTATGACCCTATTACTAGGGAGATTAGGGATGCCAGAGGACAGTTGTTGATGAAGATTTCAGTTGATGAAATTAGGATAGTTTTTAGGTTAAGTGAACCCTCAAATGACCTGGAACAAATTAATTTTGAAGAATTGAGAGAAGTATATAATGCACAGAGGAATTATCTCAGAAATGGTCCTATAAAGGAATTGTGTACTAAAGTTGGAAAAATGGTTGTCATAGGGCCAAGCACACAAGAGCCTTTTAAAATAGATTATTTTGATGTAAGCACAAGAGGTGCATACTGGGCATTATGTCAAGTTTTTTGGGGAAGATGCTGAAGAGAGAATGCCAGTTCATTTGATGTGCATGATGGTCTAGATTTTGCATTCATACTTGTCAGTTACATTTGATTATGCCCCCTTTATTGCTGACTTAATTCATGATGGATTAATTGGGATCCAGAAGAGAAAAGTTGACAAATCATTTTGCTGGTACTCTTTCATGATGTACATGTTCTTATTTAAAGGGGCTAGCTATTTTGAGGAGGAAATGGATTTGGCAAAAAAGAGGGATGGTGAGGACATGCCAGTACAGTTGTGGAACCTCAGCATGACATGGGATAGGAAGGATAATAGTTTTATACAATTTGATAAATGTTTTGCTGCTAGATTGAGAAAATTGTTTGTTCCTGAAAGCCCTAGAGTCCCAACTACCTTAGCCAAATTGATTAGGCCACAACAATTTTCCACAGACCTCAACATAGTTCATAATTTGGGTGATGTTATTTTCTATCCATATTCTACTGTTATTAGATTGTATGGCTTTAGAGGGGCTCCTTTTATTTTAGCATATAAAGTTCCCCTTAAGATTGGTATAGTTGAATTCTTTAGACAACTACGTGATATTGAGAAGAAAATTATCTTAGGGAAAGGAAGGAGTTGTCTGTTCCCAAATATTACAATTGCCCACCAATTTATAATTACAAAAGGTGGATGGGTTCATATGGACAAGTTCCTAGAACCATCTCATATGGCTACCACAGTTTTTAGGACAATAGACCCAGAGGGGTTTTATAATGAAATGTTCAAGAAGAGAGTTAGGTGTTCAACCATAAACCATATTTTCAATTTTCCAGAAGACATAATCGGAAATGTCCCAAGATTGTAGGATCAAGAAGGAAAGAAAATTGGTTAGTATATAAGAAGATACTAGATTTTGTCAGATAATTTGACCCAAGGTATGACCCCCTAAACAGTATAAATCCTATGGGTAAGAAAATAGATACTCTCATGGATAATTTTAAAGAGATCTATTAGACCTTAAATGAGAAAAAGGAAAAGGTCATAAGGGAAAATCCAGGAAAGGCTCAAAAACTTTTGAGCCATACAATATTCACAAAGATGTTGCCTTCAGGAAAGTATGTGGTGTAGAAGAAGACTGGCTATAATGTGGTAATCCCAGAGTCTGACATAAAGAAACAAGTAAATAAAAAGGAGGATATCCCTTCCACATCATAGCAGGTGAAGAAGCACAAGGAGGTTGTGGATGTTGCAGACACACCTCAAGAAAAATCAACTGAGAATGTTCCTAATTTCTCACCTCCCACAAAGAAACAAAAATTAGAAGAGAGGCCCTAGGATATAGAAGAGGAATATTCTCCTTCTCAATCACCTTTAGTTATGAAGGATGATCAGGAGAGTATAGAGCAGGCACAACAAATGGGTTCTCAAGGTCAAATTTTTATGACCTATGAAGAAATTAATGAAGGAGTGCCAGACCAACCAAGAGAGCCTGAGTTAGGCTTAACAACAGAACAAATGGCAGGTGCAGAACTAGACCCTATAATCAAACAAGCTTGTGATGAATTCCTGGCTGATAATGACTTTGTTAAAGCTAGGGATTTTATGCAATTTATTTGGAAATTGAATATGAATAAATTTGAGGAAACATGTGAAAAAAGACATAAGGAAAACCCAGATAAAGATCTTAAGATCATTGAAGCTGAGGTCAGAAAAGAGATGACAAATTTTTTTGAGAAAACTACTCCAGAATAGGGGAGAGAAATAGTAAAAAATGTAGGAGTTCTTATTCTCCCAGAATGGGATATAGCAGATGCAGTGGTCCTTGATGCAGTGAGGAAACAAACTACTCCTATGCACAAGACCAAAGAAGAGGCAGAATAGGCCATAAAAGGAGTTGATTTCAGTAATGACCATCAGGCCTTGGTCATGTGGTCTTGGAAAAGGGAAGAAAATAATAAAGGAAAGAAAATTACTAGAAGTGATCTCACTAGTGACCTCATAGGGTTACTAACACTTCCATGATTGAACCATCGAGAATGGTGGTAGCCACAACCCAACTTGTAGAAAATGTAGCAGAGAAGGAGGCCAAGGAAAAGGAGGAGCTTACAAAACGGTTTGAAATAATGTTGAAAGATTATGGGGAGTTGAAACAGGGGATGTTTAAAAAGGACAAATTGATTGCAGATTTGAAGAAAAGGTTGGGAGAAGAGGGTCCATTTCAAGTTTTAGAACAATTGCAAATTTCTGCTGGGCCTTCTTCTTCAAGTCCTATAGTTGAATATCCAATATCCCCTCTCCTTCCTTCTATAAGTAATGAAGAGATAGAACATGGAGAAAAGAAGAGGTATGAGAAAAGAATAAGAGGTACTATTTTACACTTTGTTGCCAATATAAAACTAAAAGAAATCTATAAGAGTGCTAAAATTTTGGCTAACATTTTGACATCTTTTAAAAGAGAGGTGGCCACTGTAGGCCAAATTTTGGATTAGTGGGTTCCTAGGGAAAATATATTGAAGTCATTCTTTAATGCCATAAAAGATCAAGGTATTGTAAATGTCCAATTGACCAATACCTATAGAATTGTTAAGACCCTTTTTGAATTTGAGGTAAATAGGGAGGGGTTAAAAAGGAAGGCAAAAATCTTAAGAGCTAGGTACCTTCAGGACAATTTCCAAATTTTCCCAGGTCTAGTCAAAGAAGATGGAACCATAAGGGACAGGGAAAATTGGTTGGAATAAATTGATAATGGGGTATTGGCCAAAATAGATATTATTTTAGGTACAAAAGATGATACCCCTTTTATACAGACAATTGAAATGATGCAAGATGCCAGATTACATTTCACCAAGGTAATGGCAGAGGCACACTAGGTGGTAATTGGTTGGGACAAGATCCTACCAAAGAGGGATGAGATTTTGGCTTTTGATTGGCCAAATGAAGACACTTTTACATCTTGGGAAGCAACATATCAGGAAGAAAGTGAACAAGAGGAAGAAACATATGTAGAGGAAGAAACAAGTGGTGATGTCCTAGTCTCTTGAAAGAAAAGAAAAACATGCTAGAAACACCAAGCAGTTGGAACAAGCACGGATGCCACACCTAGCATGTTTTGAACTAACCTTGGGACTTGTTGCAAAATTTTGGCACTCATCTCTACAAATATTTTGTGAAGTTGTAACAAGAAGGTGTTACCTTTTTTGTCTTATTTGATAGACACTTCTTGTCTTTTGTAAGAAAGATTTGAAGCTTGTGTGCAATCCTTGTATCTATAAAAGGATTACCAGGATCATTGTAAAGGACCGAAACTTGAGCATATTTTTCTGACAAGTTTTGAGTCTAGGGTATGGTAGACTGTATTAGGCATATTTTTGTAAGAAAGTAATATTGCTGGTTCAAGTTAAATCTAGACAGTTTGCACTTTAAAGAATTTTGTATACATGATTTTGATATAGCATTTGAATAAAATCTAAAGTTCAAATCTCTCCTGTGTATATCTCTTTTTGAGTTATGAATCATTGAAATTCATTTCATATATATTCTTTGTGTATATGTTTATGTTCTTTAGCTCTGATTCAGGATTAGATTAAATAAGCTTTAGACATGTCATAAATTCTTTAAGTATCACATAACGATATGAGTAAGTAGTATGAATCTAGGATTCCTTTGATAAAATCCACCACAGGGTGATAGCATTTTCAAAGGGCAGGGCTATTAAAGTTCAATATATATATATGTTTGTGTATAACAATCTTGCAGTGAAGGTGTGGCCTAATGGATAAGGCATTGGCCAACATTGGAGTTATTATTACAAAGATTAGTGTCTAAAGGGTTCTATGTGTATTCCTAATATTTGATATAAATCTTTTGAAATTATGTAAGTACAGTGACTTGCAAGGCATTATTCCACATAATGATAATAGAGAATCAATGAATGAATGGTCATCATTTAGCATTTTCTTATCATCCATCTATTTTTATTGAATCCAATCTGTTATTGTTGAAGCAAGGTTATTTGTTTACTAGATTAGGAGTACCCTCCTTGGTTTTGCAGAGCCAGAAGTGCAGAGGGTAATCTCTTCCCTACAGTTGGTCCAATCATCATATAATTCCATATTTGGATCTAACCCATCCTAAAACCATATAGATGTATTGGTTGCTTTGAAAGTATAAAGTCTAGTTTGAGGAACCAACACTGAGAACACCACATCAAAATGGTATTGCTGAAAGGAGGAATAGATCCATTTTTTATTGTGCTAGAACACTGATGATTGAGAAAGATGTTGAACAAATGTATTGGAGAGAATTTGTTAGCACTATTGTATACACATTGAACCGAGTACAACTGAAGAAATATTCAAACAAGACACCTTATGAGTTATTGTTTGGGTACACACCTAATGTAAGTTGTTTCAAAATTTTTGGAAGTAGATGTTACATTCTAGAAGATGATAGAAATGGGAAATTTGATTCTAAAGGTGATGAAGGAATATTTTTGGGATATTCTACTAAGAGAAAAGCTTACAAATGTTTGAATAAGGTTACTAACAAAGTGATTGAAAGTGCTAATGTGAAAGTTGATTTTTTTGAGAAAAATGATGAAGAATATAGGAAAGAACCAGAAGACTACGATAGATATACATTCATTGAGTTACCTGACCCTCTACCCGAGTGATAAGCAGAAGTGTTGGCATTAAGTAGAATTGCCACTAGTGACATCACTTATTTGCATTCTGGGTGCAAACCGAGCAGACAGTGCAAACCGAGCAAACAGTGCAAACCGAGCAGATAGTGCAAACCAAGCAGACAGTGCAAACCAAGCAAACAGTGCAAACCGAGCAGACAGTGCAAACCGAGCAGACAGTGCAAACCGAGCAGACAGTGCAAACCGAGCAGACAGTGCAAACCGAGCAGACAGTGCAAACTGAGCAAATAGTGCGAACCGAGCAGACAGTGCAAACCGAGCAGACAGTGCAAACCGAGCAGACAGTGCAAACCGAGCAAACAGTGCAAACCGAGCAAACAGTGCAAACCGAGCAGACAGTGCAAACCGAGCAGACAGTGCAAACCGAGGAAGTTAGTACAAACCGAACAGGACAGTGTAAACCGAGTAACATCATGTCTACCGAGTCACCAGTATTTACCGAGTTCAAAACCTACCGAGTGATCAGTATGAACCATGCCTTCACTTCTACCGAGTGCATGACGATGTTGAGTAATGCAGTGGACGCCGAGTATTAGAAAGTCACCGAGTCAGTTTGCAGGAACCTTGTAACCATACTTGGGCCGACTTAGTAGCACTTATGTTTATTTGTCAAGCTGACTTTGTAATTGTAATTGTAATTAATTGTTTAAGACTTGTATATAAACAATGTTGTAAAAATGTCAAGATGTATGAAAGAAGAATATATGTAAAAGAGAAAGAAAGGTAGAGATAAGCGAATTACAAAAGGCTTCAGCAGTATAAGGAACAGCAAAGACAAATTCATCACAGAAGGTGATCAGTACATCAGCGAATCTCAATCAACAATTCAGTTGCAAAGCAAGAGATCTACTGTTTCATCCTAACAGGTGAATCAGTACTAAATCCTTTAACCGGGTAGACTTAACAGTCTTTTGTAAAATCTCTTTACCAAGTGCATACTTCATTGTATGTTTGTAAATCCTTTAACAGGGTGGATTTAGCAATCCTTATTGCTCCTAACAGGGCAGATCATCAGAAGTGATCAAATTGTAAGCCTTAACCGGCCAACTTTATTCTGCAGTATTAAAGCTTTGTGGGTTTCATCCCCACCCCAGTTTTACTTTCTTTTGGAAGGTTTCTAGGTAACCAAATCTATGTGTCACTATTGTGAATGTTTTAAGTTTCATGCTTTCTGTATGCAAAAGGTTAAAGTGAATTACATGTTAATACATCTGTAATTGAAAGAAAATTTGGAGTTACTGATTCACCCCTCCCCTCTCAGTAACTCAGTTAATTCCTGAATATTTCCAACAATTGGTATCAGAGCAGCATTGGTTCTCAAGATAAAGCTTAACTAGCTTGAGCAAAGATCCAGGACAATGGAGGTATTCAAACTGAACAAGGTGATTGAAAATGAAAAGCTAGATCTGGAAATGGCCATAGCTAAACTCAAAGAAGCAAAAGAACATCTTTCCCAATCCCTAAGAAGAAGGAAGGAACTTGCAAATCAGATGAATGATCAGAATTACATTGAAGAAAAGATTGAAGATCTTTTTCCCTCAAATAACTCAGATAAAGCAAACAATGCTGTCAAAGAACTCCTAGAAAAGAATGGGTCTCTGCAGGAAGAAGTGAGAAAATTGAAAAGAGAACAAGAACTACACTCTACAAGATTCTGTGAGATCTTGGAACAAAGAAACAAGTTGAAAGATGAATTAGATGGAAGAAACATTGAAGTCCAAAATAAAACCCTTCAGCTAGAAAACCTAATTGATCAGATCTCTCATACAAATGAGGAAATTCTGAATCTAAGATCAGAAATAGAAAGCACAAGAGAAGAACTAAGATCTGAAAAGGAAATCAATCTAAGATTGGTGGATGACCTAAATGCTGAAAAACAAATCAATGAAGGAATGCTGAAAAGTCAAGAAGACCTTAATCAGCTGTATGAGCGAAATCTTCATAGGCAAAAAGGAAAAGCAGGACTTGGATACAAAGGAGAAGGCGAATCTTCTAAGCAAGGTACTCAAAGAAATCAAAAACCTACTTGTAATCATTGTGGTAAAATAGGACATACTTCAAATAAATGTTGGAACAATGAAAAAGCAGAATTCAATGGAAAATGTTACAGCTGCAATCAACCTGGTCACAAAGCAAATGAATGCAGGGAAAAACCTAGATTCAGAGGTAATTGTCACAAGTGCAACAAACAGGGTCACAAGGCATCCGAGTGCAGATCCAAGACATTTAATCCAGCAGAACAAATTATGAAAGCAATGTTTGGATGGGACTACAACACCTGGTGTAGATGTCATTACTGTGGAGAATATGGACACATTGGCATGAATTGCATAAAACATCATCTAAGGAAAAGAGATACTACCGTAAGATGCTTCAAATGCACTAAACTCGGTCACATAGCCAGAAACTGCATGAATGCTAGTGAAGTTGAAGATGGAAAGAAGAATGAAGCAACTAAGGTCAGGAAACAGGTAAGACAAAAATGGATTCCTAAAGCTACCGAGCAATCCACTCCAAGTAATGGAATGGATGGCTCTACCGACTCAAACTAAATTTCCAAGAAAGCACTAGAACTGTATTCTCATATACCAATTTCAAGCAGTTCCAGAACCGAATTAAAAGAAAGATCTAAATCAGCATGTAAGATGTAGTAAGATCACAGGGAGGTCGGTATCAGTCTTCACCGAGCAAGGTCGGTATCAATCTTTACCGAGCAAGGTCGGTACCCGTCTTTACCGAGCGAGGTCAGAGCAATATGAATTCCCGAGTTCACCGAGTTGCGAAGTCTTTACCGAGCAATTAATTCTTAGTGGGTGACAGTCTGTCAGAATTCATACCCTAATTTGAAATGAGCATTAATGACAGAGTTGTAAACAAAAAGCAAGTAATCGAACTCATTCTTCACCGCGAACCTTTAGCACTTTGAGAGCAGAAAATTTCAAGAGCAACCCAGTGATTCAATACTTTTTCGAAAGGAATTTTCTATGAGCTACCATGGCATCATCCAGCACTTCAGCGAAGAAAGGATCTGATATGTTAGTCCAAGGGGAGTGGAAAGCACCAGATTTCAAGATCGTGCCCGCAATTGCAGCAGCCCTAGATCCGAATGGAGCTCAATCTCAGATTCCTCCTAAGGTACTGCTTATTAACGATATCCGCAATCATTTCAACTATTCTATTCATGAAATGGGGAACCTAGAACTAGATATTGTGCGTGAAGAACTATGTGTGGATGGTATTCTGAAACCCGAGCACAAACATCTGGAAGATAAAGGTTTAGTTCACATTGCACATCTACCTCGAAACTTTCGAGATAAATGGGTTAGATACATTCTCAGCCGAGTACATGATGGCAAGATTTGGATTGAGCAACCTATAGAGATCACAAAGAGGATGATTCAACAAGTCACCGGTCTTCCCATGTTGAACAAAGCTAAAACTACCAAAACCCTAGGTCGGACGGAACTAGAGAAGAAAACCCTAGCCGAGTGGGACGGTAGAGGCATGAAAGTTAGCAGCATTACCGACGCTGAACTAAAGTTTGGTACACACATCATTGCCCATAAGATTTATATTTCTAGTCGACAGAACAGTGTCTCCTGTGAAGCTATTGACCTAGCATACAAAGTGGTCAAGAATAACTTAACATTTGACCTAGCAGACTTATTGTTAAAGCAGTTTAACAAAAACATGGAAAGCATTAAAACTTCCAAGAACAATCCATGTAAGTTTGGATCCTTATTGGTCTGTTTATTCTTCTATGTTCTGAAATTCTTCCCTTCTAAAGGAAAAGTTGTATGGAGAAAAGATGTGCCAGTCCTCTATGAAATAAATGAATACATCTCAGAAATGGGTGAAAATTTTGAAAGCATCATGGATAATTATTTTGAGTCTTTCAAAGAGAAAATGAATGACAGATTCAGGATTCCACAGAAGTTGGTGGAAGATTACAAAGATGACATTTGTTTTATGGTGGATTGTGATAATGTATATATTCAAGCAGTTAAACCGAGGACTGTATATGTAAAACCTCTTCCTTATGAGGTAAATATTGATGAAACCAAGGATATCATTGAAGCTCTTCTTAATCAGCCTGTCAATCCCAAAGCTCCATATTTTGGAACATATGATGAGGCTAAGGTGAGAATTGAACTAAGCATAAAGCTTCCACAGGCGGTAAACAAAGGAAAGAAGAGGATAGCGAAAATGCAAATGATAACCGAGGACAAAGAAGAAAAAGATGAAGAAGAAGAGGAAAAGGATGAGAAAACAGAGGAACCGAAACCTACAAAGAAGAAAGGAAAGGTATTTATTACTAAGGCACCTAAGCCTCCTACTGCTGTATTTACAAGAAGAAATACAAGAGGCAAGGCAGACAAGGCAGAAAAGGCAGATAAAGACATAGTATTCAAAAGGCCTCCTCTAAACCTTCAAGAAAAGCTCAAACTCTTTAGAGACGGATCAGGATCTGGAGTAAGTAACATAAAATCCTTAAGATATGAAACCAGATCGGAAACAGAATAGAAGGAAATAGAAGATGCTGTTATTGAGAAGATGGGATAGTGGAAATACTCTCCTGAAGAAATTGCCCCACAGGTTCCAGCAGTTCTATTGAATCCAATAAAAATGAGATGGAGCAATGCAAGGCAAACTGTGATAGATATATTTGATCAAAACCTGAGACAGTTGATGCCGAGCTTGAAAAATGATGAAGTAAAGAAGGCATTAAAAGAAAATGAAAATAAGATGACATTGAAGTTCAATACTTGTTTGATTTTGATCAACAATATTGAATCAGTTGTGAAGGCTGCAAATGCTACATGGAAGAAAATATACCACCTTCACCAACCGAGTATTGAAACAGTCATAATAAAAGATATTGAAGATGACAGTGATGAACAAGAAGAAGACACTGAGGTAGATGATACTGTGAGGATAGCAGCAGAAGTCATTGCATCCCTTCCTACCTCTCCAGTAAAAGTTTCTACATCCAGCCCGGAGACACCTTCAAGCATGGTTGTGACAACTTCCACATTTGTCCAATCATCCCTAGCAACAACAGAAGCAGCTACCATTTCTTCTACCGAGCTGCAGTCTCCTGCACCATCAAGTTTTCCATCAGTAAGTTTTCCAATTTTTGAATCTTCAAGTGTAAATATTTTAAGCTCTCCAGTAGAAAGTATGCCAGTATCTATAGCCAGCCCTACTTTATCTACTGTCACTACTACCAAAGCATTAAGTACAGATAAGCCTAAGGCTCTACCGAGTATAAAATTTTTGGGTAAGAATGTAGTAGAGGATATAGACCTAGATGAAGAGATAGAAATTCCTACATTAGATTTTGCAAATCTTTCAGCGGACCAAATGTAGAATATAGGTGAGATCCTCCAAAGGAAAGCAAAACAAAAGAAGCTTAAACAGGAGAGAGACAAGGAGTATCAAATCATCAAGGATGCTAAGGACATTTTGTCTAATGCATTAGGCATTAAAGTAGACTCCTCCCAGCATATTTTGTTACAGTTAGCAGAAGCAGTTGAGAAATACAATGAGGATTCATCCGGGACAGAAAAGTTAGTTGAAAGAGCCGAAAAGAGATTCAACAATAAAGTGCTTGAGCACATTGCTCAGCACATAGCTATTAACCAAGTGGAATTGTCTTCAGTTTTGTCTAACACTGAATCTATCTATTCGAATGCTACCTCTCTTTTGGCCAGATTGTGCAATATTGCCGAGTTCACAAAGGATGTTAAGGATAAAATGAATAAAATGGATGAGGATATGAAGATTAGCATACAGAAGCTGCAACTTGAACCAAGTTCAAGCTCTGCTCATCACATGAAAATCTCACACCTATCAAATATGCAGTCTGATCTACTGAAAGAAGACACAGGGATCCGGTCCACACTGCTAGACATCCAACACATGATCCTTCCCATCATGAATACAATGTTTAAGCACATTGAACATTCCAAAACATTGATTCATGACAATCAGTTCTCTATAGCAGATCACATGACTGAACTCTCTACAGAAGTCCAAATTGCTATACAAACATGTAAAATCCTGCAAGAAAGTTGGGACAGAACCCTGGCACTAATAATGAACGTACATTTTGATTTTCTATCAAATTTTGGATTCTATCTGTAAATAACTTGTATATGCACCTTTGGCATTATCGTCAAAAAGGGGGAGATATGTATAGAAGGAGAGATATGTATAGAAGAAGATTTGTATAGAAACAGTTAGCACATTGAAAGGGGGAGACAATGTATAAAGCCCTATAACAAAGACAAATTTTGAAAAATCAAAATAAAACTCAGCATGATTCATGTATATAAGTTTTGGCCAATAAGTGTTTTTGTCACTAATGCCAAAGGGGGAGATTGTTGGCATTAAGCAGAATTGCCACTAGTGACAACACTTATTTGCATTCTGGGTGCAAACCGAGCAGACAGTGCAAACCGAGCAAATAGTGCAAACTGAGCAGATAGTGCAAACTGAGCAGACAGTGCAAACCGAGCAAACAGTGCAAACTGAGCAGACAGTGCAAACCGAGCAGACAGTGCAAACTGAGTAGACAGTGCAAACCGAGCAGACAGTGCAAACCGAGAAAATAGTGCGAACCGAGCAGACAGTGCAAACCGAGCAGACAGTGCAAACCGAGCAGACAGTGCAAACCGAGCAGACAGTGCAAACCGAGCAAATAGTGCAAACCGAGCAAACAGTGCAAACCAAGCAGATAGTGCAAACCGAGCAGACAGTGCAAACCGAGGAAGTTAGTACAAACCGAACAGGACAGTGTAAACCGAGTAACATCATGTCTACCGAGTCACCAGTATTTACCGAGTTCAAAACCTACCGAGTGATCAGTATGAACCGTGCCTTCACTTCTACCGAGTGCATGACGATGCCGAGTAATGCAGTGGACGTCGAGTATCAGAAAGTCACCGAGTCAGTTTGCAGGAACCGTGTAACCATACTTGGGCCGACTTAGTAGCACTTATGTTTATTTGTCAAGCCGACTTTGTAATTGTAATTGTAATTAATTGTTTAAGACTTGTATATAAACAATGTTGTAAAAATGTCAAGATGTATGAAAGAAGAATATATGTAAAAGAGAAAGAAAGGTAGAGATAAGCGAATTACAAAAGGCTTCAGCAGTATAAGGAACAGCAAAGACAAATTCATCACAGAAGGTGATCAGTACATCAGCGAATCTCAATCAGCAATTCAGTTGCAAAGCAAGAGATCTACTGTTTCATCCTAATAGGTGAATCAGTACTAAATGCTTTAACCAGGTAGACTTAATAGTCTTTTGTAAAATCTCTTTACCGAGTGCATACTTCATTGTATGTTTGTAAATCCTTTAACAGGGTGGATTTAGCAATCCTTATTGCTCCTAACAGGGCAGATCATCAGAAGTGATCAAATTGTAAGCCTTAACCGGCCAACTTTATTCTGCAGTATTAAAGCTTTGTGGGTTTCATCCCCACCCCAGTTTTACTTTCTTTTGGAAGGTTTCTGGGTAACCAAATCTATGTGTCACTATTGTGAATGTTTTAAGTTTCATGCTTTCTGTATGCAAAAGGTTAAAGTGAATTACATGTTAATACATCTGTAATTGAAAGAAAATTTGGAGTTACTGATTCACCCCTCCCCTCTCAGTAACTCGGTTAATTCCTGAATATTTCCAACAGAAGCTACCGAGCAACAAGAAAAAGATACCGAGCACTAACCTATAGACATTGAGAATCAGAGAATTGATACCAATGAAAAAATTAAACCTACACCAACTGATGAACATAGAAAAGAGTGAGTATTAGCTAAATTTGTGAGAAGACACCATCCACAAAACCAAATCATTGGAGACAAGAAAGCTAACATGATGACACAAAGTAAGTTGAGACTGAACACATGTTTAGTTTTTGAATTTGAACTTAAGAATGTTAGAGATGCACTTGAGAATAAGGAATGGATTAAAGCCATGAATGAGGAAATTAAGGAGATAGAGAAAAACAAAACATGTACATTGGTACCAAGATTGAGTGATAAAAATATAATTAGAACCAAATGGATATTTAGAAACAAGTTGAATGAGAATGTTGAAGTCAATAGGAACAAAGAAAGACTTGTTTGTAAAGGATATGCGTAAGAAGAAGGTATAGACTATGGAGAAACTTTTATACCAGTTGCTAGACTTGAAGGAGTTAGAATACTACTTGCATATGTTTCACACAAAGGATATAGATTATATCAAATGGATGTTAAATTTGCATTTTTTAATGGAATACTTGAGGAAGGGGTTTATGTTGAACAACCTGAAGGTTTTACTGATCCAAATAAGTAGAACATGGTATGTAAATTGCGCAAAGCACTGTATGGACTCAAGAAAGCATCGAGAGAATGGTATGAAATATTGCATGCTTATCTTATTAGTATTGGATTTGTGAGGACAAGTGACAATAGAAATTTGTATTCGAAAGGAGAAACTAATGATAATATTCTTATTATTAAAATTTTTGTTGATGATATTATATTTGGAGGACATGATAATCTTTACAAAGCATTTGTTGCTAAAATGAGAAAGGAATTTGAGATGTCAATGTTTAGAGAGATTAAATTATTTCTAGGTTTGAAAATTATACAACAAAATGAAGGGATATTCATAACACAATCAAACTATATCAAAGAAGTGTTGAAGACTTTTGGCATGGAAGATTCAAAATTGGTAGGTACATCGATGGTCACAAGATGCAAATTGATAAAGAATGATCAGTCAACCGAGGTAAATCAAACCTTATATAGATCAATGATTGGAAAACTGATGTATGTTGTGCACAGTAGACTGGATATTGCACATGTTGTTGGGATTGTAGCAATATTTTTTGCTAATCCTAAGGAATCACATATGACTACTGTTAAGAGGATTCTGAGATACTTGAAGAACACAGAGAATTATGGTTAATGGTATAAGAAACAAGGTAATTTTGAACTACAAATTTACACTGATGCAGATTGGGCTGGAAATATAGATGACCAGAAGAGCACAACTAGTGGAGCATTCTTTTTGGGAAAAAGGTTAGTTACTTGGATAAGTAAGAAAAATGCATGCATTTCTCAATCTACTACTGAAGCATAATATTTTGATGCTGCTGCTAATTGTTCAAATATTGCATGGATAAAACAATTGTTGAAAGACATGAATGAGGAGAGCATTGATCTAGTGATTATATATTGTGACAACACAAGTGATATGAAAATTTCCAAGAATCTAGTGATGCATGCTAAGACAAAGAATATATCTATTAAGTATCACTATTTGAGGGAAGAAGTACAAGAAAAGCAAGTGAAACTGGAATTTGTGAAATCTAAGGAGCAACTTGCAGACATATTTACTAAACCCTTATCGAATGATACATTTGAGTACTAGAGGACTAGACTAGGGGTCCATCCCCTATCTTTTAGTGACTAAGGTGATCAGGAGGTTGCATCAACCTATACTTTATAAGAAAATCAAATGATGTTTATGCATATTGTTCACACTTTAGGTTTCCTAAGGTTGTGAAAGCTGGAACAGGAAAATTGTATATTTATAAATTAAGGTACATGATCTAAACCAAACAACATATATTTTTTTGGCTATTTGAGAGCTCTTTATTCTTTTTGGCATTGTTGTTAAAGGGAGAGAAAGATTCAATGAAATATCATCTAGAGAGAACACAAAGAAGGGAGAATAAAGAAAGAAGAAGATCAAATCCGCAGGGAGAGTCTGCTGAAATGCCATGTAGTGATTAAACATATTAAATGATCAAGCTAGGGAGAGCTTACTGAGCTACAACATTTACTGATAGAGTTGTAGTACATGTTTGGCATTCTATGGCATATTTGATATTTTATTTTCATTAATGCCAAAGGGAGAGATTGATAATCTACAATTGATTGAATAACTTGATGAACTGAAAAGATAGTGATTAGAGATCATCGAGCTATTAAAGAGATATGTAAGGAAATTAAATAAGTCAATATGTTTTTTTAATTGATGTCAACTAGTTTTGACTATACTTATCATGTTGGTTACAAAAATCTGAAGAAGAAAATGGTAAAGGAAAGAGATATCTACATGTAGAAGAGATGAATATGGAGATATGGCTAAGGTATACATTGGGTAACTTATTGATGAGTTTATGGCATCATTTTGTTGACTTGGTTGTATTACATGAATCTGTTATGTATTGAAGATAAGAATTGAACAAGTTAATGTGGCCAGTAATTGAAGATTTATGTATACACTGAGCCAGTGCAGTGTATACCGAGTATCAGTAATAACTAAGTTAGTATTCACTGCCACATTCTATATTAACTGAGTAAGAGAGAAAAATTAAATGTTATAACAATCGGCTATATTGATGAGCTGGAAAATTGTGTGTGATTCCGAGGTAAAAGATAAAGTTAGTTATGAGGATCTAACGACTGACAAAATTCAGAGATGATGGAATGGAGATTGAAATTTGTTATTGACACATCTGTCGAGGAAGCTTGAAGTGGTAAAATGGATGATGGAGATTAAGAGGCAAAATCTAATGGATGAGATGAAAATGGTTTATGACGTCTATTTAAAGAGACAAAAGATTCATTATTGAGTATGGGAGCTAATTGAATTTGTAGGAAATTCACATGGAAGGAAGTTGTCATGCACCACTAATCAACCTGGTTACAGATAGAATGGAGCATCAGAGTATTGTTGACTGAGCTGAATATGATGAAGGATTGAAGTGATTATTGATCAAAGGAGGTATTATGGGCTTAGCTTAGATATGAAAATCTATAATCTTAGTTGTGTTTGAATTAGATCACTACTGTATCCGTTTAACTATTATTACAGCTAAATCTCTTCACTGAGTGGACTTAACTGTCTTATTTGTATTTCAATATGACATTCTATGAATGTTGATGATTTTATTTTTGACCCCATAGTGAATTTTGGTCGAGAGTTAACTAGTAGTGATAAATTCTTTAACCAGACCACACCTTACAGTATGCATTCTAACCTTTAATAGGGTTGGCTCCTAACCGAGCTCACTTCATAAGATTGAAATATTTTGGGTTACCAGTCCCAGGTGGTTTTTCCCTTAGCAGGGTTTCCACATTAAAATCCTTGTATTATGTATTACTTGATGTGATTGGATTGTTAGTTTACTTTACACATTTCATATTTTGGATTAATTGGTAAACACAATATTGATTTTATTGGTATTCGGTAAATGAATAGAAAGATTGTTATTGTTATCTTACCGAGTTGGTTATTTGTTTAAAAAAGTTTCAATATATACATCTGGGAGTTTGGGACTATAGGATAATAGGAATTAACTGATTCACCCCCTCCTTTCAGTTATCTAACATACACTAGATAATATGATGGACAGTTGTGAGACATTCTCACAAACTATATTGGAAATGGACAAACAGGCATCAAAAATCTTGGATAAGGTAAATGTATTGGATATAGAGAAAGGGAGAGTAATGACAAGATTTGGTTTTCTAAAGAGTTTAATCACTCCTAAGCTATCAATTCTTGAGGCACATCTCACTGGGATGGAGAAGATTGGGGAGTCAATGACCAATTCTGTACCCACTGAGTTGAAGGCAACAAAATCTACATCCTATGCACTAAATGGAATGATTCATGTCAGTGAACTATTGATTAACTCTTGGAAAGATGAAGTGAAGTCCTTGGAAGATTCCTTCCAAGATATTATGAAATTGGTGAGTAAGCACTAAGTCCTACATTTTTTTATCTTTTGAAGTTTTGTGTGTACCTTTTCCATTGATGTCAAAGAGGGAAAACAAGAGAAAAATGAGAAGAAGATAAAATGAAAAGAAGAATAAGAAAAGAGAAATAATAAAAGAAGGAAGAGTAGAGTTAGTACAGTTAGTGTTTTGGACACTTAGTCATTTTTCGCTAAGTGTTGCCATCAATACTAAAGGGAGAGATTGTTGGCAAGTGATGTTTTGAGATCACTATGGATCACTTGAGGGTTGTCATTTATGGAAACACATATGTTATAGTGATCACATGAAGTAAGTATGAGTGTTGGAGACAATCATACAAATGACTAAGTATAGAATCAGATTTACTAAGCATTGCAATATTGTTTTGGTTAGTGAAGACAATATATGCTATATGATGGCTTGCAAGCTTAGAGGAAGACATTTTGGAATATTTATGATCTTTAGTTAAGGTTGCATGTGTTTTGGCATTGATATCAGTAAGTTACAGTGATAGGAAGGCATGCAAAGATAGAGGAACACTGAAAGATGGCCTATGAATAGTCACGATAATTAAGGGAATGCTAGATGGAATGGTAACATGCTAAGTCAGATAAAGATTGTATATTGCCAACACTTTGGTAATAAAATATCATTGACTCATTGTTTATTGTTTGCATTAGTAATTATTATGTATTGTATTGTATTTGAGAGTCGACTAGATGACAAAATAGATATAAATAAAGAGTGTTTTGTGAAATTAATATTTTGATAAGATATGGATGTGAGATTGGGATATCAATAATAGTGGATAGTAGATGTGAGATCATAGATTGACAAAGACTATTGAGAGTTATAACTGGAACTATCAAAGCATGGCAGATGCTTGTATTGTTCACTCTTGAGAACACTTTTTTAAATTGAATTAATGATTGTAAGAGTTGTAAGCTCAGTATACCTTTAACGAGGTTTTTTATACCTTTAACAAGGTTTATATTCCTCTAACAAGGAAATGTACTATGTAATAATTAACTCCTAACAATGCTAGATCTCCTAACAGGGACATTATATTTTAGTGCATAGTTGTGGGTACCATCCCCATTGGGGTTTTCCCTTAGCCAGGGTTTCCTCAAAAACAAACAATGGTGTTATGAGTTATGTGTTTATGTTCTTTTCATTGCAGCATTCCTATGGTTTATTTGGAATTGATTTAAGTTTAATTTAAAGTGTTGTAATACTGATTCACCCGCCCTCTCAGTATTACTCAATCGTAACATTCTACAATTTTCTAAACTCAATATCCTTGTCAATTTCATCAAGATCTACACTAGTCTTTGGTTCACCAAGATTCTTCCTCATAGTCCAAAAATAACTTACTTTGGTTTGGGTCTAAAGTCTTTCTTTACATTATTCCAGTATATTTTTTGGAATAGCTTTTTTGGATGGGTCAACAAATTTTTGGTAGAAATTACAGGACCTCCTATTTTCATTTTGATTTTGGATGCCCTTCTTTATTGTTCTTTGTGTGTGCAATGCCATAATTTCTGATGACAATTCTTCTATTGAAATATTTTTTGTTAGTGGTAATTTTCTCCATCTCTTTTTTACTTCATCCTAGTAGTCCATGTTTTTAAGCTTTTCTAGCAATGGTTTACTTTCATGTTGAAGCTAGCAATGGTTTACTCTCATGTTGAAATTTTCTTGCAGAGATGTTATTCATCTTAAGCATTGTTTGAATTGCATTGATTTGATCATACTGCTAGTAACTATCAACACTAAAGCTAAAAATTATCAAAAAATCATGGGCCACTTTGATTTCTTTTATTCTCAAATGTGAACCCTCCACATGAGAAAGGAAAGGAATAAGATATGGTCTTCTTTTTCTAACCATGAAAGAGTAAATCTATACTCTCCAAGCTACATACATATTCCAATGCAAATACCCTCTTTGTCACATGTATTGGAAGTTTATAGGGTTCTATTGCTGACCTATAAAACCTTAACATAATGTATTCGTCTATTCATATATTAGTCACTCTTTTCTGTTGTGAGTCTTCTCATCAATCTTATAGACTTGAATGTTATGATTTTTGGTCTCGAATATTGCATGATACTTTTCTAGAAGAAGAAAACACAGTTAGGTTGTGAACCTAAATGTCTTACATGAATCTTTTTTAATAATTAGTAATTATTTTTTCATGGATTGAACAATATGCTTGACAAAATTAAATCTTACTAGTTCAATTACACAATGGATAAGAAAAATAATTTCAAGAAGGCTAACACACACTTATTATTTTCCAATCCTAGGAAAAATGTTAGCAAGGAAGTAGTATTCTTAACCCATAAAAAAATATATTAAAATCATAAGGAGGCTAATGATTCGGATCCAATCAAGCACCACACACCGTTAGACCTTTGATAAATAAATATTTATAATTTGCATCGATTCTCTCATATTCCTTTTCCAAATTTCCTTGGTCAATGTGAATGTTTGAGTTTTGTGCTTCAAACCCTTGGTCCAACAAACAAGAAAATTATCCCTTGGTTATGGATAAAATTTTCTCTTGAGTATTTTAATTGATAGTTGCTTTTCTATCTTCATCATAATTTTGGGCATAAACAATGACAATTTATGGGCAAGGGAATACTTCACGTAACATACATAGATCAATTAAAGCAACCTATGACATATACTTATTGGAGAGGTTTGGGCACACTTAGGTATTTTAAGGGACATAACTATGCTAACCCATTTCTGGCATTAAGATATACATAATCATAGCTAGAAAACCAACAAAACATTCCTAAACTATCCACAAATAGATCATACCACAATCAACACTTGCATCAGATTTTACCAATCACAATATACCAAGATATGGAATATCGAGGTAATCATGAGTAGAATCTATTGATACAAAAAGATAAAATCAACAAAGAAGGCCTTCTGACCTTTCATTCTACATTCTGCATAAACGTTAAGTGTTTCTACTTTTTCATTTCACATACCCCTGCATTGGTTTATATTTGTGTAAATAGTTATTATTTCAACACATTCATTCCATGTAACCGTGCATATGTTTAATCTGTTGGAGATTTGCCAACAAGCCAGTGCTGACTATATGTTTGTCATTGATGACAACATATGGCATGTAGCATGTGTGGAAGACTTAAGTAGTAAGATTTGAGAATATGTAGCATGGACATGTTATCAGCATGATATCATGGACGTAGAGGTTAATTGTTAGTACAGACAATTATGTAGCAGCTTGTGTCAGCAGTGTTCCTGACAAAGTTACAGGCAATGTTCTATGAGTGATTGTTCGTACAGTTATCATGGAGCCTTGCGCATTTGGATATGTGATGGAGACATGTTATTGTTGTTACATTCATGGACATAGAGTCTGATGTGTAGTAGAAGTGAAGTTACGCAATCGCTATTCACCAGTTGCAGTTTCCTATGTTTATCCAAAAGAGCCAATAGAGATTATATTGGTACAAGAGTTGTGCCTATCATTTTGGTATGCACACTTGGATTAGTTATTGGAGAAGAGTTAAGAATGTTTGGTTAAGATTGCATGATGTAATTCATCTTGAGGAGAAAGTATTAGTTAATTTGGTAGAGCTGACACTGTGTAGCGTGCGTCTACACTTATTGATTTGGACAGGTCCCAGTTTGTGTTGTGTGCTTAGTAGAGCCAACTGAGATGTTAATGGAGAGTGCTATTTTTTCTCTAATATGATTTCAAGGTTGTTCGAATAGGCTGACTTGATTATATCATTTAGAGGAAAGATACTTACAGCCGGTCATTTGTGATCGCTAGAAGTACGACATAGCGATGAAAGATTAGAGCAGAGTAGAGAGTGTGAATTATTGTGCCATCAAGAAGAGGTCTATGTGATAGAGAAGATAGAGTGTGATATTAATTGGAATTGATCAAGACAATAGGTCTACCTCACAATTCACCAAGATCCAGATATAGTGTGTATCTGTTATTCGAAAGGTTGCAGCCTTCACCCCTTTGAGCAGTGAGCTCTTGGACAAGGAGTCCTCACCCCTAACATGGTCAATCATAAAAGACTCCTAAAAGGTTTTGACCTTTGACTAGGTCACTGTACTAAAAGCGTTGTAAAGATCAACTCCTAACAGGGTTTTAAGATCTTCTAACAAGGATCATTATACACTAGTTTAGTTTATTAGTGGGTGTTAATTCCCACTGAGGTTTTTACCTATTTGGGTTTCCCCATAACCTAAATATTGGTGTTGTGTTCAAGTGTTCTTCTATTGTGTTTATGCTTAAAGTTTAAGTATACTTAATTGGATAAAGAATTGAAACTTATAGATAACTGATTCACCCCCCCTCTCAGTGATCTCTTGGGACTATTCCTAACAATTGGTATTAGAACCAAGTGCCTCGAAGAGAAAAATTAACAGCTTGAGGTTGATCAGATGGAATTCTTTAGAAAAGATAGTCCTAAGTTTGATGGAGAAAACTATCTTGATTGTAAGATCAAAATGGTGACACATTTGCAATGCATTTCTTTTGAAGTTTTTGAAGTGGCTATCAAAGAAGTTAAGATCCCATCTCTAGCAAATCTTGCAAAGGAAGATGCTATTGGCAAGCAAAAGGATTTGTTCCATCAGAATGAAATAGCCAAAGAACCCCTTATCAGCGCCTTATCTGATAGTGAGTTTTCAAAGATAAAGAAAGTAGACACAGCTTACAAGATATGTAAGCACCTAGAAGACATGTTTGAAGGAGGTACACAAGAAACAAATGCATGCAGAAAGACATGGAAGAAAAGATACATTTCATTAGAGATGCTACCTAAAGAAGACATCAGAGCTTACAACCAAAGGATTAATGAAGCAGTTGCTAGAATTAGGAACAATGGTGGAGAGATCTCAGAGGAAGACATTATGGATAAGTTGATGCCTACGCTTACATCAGAGTATGAAAATAAGATCAACATCGTTGATGAGTCCATACAGCTTACAAAAAATTTCAAGAGAGAGACCTTGATCAACAAAATTTCAGCTTTTGAGATTTCAAGATTGATGACAGAGCCTTAAAGTGAGACAACCTTCAAAGCATTAGTCCATGGTAAGAAATCTTCAAACACTTCTGGTAATTTTGATGATGAAGATGAAGATAAAGAGATAGATGATATTATTGCTATGATTGATAAGAAAGAAAGAAAAGGAAAAGGAAAGTATGAATGTCAGTTACCATTCAAATGTTTGTCATGTAATAAGATTGGTCACTTTGCATCTAAGTGTCCTACAAGAGTTAAAAAATTTAGAACTAACTACAAGCCTAAGTATACAGAAGAATTTTACTATGCTAGTGATGGAGTTTTTGATGATGATTTAGTTGAAGATGAAATTGGATTCATTACTATTATGGAGAAGATGTTTGATGAGATGGATCGTGAAGATGAGAAAAAGGAAGAAGAGCTAGCATTGATTTCACAAGTAGACATAAGGACAGATTGGATTATAGATAGCGGTTGTTCACATTACATGACAGGTGATAAAGATAGAATTGTTCATCTAGACAAATACAAAGGTGGCATGGTTAGATTTGGAGATAACACTGCTAAACCTATCATTGGTAGAGGAGCTATCAAATTGGATGGAAAGAAAAACACTGATGATGTTCTTTATGTAGATGGTTTGCAACATAACCTTCTTAGTGTTGATAGTTGCTTGACAAAGGTTATCAATTGGAGTTCAAAGACAACAAGTGCACCATTAACAACAAGGATATTGCATCAGGTTCAAAGACTAAAGGTAATGATTTTCAACTTAATTCAGAAGCAAGTTGTTTTGTTGCTAAAGTAGATGATAGTTGGCTATGGCATAAAAGACTATGTCATATTAATTTTGATAACATAGTAAAGATATGAAATATAAAGGCAGTAAAAGATCTACTTAGCATTGAAAAGCCATTTGATTTTATTTGCAAGGAATGTGTGATGGGAAAGCATGTGAGGAATTCATTCAGAAGCAAGCATAACTCAATAGAGAACAAGTTGGATCTGATTCATACAAACCTATGTGGACCAACTTAAACAAGATCATACTATGGTGAAAGGTATTTGATTTTGTTTGTTGATGATTATTCTAGAATGATGTGGGTTGCATTCTTGAAAGATAAGTTAGAAGCATTTGAGAAATTCAAAATATTCAAAGCTAAGGTTGATAATGAATTTGGACTAAAGATAAAGTGTCTAAGATTGGATAGAGGAGGAGAATTCACCTTTGATAGACTCTATGAGTACTGCAAAGAACATGGCATAAAGAGATAGTTGAGAGCACCTAGAACCCCTCAGTAGAAGGGATTTCAGAGAGAAGGAATAGGATCATCCTTGATACAATGTGGACCATCATGATTGAAGGAAAAGTTTCACACACCTATTGGAGAGATACGGTCAATACAACAGTCTATACCATCAATAGAATACAATTGAGGCCTAGCGCGAACAAAAAACCTTTTGAGCTATGGTTTGGTAATGTTCCCATAGTGAAATACTTCAGAATCTTTGGAAGAAAATGCTACATCAAGAGGGATGAAGCAATAGGAAAGTTTGATACAAGAAGCAATGAAGGTATTTTCCTTGGTTACTATACTAAAAGAAAAGCTTATAGATGTTTTAATTTGATATTGAAGAAGATCATTGAAAGTGCTCATGTTAAGATTGATGAAAAGTTTATGGTTCAAGAAAGATATCATGATTATGCACCTATGATTGAAGAAGAACCCAGTCCTTCCACTAGTGAGACAGTTGTTGAAGAGATGTTTGACAATATTGATGTTTTATTCAATGACCCTAAAACAAGTGAAGAAGAAACTTAGAAGGCAGATGAGATAGTATTGTAATCACCTAAAAATGGACAAAGACAATTTAACGATAATTCAAAGTAAATCAAGTCAAATTAGAGAAAATCAAGGAAATAATTGAATCAATTGAATCACAATTCATAATTAGCCAATCAAAATGAAAATCAAGTCCTAATTCGAGATCAATCAAAATTGAGAGCATTTTAATAAAGTGCAATCAAATCAAAATACAATTAATTCAATTAATTGTATAGTCTTGGATTAAATTAAATTCAACCCATTCAAGGGGCACATGGCTAAAATAAATCAATTAAATCAATTAATAAATCTCAATTACTCTCAACAAACCAAAAGGAGAGGAAAATCAATCAACCAATGAGATTTGAGGAAAGGCATTCACATGGATCAAGCCAAATTGAATCTCATTCACTCAAAGTGAAAAGGAATGTTGAACATTGATCTTGTCTACTTGTCTCAAGCTTTGAGGACACAAACTTTTCTTTGTCTTCAAAGGGTGGAACCAAAGACTTAACCCCAACTTAATCATGATTAAACACAACTACACCCCCTACCATTGGAAAATCTATAAAAGGAAGGCTAAAATCCTTCATAATTCATCAACTACCTACTTGAGAATTGCATCAAACCTCTTGCAATTTGAGTTTAGAAAAGCATATAAGATCATTTTTAGCATTATTTTTTATAATTGTTAGCTTTAGCATTATTTTATCTCTATCATTCTCATTCTAGGATTGTCATTAATGAGAGCTTGTTGAGAGCTCACTCATTAACATCTTAGTTAGAGAGCCATAGGATGCTCAATTAATCATTGATTTTGTTAAATAGTTGCTCAATTTGTGGTTGTATTTAGTTATTATTTCAATTATTGTTGATGATTAACCCTAATTCTATGAAGGTACATTAAATTGTATACAAGTATCACTTAAAGTTCCAAAGTTTACATCTAGATATCACTCTAGGGATGACATCATTGAAGATCAGAGTGACAAAGTCACAACAAGATCAAAAGCAAAGAGTTTAGCAAGAAATGAAGTGGTATGTTTACTATCTCAGATTGAACCTTTAAGTGTTGAGGAAGCATGTAATGATTCAAATTGGAATGATGCTATGAAAGAAGAACTAGATCAGATTATTAAGAATGATACTTGGGAACTGGTCCCAAGACCTAGTGATAAGAATGTGGTTGTAACCAAGTGGATATTTAGAAACAAGATGAATGAAGATGGTATAGTAGTAAGGAATAAAGAAAGGTTAGTATGTAAGGGATATGCACAAAGAGAAGGTATTGATTATTCAAACACATTTTCACCTATGAGAAGATTAGAAGCCATTAAGTTGTTTCTAGCTTATGCGACATTCAAAAACTTCAAATTTTATCAGATCGATGTTAAGTCAACATTCTTGAATGGAGAGTTAAAGGAAGAAGTATACATTGAGCAGCCAGAAGGATTCACGTTATTAGACAAGCCTGATATGGTATGCAAATTGAAGAAATCCCTCTATGGACTTAAGTAATCCCCTAGAGCTTGGTATGAGAGACTTGATGGATATCTAACAAAAATTGGATTCAAGAAAGGAGCAATAGATTGTAATCTATTTATAAGAGAGACATCTGAAGGTTTACTACTTGTAGCTATGTTTGTTGATTATTGGAAAGTTGACTATACTATTGTATATGACTTGATATAGTATTGTCATTATGGCAGAAAATTCATATAGAGTTTTGGAGTCAGCACAAATTATCATAATGTTAGAATATGGCTAATTATAGAAGATTTGACAGTTAGCAAAGCACCAGAAGATTAGAGCATCAACACACATGTGTATGAATGAGTTATGGTATGCGACCTTGAATTTAAGTTGGTAAGTGTGTATTCATGCTAAGTCTAAGAGTGCATGATTAGATGAGATAGTATGATGAAGATACAGTTAGTTGAAGTGGTACAAACAGTGAACACTAGAACAGAACAGAGTATGCAGCCGACTGTTAGTATTTTGAGTAGTGGTTATAATAAAGTTTTGTAAAGGCTATGTGCCTATTGTAATTAGGTTGTAGACATGTAAACATCTTTGTTTGTAAACACAATTGAGCCAATTCACTTGGAAGCGTTGTATGTAATCGTTTATAGGCCGACCTAGTTAATTGTTTTGTTAGCGCATATAAATATAAGATGCACCTTTGTAATAAAGTATGGAAGTGGATATAGAGATAAGAAAAGTAGAGTAGAGACATGCGAAGTGAAGATAGAACAAGTTAGAGCTTTACAGGGGGCTAAAGCATCAGCAAACAAAAGGAATTGATAAGACAAGTAGTGTCACAACACCAATTCATCTAGCAGATATAGTGTGTATCTAAGATCAGAAGGTTGTAGCCTTCACCACTTGAGCAGTGATCTCTAGGCTAGTGTGTCCCCACCCCTAACAAGGTTATTGTAAAAGACTCTTATTAAGGTCTGACCTTTGACTAGGTCACTGTACTAAAAGCATTGTAAAGAACAACTCCTAATAGGGTTGCAGATCTTCTAACAAGGATCATAAAACACTAGTGCAATTCTTAGTGGGTGTCAATTCCCACCAGAGTTTTTACCTATTTGGGTTTTCTCATAACCATATTGGTGTTATGTGTTGTGATTGTTTATCTTATTTACATTGATGTTCATATCAGTACTTAAGAAATCAAGTTAAGATTCAAGAGTTAAGAAAATCTAAAGATATAGTGAACACTGATTCACCCCCCGCCCCCCCCCTCTCAGTGTTCCCATTCTTAACAATTGGTATCAGAGCTCTAGTCCTCTAAAGAAAAGTTTAACCACTTAAGGAGATCAATGGGTTCAAAAGATGCAAAGAATCTAAAGAAGAATCTTATGGAAGCTCTTGAAGACCTTGACAGATCTGAGAAAGAAGTTGAAGAACTAAAATTGAAAGGCAGTGATGCACAAGTATTCATCAAGAAACTGAGACAAGATTTGAAAAATTGTACAAAAAATGATTTGGGAAAAAAGGTTAAGAAGATGAATGAGGAGAACACATCTCTAAAATCTCAAATTGAAGAGTTGGATGAAAAGATAACTAACAATCAAGAATTTTATGATGAACAGATCAAAGAGAACCTTCAACTGGATGAAGAATTTAAGAAAGAAAACATGGAAATCTTGGAGATAAGAAATAGCAAAGAAAAGTTGGAATCTGAGTTGAAAGAGGCAAAGAATCACATTGAGAAATTACACACCAGTTCTGATTTGATAGTCACAGTTATATGCACAAAAGGTTATAGGAGATACTAGTGGTATTGGATTCAATGAAGCACAAAATCAAATTGATGACATGCGAGCAAAGATGAAAGCACCAGAAGGCACTACAAATGCTAAGGAAACTTGAAATTAGACTAAAGACAATGTCAAACCATCTAAGGATGAGCGCAAGCCAGTAGACTAAACTTGTTATGCATGTAACAAGCATGGACATATAGCAAGGGATTGTAAAGAGGTAAGACCTTTCAATGGTCACTATTATTGATGTAATAAATTTGGTCATAGAGCTATGAATTGTAGAACAAGTCATAAGAACAAGACTCATCATAATCAGAGAAATCAGAATCAACCAAATGCAAGAAGTTCTCAAAGTATTACATGTCAGATATGTAATTATAATGGTCACTCAGCTAGACAGTGTAAAATGGTAACCCATATCAATGCACCGAGGAATTTAAGCCCTCCAATTATTTTTCACTCTTGTAACAAGGCTGGACACATTTCAAAGTTCTATAGATCAAGAACACAAAGTTAGGAAAGCCCTCAAAATCCAGCAGTATCAATATTAAATGAAGAAGGAGAAGTCAAGTTTGTGAAAGCTATAGAGGATGCGAGCTTGATTTGGTCAGAGGAAAAGAAGGATAAGGTTGATGAGTATGTATTGGATGCATCTGTAATGGACGCACGCTCTACATCTAGATGAATGAACCTTAGGGTCATAGGGGGAGCTAATTTAGCTCTAGACCCCTGCACGACCGGTATACTCACCCTCAGAGTATGCACCTTTGGATTTAACATTTTGGAGACTATTTGGTGCTATGTGCAAGAGCGTATTGCTTGATCGATTACAAGATGGAAGTTGGAAATTATCAGTCAAATTCTAGTTTATGCGGCAAGCATTAATGGTAGAAATTTCACTTTATAGTATATAGAGACTTACAGATCACTCATTGCATTTGAGATAGAGCAATTGCAGACCACAGAAGCCCTAGCAGTTGGATTGTGAAGTGTTGGAGCTTGATTTACCAGTGAAGAATTTTGATTGATCAGTTGCAAAGTACTAGTCCAACGTGATAATTCAAAAGTCTTTGAAAATTGATTTGAAGCGTTAACCAAGTAAGTCATGGCTACACCTATTGTGTTTGATATCGCGGAAAGGAAGATATATGTTTTTAAAAGGCACCCTTTTAAGTCCACCTTAGATGACCTAGAAGGTGCATTTTCAAGAACCCTTATGGGTGTCATGCATGTTGAAGACATTTGTGCATATATATACTGTAAGAAGGAACCAATTGGACTTGATAGGATAAGGTTGCACCTTGAATCCATGATGAAACTAGACAAAACATTCCTAGATGAGTTCACACATTTGGAAAACCATCCCATTGTTGAGTATGCTATGACATATGAGTTTTATGAATCTAAGTGGATCAAGATATTACTAAGTAGGATTCATGATGACCTATTCTAGATAGGTGAAGTGCCAATTAGAATCATAGGAGAACTCATTCATCAAATGACAGGCCTCTCTAAGACAGGTGTGTTAGAAATAGGGAATACTGATAGGGCGGGGTGAATCAGTATTCTAAAAACTTTTACTTTTTCCCAATTATGGATATAATAGATTATCTTAATGCATGCATAACATAGTAAACCAAACAACATGCATAGCAATAAAACAAATGAACTCATAACACATTATTTGTTCTCGAGGAAACCCTGGCCAAGGGAAAACTCCGGTGGGGATGGTACCCAAAAAGATCCACTAATCAAAAGTATCCTGTTAAGGATGTTGACTCTGTTAGGATCCTATTACATGCATATAGTGTCTCAGTCCTGATTAAGGGACTACAGGCCTTGTTAGAAGCCTCGACCCTACTAGGAGTTGGTAGTACAAAATATGATTACCAGATGAGCCTACTGCCCAAACAAGTAGTATACAATATTTATTGATTACAAAATAGGTCAAGGTACATAACCTTATACTACTTGCAACTTCACATCAATATCTATTCACTTCATTTTTTCACTATCGCTATTACATTCATATCATATATTGTCTCTTCATACATTATATTTATACAAGTTATTAAGACTAATAACTCTTTTAGTCGGCTTACATTATACAAAATATCTTTACCCAAGGGTTAATATCTAGGATGTCATCCCTTTATATTGTTAAGACATTATTTTGATAAACAAAATAATCCCTTAACTCTTTACCAATTTTGTCTTCATATTCTATCCTGTCGGCTTAACACTATCTTCAGTAAAACTGTCATAACTTCTTCCATACATTCCGTACTGACTTGTGCTCTTAGGTGAGTCTTCTATAGTCACCATAGTATCTATGTTCAAGTGTGCAAGCACTGAACTTACTCCAATAAACATCGCTAATGAAAACTATCATTGGGTACATTGGCAAAAACTCTATCTCATACTTCGACAATTTTGCATTGCGCTCTGACATACTTGCTCTTTGACCTGTGCGATCTTCATGTAGATCATATGTTTCCATAATGACAAAATATATGTATCTAACTCATCCAAATTACCAATAATCTCCCCCTTATTCATTGGTGGCAACATATGAGAAAATTGGCTAAGTCTTAGATTTCAAAAATTTCAAAATTGTGGCCATAATGCAAAATATGTATATAATGTCCTTATGACTCCATAAGTCTTATAAACATACTATACTCCCCCTAGGAGTATACATCCTTATCAATTTTATGTTGTATATCTCTCCCCCTTTGATAACAATGACAAAAAAGGTAAGGAGGGTGACAAAATTGTGTTCAGACAAAAGTTATACCTTGATTCAATATTGCAAAGCGATGCAGGAGCTGATGAGAGCAGTTTATGAATCATTTTATACCATCTTTTTATCCATTTTATGTGCCATCATATTTACTTCCATATTCTATTTTCCATTCCATCTCGTCCCATTTTACTACTTTATGTTACATATGGTTAAATATATATAAGTTATATTTAATATAGTTTTGAGATTAAAATATAGGAATTAATTATTGATTATTGTTACTAACAAGCATTGTTATTTTATGTCTTGGAAAATATATTTTCTAATATAGAGATTTCAGGGTGTTCATCTTCCTGTCATTTTCCATGCAGAAAATCTTCCTATCACTTTTGGTCACTTCTACCTATCATATTATTTTATGATGTCAGTTTCTAAGGTGGCAATGGATATAACTATTCATGATCTCCTATCCATAAATAATATCATATCAAGTGAAATCTACATGAAATAATTAGAGGAAGATCTCGTGATTTATGTGCCAGCTATTTAGGAGGAAACAAAATCTGCAAGACAAAAATATGACAGTCAGTTTTGAATTGCAATTTACAAGAAAATGATGATGAATCTAAAAAATCCACAATCTGGGTTTTGTCCAGAATGAGGCTGTTTACCTATACGCGTGACAGAATCTTCAGAAACTCAACCATTCAGAAACTCCACATTTTTTTGCAACAACTAATGGTTATATCCACATGGATAATGATTCACTTTGATAGGGGAGTTGATATAACCATTTCCATCTCTATTTTTGCTTGATGTTACACAAATTTGTTAATAATTTGTAGTCATTCTCAAACAAGGAATTACGTGAGAATGTTTGTTAGATACAGCAAAACAAGCTCTCTATTTTTATATGCATTTGTTGTAAGACTACAATTATATATGATGCATAATGTAAGCTACAGGAGAGCAGATTAATATATAGAGATTAATATTGATAGCAGATTGAAACGCAGGCTTTGTAGGCAGATTTTTCTATAGCAGAATTCTATGGAAATCTTATATTATTTATGGATGAATAAAATATTATTATTCTGATCGAGGAAGAGTAGAAAGTTGTTCGTGTTTCTTCACCAGGCATACTGAGGAGGCAGGATCCACTTCTTGGGATGACTGGTGATTTAGTTTAGATTTGTTGTGTGTTTAATTTTTGTGTGTTATAATTTTAATTAATTATAGACTTAGTATTTTAGTTCAAATATTTTAATTTATATAATTATACATAATTATAATTGATTCTTATTTTTTTTAGTTTTAATTATTAATTTAGATTTATTTGGTTTGTTATTTATTATAGATTAAATGTTTTCTAGTTTTTAGAATAGTTTTATTTAAGAGTTTGAGCTTACCTCCTGTCGCCAGGAAGTGACAGTTCCTGTCGCCAATTTTATTTTGGTTTTTTGTAGGTTTCTTTTCGTGTGTTCTAGTTGCACTCATTCTCTTGGTTTTCTATCTTCATCCCTTGAGCATATAGCTACTATACCTTTCATTAGTCTACGACCCCAAATTGACATTAGATGCAAGACGAACTAGCTACTAAATTTTGTCAATTATTCTTAATATTGAAACTGCAGTTTATCCCTATAGGAGCATCATGGGTGAAAGAGCAATCTTGCATCACCCAAAAATATTTTTGTTTTTGTATTCAATAAGGGCTATCTTGTGCAGAGCGATTATTTATGGAAACTTGCTATTTTTAGTAAGTTGGTCATCTGATCTCAGAATGTTCTGATTTCTTCCCTAGAGGTTCATTTTGGCCATATCAGCTTGCTAGTAAAGTTTCATTGACAGATCAAGTCTAGCTTTGTAGATATTGAAGATTTTTGGTATTGGTAACGGGGTAAAAATACTTTGAACTTAGTTTTGAAGGCTTTAGAGGCCCTGGATGAGGTTGCAAATTTGGGTGACAAGTGCTTGCGCAAGTCAAGTTTGTAGAACACTTCGTGGCCTTTTCAAAATGGGGTTATAATAGTCAATCGGGTCAACTGGCGATGAATTATGGTCTTCGGAAGTTGGGTCACCTGAAATGGTGGGAAATGAATTTCCTTCAAAAAAAAATTTTGGGTTTCAAAATTTATTTTGAGCTGACTTTGATGTAATAAATTGTAAAATAAAATAATTCTAAGTTTGGTCGGCCTTGTTGGCTAAAATTTTGGAACCTTCCCAAGCGGTGGAAAATTGCCTATATAAGGAAGGTTGTAGTGTTGTTTTAGGCAGTTCGGGACAGTTCAGGGGTAGTAGATCTGGGTATTGATTCGAGGCTTTTTCCTATAGAATATTGTAAGGGAATGTCCATATGGCTTTGCATATTGTAATTCTTAAAGTTTGTAATTCCACATTTGTGGAGATAATAAGAAGCCCATTTTTTGTTCTTGCATATTGGTTTTGTTTCTCTATTTTCCTTATGTGTTTGTGGTATTAAGGGGAGCACCCTTCATCAAGTGGTATTAGAGCGGGAGTTCCTAAGTGTGTAAATAGATCATTGATTGTGAGGCAGTTTGCACTAGGACCATGGGTTAGGATTTTTGTGTAAATAGATCGTTGACTGTGAGGCAGTTTGCACCAGGACCGTGGTTAGGGTTTCAATGAGAAGTGCGAAAATGCCTCCACAAAGGGAATGTGGTGGAAGAGCTGGCATTGTAACACCCGAGGTTAGGGAATTGTAGAGACAAGTGCGAGCATCGCAAGAGGAGATCCGCAGAGGAATGAATTTTAATGTCAGAGACGAAAGCGAGGATGAAGCTGAAGAAGAAGATCAAGAAGGAGAAGTCAAAGTTGTGAACCAGGAGGAAGAAAGACTTTTCTGAGCCATCTCAAAGATCAGTAAAAGACCTAAGATTGAGGTTCTAAATTTTTTTGGAAATATTAACCTAGACGAATTGATCGACTGGATCAATGAATGTGAAGAATATTTTGAGTATGAAGATATCAAGGATCTTGATCGGGTCAAGTTTGTGAAGGCCATATTGAAAGGTCATGCAAAGATCTGGTGGCAAGAGATTCAATTGGAGCGAAATAGAAAAGGGAAAGATAAAATCACAAGATTGGATCGAATGGTGGATAAATTGAAGTGGCAGTTCATTCTTGTTGATTATGAGCTTGACCTACTGAAGAAGATGCAAAGTTTGAAGTAGGTAGGAAGATCTGTTTAGGAGTATAGAGAGGAGTTCTATAGAATCCTCATCAGAATAGGCCATGCAGAAGCTGACAAGGAGAAAGTTTCCCATTACCTTAATGGGTTAAGGCTGAGCATTCAGGAGGAGCTGAATCTGGTTTGAATGAACAGTATTGAAGAGGCATACTAGTTTGCCCTAAAAGTAGAGGAAAAGTTGAACAAGAAGTTTGAGAGTAGACAAAATGGAAGAGGTCACGGTGGACGATCTGGTGGACAGTCATATGAAGATTGAAATAAAGATCCAAAAAAGCAGGATGAGGCCAGTAACAGTCAAAATCAGAGAGGAGATAATTCAAATCATTTCCAAGATCAGAACAATAGAGACCAGAGAGGAAGAGGAAGAGGAAGAGGACAAGGATCTAGAAGAGGAGGCTTCTGTGGAACATGTTTTCACTATGGAGAAGAAGGTCCTAGGGCATTTGAATGTCCTCAATGCTAAGGAAGGATGGATAGGAGGAATGATGGCCAGGCTAGCTTGGCACATGTAGATGAAGATGCCAGATCCTCAAATTCTGAAGATGTTGAAAGAGGAGAAATGCTGATTAACAAAAGAGTCTTGTTGACTGGTGAGGATGAACCGAAGCAAAGAAGGAGCCTGTTTCACACCAGGTGCAAGTGTGAGGGCAAGTGTTGTGATGTGATTATTGATAGTGGTAGTACTGATAATTTGGTGTCAAAAGAGATGGTGACAAAGTTGAATCTCAAGAGGCAGAAACATCCACATCCATATCGGGTTGCTTGGGTGCAGGATGACCACAAGGTCATGGTCAGTTAACAGTGCCTAGTAAAGTTCAAGATTGGTGGGTATCATGATGAGGTACTATGTGATATCATATCTATGGATGCATGGCATATGTTGTTGGGTATACCTTGGCAGTTTGACAGATGTGTTGTACATGATGGTCATGCAAATACCTATTCCCTGACAAAGGATGGAGTGCGACATAAGCTAAAACCATTGAAGGAAATAGAATAAAAGGTATGTGGTAATGCAAGAATAACTTTTTTTGATAGAAGAAATTTATTAGATGGTATGTGGCATGAGCATATGTGTTTTACCTTAATTCCAAAAGCTAGGAAAGAGGAAGTAGAAGATGTACCTGTAGAAGTTGTCAAATTATTGAATGAGTTTTAGGATATTGTATTCGATAATGTGCCTAATGGATTACCACCATTAAGAAAGATTAGTGATCAGATGGACTTGATTCTAGGAGTTAGTTTTCCAAATAATGCAGCACACAGAATGACACTAGCAGAAAGTGAAGAGTTGAAGATAGATTTGAAGTTTAGTTCATCACATCATCCACAGATTGTATATGGAAGTAGTCCCAAAAATGCATCTGAGTTGAGGAAGATAGATAAAGGAGAAATAAGTAGTGCTGAAGCTGAGGATTTTGCAAAACATTTGAAGAACATCCAAGAGGAGGTGAGGAAGCATATTCCCAAGATGAATGTGTAGTATAAGGCTAAGGCAGATGAGAAAAGGAGGCATAAGGAATTTATGGTTGGAGATGAAGTCATGGTTCATTTGCGGGAGTGATTTCCAGTTGGTACATATAAGGAGCTGAAAATGAAGAAGTTTGGACCATGTAAGATCCTGAAGAAGCATGATTCAGGAAATGCATATGAGGTCAAGTTGCCTACTGAGCTGAATATTTCACCAGTATTTAATATTTTAGAATTGACAGAGTATCATGAAGGAGGTGTTGAGGATGAGGTTACAATAGCATAGTGGAGTATTCCAGCAACCAGTTCAGATAACAAGGAGATTGAAGACATACTGGATAGTGGTGTTGGCAGAAGCACAAGGAACATGACATATGAAGAATATTTGGTCAAGTGGAAAGGATGACCTATTGAAGATTCATCACCGCTAACAAAGGAGGAGGTTAACCATCTTGGTTTTCCTCTGCACACCTGAGTCGTGACAGGGTCACTTCTCAAATTACCCCAGGTGTCTAATGCAGTAGCATCCTGGGTGAAAGAGCAATCTTGCATCACCCAAAAATATTTTTTTTTTTGTATTCAACAAGGGCTATCTTGTGTAGAGCTGCTATTTATGGAAACTTGCTATTTTTAGTAAGTTGGTCATCTGACCTCAGAATGTTCTGATGTCTTCCCTGGAGGTTCATTTTTGTCATATCAGCCTGCCAGTAAAGTTTCATTGACAGATCAAGTCTAGCTTTGTAGCTATTGAAGATTTTCGGTATTGGCAACGGGGTACAAAAACTTTGAACTTAGTTTTGAAGGCTTTAGAGGCCTCGGATGAGGTCACAAATTTGGGTGATAGGCACTTGCACAAGTTAAGCATGTAGAGCTCTTCGTGGCCTTTCTGGAATGGGGTTATAATAGTCAATCAGGTCAACTGGTGATGACTTATGGTCTTCGGAAGTTGGGTCACCTGAAATGGTGGAAAATGAATTTCCTTCAAAATTTATTTTGAGTCAACTTTGATGTAATAAATTGTAAAATAAAATAATTCTAAATTTTGTCGACCTTGTTGGCTAAAATTCTGGAACCTTCCCAAGCGATGGAAAATTGCCTATATAAGGAAGGCTATAGTGTTGTTTTAGGCAGTTTAGGATAGTTCAGGGGTAGTAGATTTGGGTATTGATTCAAGGCTTTATCCTACAGAATATTGTAAGGGAATGCCCATGTAGCTTTGCATATTGTAATTCTTAAAGTTTGTAATTCCACATTTGTGGAGATAATAAGAAGCCCATTTTCTATTCTTACATATTGTTGTTGTTTCTCTATTTTTGTTATGTGTTTGTGGTATTAAGGGGAGCACCCTTCATCACAAAGCTGATAGGCTTGCAACACAATCTGCATAGGTAATCTTCATGTTCTCTAACTCTTTCTCCCATGCCTTCTTAATGGAATCTGCAACACTGAGTAATGCGCACAATCCATAAGAAGAAATTTCCTAGGCTTGGAGATTTGCAAAACTGAACTTCTAAAAATATGTGTTGGATGAAAGGCATTCTTCCAGTTATCCTTCAATAATGGTCAATTTAATAGAAACATGCTCTCTTAAAGAGAGAATCTTTTCAGCTTCCTGTCCTTGTCATCTTGTAAAATTCTTATTTCATCATAAATCTTGTAGATTTTCTTCTCAACATCAAGTACCTTCACATTAGGGCTTGAAAGAAGGTTTATCTCAGTTTGAATTTAAGCTTCCTTGATCTTAATCTTCTGCGCTTCCTCTGCTATAAGGATCTCAAATTTTGTACACTGAATGTACAAATATTTTCCTCTGTCTAAATTCCTTCTTAATTCTTTTATACAGATATCAAGATTGTTGATATCATTCCTAATGTTCTAACTTATGTCCAAAACTATTTTGGCCTCATTGGCTACTTGTGCCTTCACCTTAGCTACATCAGATAAGTTAGTAAACTTGTCATCAAATGTATTCATCACTTTCTTTTCTTTTTCCAGTGGGTCAGCCTCTACAATTTGTGTGGTTACAATGCATTGAAACTTCTCAATTAGCTCCTTTAGGCATCCTTCAAGGCTCTTCACTTTCTTATTCTTTTGAATAATTTTATTCAAAGATGTGATCAATTCCATCTAATCATCATCATCTACTTCTTTTCCCAAACTCTTAAATATAGAACCAATCTGAGTTTTCTTACCAGTCTCAGGTGTAACATTGATTTCTTCTTGGGTGGGAACAGATACTTGTTTCTCTATCTCTTTAGATTCTTCAGTTCTAGTTTCTATCTTCTCTTCTCCTTTGGCATTGTCTTTCTCTTCAAAAGCCGAATTGTCAACAATATTTTCAAGGTTTTTAAATAGATTATCATCACTATCCAAAGTGATCTTTGTTCCTTCAACATTCATATATTCATCTTCAATGTTGATGGCTGGTGGAGAGGGAATGTCCTGTTGTTCTGCTTCTTCTGCTTGCTCTTTAGGTTCTCCTGCAACTGATGGTTTTCCAGCATTCTTTGTCATTACCTTAACAATTTCTTATTTTGTTTCTTTGTTGATTTCTTCATAATTGCCTCCCATAATCTGTATTGTCCTCTTCTTTGTCTTGAGATGGGTGTTCAGATCTTTCACAATCTGTTTGAAATGTTCTTCATTCTTAACTATACCTAAATTTCTTACGAGATTTTATCTTTTTGTTATATCTTCCTCTGATGCTCTTTTCTTCCTATTTACAAGCTTCTTATACAAGTCATTAGGTATCTTACTCTGAATTGTATCAAACTATTTGTCAGTCAATATCATGTGCTTTACCACTGCATTTTCTAGGTTCAATCTCTCTACAGAATCATAGAGATCATAATATTTGTTCATCTTTGTGAAATCTCCATCTTGAATAATTTGTTCATTCACTTTTTTAATTCTAGGTTTCCAAGTTTTCTTCTTAACAAGAGTCTCTTCATCATCGTTAATTTCTGCAATCTTTCTTTTAACTGGTGGTACTAAAGTCTTCTGCCTCTTTCCCGGTCCAGTAGCAATCTCTTTCACTCTTTTAGTAGGTGTGGAGGAGGTTGATCTAGTGGATTTTCTTTCTTCTTGATCTTTCTCATTTACTTCCACTTTCACCTTGACTTGTGTCTCTTCTTGTTGTACTGCAACTGATGATAGAGGAGGAATAGACAAAACTTCCTTTTGTCCAATTTCTCTAACTACTACTGCTATTTGTTTGGCTATTAAGAACTCATGTTCAGTCATTCTTGTGTCCTTTAATATCTTATTGATTGTGCTCTCTACTCTTTTCTTTGATTGTTTCTCTTCAAGGCTAATCTTTGTAGAGTTGAAGTTCTCCTCAAAGGTTCCAAACCTATTGCTGTGAATGTCCAACTTTCTCTTAAGTAGTCTACTCACATATTCTTCTGTCTCAATTTCTATAATCTCATAGCCAAGAGGGTCTATGATCTCTATTCTAGGTTCTACTACTTCAATGTATGTAAAGTCGGTATCAACCATGAAACATATCTCATTCTTATACTTTTCTACTAAATACTGAGGGATCCTTGATCTACTTGACATCAAATTCTGAAATGTTTTAATCACCAACACTACACTCTCATTGAATTTTTCAATAAGATGTCTCTTGTACACTTTGTTAATCCTTTCCATTGTAGTTTGACCATCATTCCAATCATCACTAATGGTGTAAGGAAATATTCTTAACAAATGGAAAAACATATAAGTGATCAATGATGAGAATCTAAACTGAGAGTACTTAGTCTTCTTTCTCTTTTCCAAATTTTCAAACAACTAAATTCTCAAAATCTCACACATGTCAACTTGTACTTTATCAACACACATCAAATAGGCTACATGTATCATTCCTGCTGCCATGTCATCTTCTCTTGAGTTAGCACAAAACTTAGTTGTAAGGATTTTGCACAAATATCTGACATCATCTTGCTGTATCTTGCTAATTACTATTCCTCTGCCATTGTAAGATGAATTTGTGTTGTCTATAATTGTTTTCCTCATGTCCTTCTCATTCAAAGGAATGGATCCAGTTTTAGGTAGACCAGTTACCTCATGAATTAGGTCAGCTGTGATATCTATCACTCTGTCATCTAACCAAAACTTTCCATTGTGAATTCTACTTAAAATTATCTTGGTATATTCTTCATTGTCAAACTCATATTGTAGAGAATACTTAATAATCTCATTATCTTTCAAATGCTCAAACCCTACTTTCAATTACATATCCTGATTGTAAATCTTTTGATATTATTTTGTGAAATCACTATCACTGAGAGTCTCTAGCTTACATCCCAAATAACTTCTAACATTTTCTAGATGTAAAACTCCATGTAGTACAGATGATAAAGCTAACTTAGGGTCTTCCTCCAAGGGTTCTACTGGTTCCCTTTTGAATTTAGGTCTATTCTTATCTTTGACATTCTGAATCAATGAAACATCCATGACTTCTGCTAATTCGTTAACTGATTTAGAGATCTGCCAAGTAAAATACCTCAATTCTGTGATTTAGGGTTTGCGTAGATTCGACACAAAAATCCTTCACCAAATCCTTGCAAAACACTTTCAATCATTGCTCTTCAATCTCATTAGCACTTGTATTCACTTAGATGATCAAATAATACTGATCATAATCTTTTATCATTTCAATCTTACATAAATCTGACATCGCATTCAATTCTTTTGCCGCTTCTTTCCAAAAAGTTGATTCTACTTAACTGCAAAACTTAAAACTTCTTGCGATCTCTCAAAACATAATATTTTTCTATGCACTCTTAACCATAGCATCAATACATCATATAATACCTTACATTAACTATGCAAGACTTAGTTCATCATATATCAACTTCTACACTAATCTAATTTTTTATTCTACTGTAATTTTCATGAATTAAGTACTTTGAGATGGGTTAGGTAGAGATTCATTCTTACCACTTGATACTTCACCTTTCTGATTACCTTCAGTGCTAAATGTGTCTTCTTGATCTATGCTTTTAACAAGCTTCACTTCTTCTGAATTACTACAACATCCTTTCTGACTATTACTTGCATCTTCATTTCTCCTTGCATGACTTCTAGGGTTAGGATTAGGATGAAAAACTCTATTGTTCATTCTACAAAACCTTGTTGTATGTCCAATCTTGTTACATATTTGACAAACTATTCCATTGTTTCCATATCTGGGTCCAAACTGATTGATCCATGATCTACAGTTTCTAGCAATGTGTCCAACTTTGTTGCATCTATAACATACTACTCCATTTCTCCTATTCATATCTTTAGTAGGTCTCTTATCTGCATGGTTAGTATTCCTAAACATTCTACTACTATTATTATTCTCAACAAATTTAGGTTTTCTACATTCAATAGCTCTATGTCTAAAACCATGACAATTATAACAATAACCATTAAGAGGTTTAAATTGCTTACCTGTGCAATCTTTCTTCATATGATCAAAAGTATTGCAAGTAAAGCATCTACCTTTAAATTCTCTTTGCATACCTTTAGGTGACTCCTCTTGCTTCAGTGGTTCTTCTTCTTTAGGTGTATCTTCAGATTTGTCAGTTTCATCATATTTCTTTTCATCTATGCTTTTAGACATTTTCAGATCTGGTTCCTTGCTTTCTTCACTTGCTTTAGATGTGTTGAATCCAAGACTAGTTTTATCATAGAATAGTTTTTGATAAGACATTTGTTCATCAATCTTCTCACTGGTTGAATATAGTCTTTCAAGTTGTTGCTTAGATTGAGTCAGTTCACCTTTCACAATTGTATTGTATTTCTCAAGTTTGGCATATTGCAAATTGACTTTCTCAAGTTCAGATGTTACTTTACCAAGTTTAGATTTTAGCCCTTCATTTTCAAGCTTCAGATTTTCATTCTCAGATTTTAGATTTGCTTCATTCTTGCCATTTCCATCTTTTAGACTTAGCTTCATATTTTCTATCTTCAATTCAAGTTTAAGGATCTCATTTTCCTTTTCTAAGTTGTCATCACAATCTTCAATTTGAATTTTGGAATCCTTTTCTGATTTCAGATCTTCCAACTTGTTTTTGAATTTCTCAATGAGGTTCTTTGCATCATCATATTTTCCTTTTAGAGTGTCTCTTAGTCAAACTATTCAATGTATTCAAGAGCTTCTTCAAAATTCTTCTGTAGCTAATCCATATCCATAGAGGTCTTACTCAAGCTGCTAGGTTTTCCTTGAATGATTCTTTTCTGAGTAACTAAGCTTTGATACCAGTTGTTAGAAATAGGGAATACTAAGAGGGGGGGTGAATCAGTATTCTACAAACTTTTACTTTTGCCCAATTATGGATATAATAGATTATCTTAATGCATGCATAACATAGTAAACTAAACAACATGCATATCAATAAAACAAATAAACTCATAACACATTATTTGTTCTCAAGGAAACCCTGGCCAAGGGAAAACCCCGGTGGGGATGGTACCCACAAAGATCCACTAATCAAAAGTATCATGTTAAGGATGTTGACCCTGTTAGGAGCCTATTACATGCATATAGTGTCTCAGTCCTGATTAAGGGACTATAGGCCTTGTTAGAAGCCTCAACCCTGCTAGGAGTTGGTAGTACAAAATATGATTACCAGATGAGCCCACTGCCCAAACAAGTAATATATAATATTTACTAATTACAAAATAGGTCAAGGTACATAACCTTATACTACTTGCAACTTCACATGAATATCTCTTTGCTGCCCTTTTCACTATCGCTATTACATTCATATCATATATTATCTCTCTTCATACATTACATTTATACAAGTTATTGAGACTAATAACTCTTTCAGTTGGCTTACATTATACAAAATATCTTTACCCAAGGGTGAACATCTAGGATGTCATCCCTTTATATTTTTAAGACATTATTTTGATAAACAAAATAATCCCTTAACTCTTTACCAATTTTGTCTTCATATTCTATCTTGTCGGCTTAACACTGTCTTCAGTAAAACTATCATAACTTCTTCCGTACATGTCGTACTGACTTGTGCTCTCAGGTGAATCTTCCATAGTCACCATAGTATCTATGTACTTACTCCAATCAACATCACTAATCAAAACTATCATCAGGTACACTGGCAAAAACATTGTCTCATACTTAGACAATTTTGCATTGCGCTCTGACATACTTGCTCTGTGACCTGTGCGATCTTCATGTAGATCATATGTTTCCATAATGACAACATCTATGTATCTAACTCAGCCAAATTTCCAACAAGGCACCATTCTTCTAGTGGGCAAGGATGTGAGGAAATTAGTTGAACAGGCATGTAAGTCCAGAAGTGATCGGCGCGGTATGACAATTGAGCCTATTGAAGAGAAAGACATCGAATTGATGTCTATGATACTACGTTACAGGTTTCAACACACCAATAGGGTGAATAGTGTGTTCACAGCCACTATTCTTGCAGCAATCAGACTTGTTAGAGAAAATAGAGAGTACAATCTATGTGAGATCTTGTGTGCACAATTGATTGATAACATTAGAGCCATCAAGCATGATAAGACCAAAATATTCAGGTTTGGGTCTCTAATCATTTACATGTACTTACATATACTATACTTGGAAAGATCTCAGATTTGTACTTAGACAAAAGTATGCCTACAATGCCTCAAATATCTCTTAAGGCATCTAATGAGAGCACATTTAAGGATTACATGGAGCTAGAATTGAAAAAAATTAGGATCAAAATGTAGATGAGGTACAAGATACCAGAAAGTATTGTCGATAAATACAAAGATAACATTTGTTTTATGGTAGAAAATGACATAACATGTATGGAAGCAGTGGAGCCTAGAACAAAGTGGATCCATCCACTTGGTTATGAGGTAGAAGAACCAATCTTGGAAGCTTATGCACAAGTACTACTTTCAACACCTAAGGACCCTAATGAACCTAGATGGGGAATTTATGAAGAAAAGACAAGGGAAGTTGATGTAGTTCTCAACATTGTAGCAATAAAGAGGAAAGCCTCTAAGATTACATTTGAGATACTCAGAATTCATGGTGTAACACACGCAGATCTTGACAAAGAAAGAGAATCAAAGATAACCTTGGAGATTGAGAGCACATCCATAGTGGAAGCTAAAACTGATGATCCTAAAATGAAGAAAGTCAAGATTGAGAAGACTGATGATCCAAAGGATAAATAGGGTAAAAAATATGTTATCCCTCTTGTGCCCAAAGGTACAATTGATATAACATCACCTCTTGAGTATAAGACAATAACCAAGAGGAAGAAGGAGACCAGTGCAAGCCACCCATCCTTGTGGACAACCATAAGTTAGAAAAAGAACACTCAAGCACCTCCACAAGTAGTTTTTAGACCTAATCTACAAGTGTTGAAAACAAGGATTATTGATGAAGACACAATATATTTGATAGGGAAAATCTATGAGAAATACAGTGAGATTGATAAATCATAAATTCATGGTATGATAATTAAAAACATGCTCAAGTTCAGGAAGATAGTCTTAGAACTTAAGACAGTAATTCCGGATAATGTGTGGAACATCTTGGAATTCTTGAAAAGATGGGCTATTGAGGAGGATCTAAGAATAAGAGAAAAGATTATAGATGAAATCCTCCTTCTATGTTATCTAGAACAGAAAACATTATTATTGGATCTAGTGAAGTCACACCTAAGAACTAAGTCAAGAACTCTGCACTTAATGGATAAGAACTATGAGTTGATAGCTAAAGAAACTGAGAAAGATTTTGAGAAAGTTTTTTTGGATAGGAACATGTACCCATCTACTCCATCCACAACTCAAGTGCCCTCTAAGGAAGCCAAGGAGTTAGAGACCACCAATGTACCAGTAACAGATCCTCGGGATTCAAAGCCTGCAGTGGTAACACCTATAGAGCTAGTGAAGTCTGCGCCCAAGACTGAGACACAAAAAGATGACACAATCTTTATTGACAATGTAGAGATAGAAATGGCAGCCATAAACAATGACTTGGATAAATTTGAGCAAGCCTTTGTAAGCACACAAGAGGTTGAAATTTTATGTGGTGACAATTCACCTAAGATACAAGAAGAAGTGTTAATAGAGGATCTAATAGGTGAAGAAAAGGAGAAAGGAGAAGAAGAGGTGAAAAGAAGTGAACCAACAGATGAGCCATTTGTTGAAATACCATTCGAAATAAAGAAATAAGTGATGGACAACACTCCTATCACTCCCATACCCTTAGCATCATTGTTGTCAATTTTGACACCAGACACAATAAGCTTGGACTCTTGGGGGGAAGACCTGATTAAGATCAGTTTCCTTGCTATGGAAAAAGAAAAAGAGAAGTAGGTGATGAGGAATGCTCTATTTTTTGAATCAATCAACATTCTGAACAACTTGTTACCTTTAGAAAAAAAAGTGTCTAAGGTTCATTTAGTTGATGTGTTAGCACCATTCTTACAAACTCCAAGTCAAACTTTTCTAGCTTGGAAGAATCTGCATACCAAGTTGCAGAAGAGAAATATATCAAGAAGAGATTGAGTGAACTAGTTGGAAACTTTGCACTTAACCTAAGTTCAATGAAGGTAGGTCAAGCATTCTTGAAGGAGTTCACAGCTAAGGGAAGGAAGATCATTGCAGACTACATGAACCAAGATAAACTAACTACAGATCTATACAAGAAAATCCAAGAGGAAAAAGCAATTATTGATAATGTAAGAAAATCCATGGAAGATCCCTCCACCAATGTGAACATGTGCAACAAAGTGTACTAGGAGAAAATAGAAAAAATAGAAAATGCTGAGAAAGAGATGTCTAAGATAAGAGCAAGGCAAACACAACTAAGGAATGCTCTTGTGCCCTCTCTAGATGTACTTAATTAGAAAATCAAGGAGATCAATGCCACTATGGTGACATATAATCAAGGTTCAAGTACAAACTTGGAAAAGATGGAGAATCTGACATATGCCTTATGCGCCCATCTATAGATTGTCAATGCACTAATAGCATTTTGGAAACAAGAGATCCATAACTTGCAGATTGCTTATCCAGATGTACTTTCTTTGTAAGTACTTGTAGATAAACTTTTTTTAGTACCTTTGTCATTAATGTCAAAGGGGGAGTATTGTATGTAGAATATGGAGTATTATATATGATTTAAAGAATAATTATAGTACAAAGTATAAGGGAGATATAAGTTAGAGTATATATTAAAGAATTTTGTATAAGGGTACAGATAGTAACTTCGCCATATTCCTTTGTTGCCATTAATGACAAAGGGGGAGATTGTTGGCAAGTTGACTATACTATTGAATATGACTAGTTATAGTATTTTCATTAGGGAAACAAACTCATATAGAGTTTTGGAGTCAGTGCACTTTATCATAAGGTTAGAATATGGCTAAGTATAGAAGATTGGATATTTAGTAGAGCACCAGAACACCAGAGCATCAGTGCACATGTGTATGACTGAGTTATGGTATGCACCCTTGAATTTAATTTGGTATGTGTGTATTCATGCTAAGTCCAAGAGTGCATGATTAGATGAGATAGTATGATGAAGATACAGTCAGTTGAAGTGGTACAAACTGTGAATGCTAGAACAGAACAGAGTATGCAGCTGATTGTTAGTATTTTGAGTAGGGTTATAATAATGTTTTGTAAAGTCTATGCACCTATTGTAATTAGGTTGTAGACATGTAAACATCTTTTTTTGTAAGCACACTTGAGCCAATTCACTTGGAAGCATTTTATGTAATCAGTTATAGGCTGACCTAGTTAATTATTTTGTTAGCGCATATAAATATAAGATGCACCTTTGTAAGAAAGTATGGAAGTGGATATAGAGATAAGATAAGAAGAGCAGAGATGAAAAGTGAAGATAGAACAAGTTAGAGCTTTACAAGGGGCTAAAGCATCAACGTACAAAAGGAACTGATTAGACAAGCAGTGTCACAACACTGGTTCATCCAACAGATATAGTGTGTATTGAAGATCAGAAGGTTGTAGCCTTCACCACTTGAGTAGTGAGCTCTAGGACAGTGTGTCCCCACCCCTAACAAGGTTATTGTAAAAGACTCCTAATAGGGTCCACCATTTTTCCAGGTCACTGTACTAAAATCATTATAAAGAAAAACTCCTAATAGGGTTGTAGATCTTCTAACAAGGATCATAAAACACTAGTGCAGTTCTTAGTGGGTGTTGATTCCCACCGGGGTTTTTACCTATATGGGTTTCCTCATAACCATATTGGTGTTATTTGTTGTGATTTTTTATCTTGTTTACATTGATTTTCATATCAGTACTTAAGAAATCAAGTTAATATTCAAGAGTTAAGAAAATCTAAGGATATAGTGAACACTAATTACCCCCCCCCCTCTCAGTGTTCCCATTCCTAACAAATGGATTGGTGGTGTTTTTCATTGATGAAAACATATGGTAAGTAGCATGCATGGAAGACTTATGTAGTAATATTTGAGCATATTTAGAATGGACATGTTATTAGCATGATATCTTGGATGTAGAGGTTAATTATTAGTACAGATAGTTATGTAGCAGCTTGTGTCAGCAGTGTTCTATGAGTGATTGTCCGTATAGTTATCATGGAGCCTTGCACATTTGGATATGTGATGGAGACATGATAGTGTTGTTACATGCATGGATGTAGAGTCTGATGTGTAGTAGAAGTGAAGTTATGCAGTCGTTATTCACCAGTTGTAGTTTCATGTGTTTATCCAAAAGAGCCGATAGAGATTATATTGGTACAGGAGTTGTGCCTATCATTTTGGTATGCATGCTTGGATTAGTGATTAGAGAAGAGTTAAGAATTTTTTTTTAAGATCACATGATGTAATTCATCTTGAGGAGAAACTATTAGTTAATTTGGTAGAGCTGATAGTGTGTAGCGTGTGTCTACACTTATTGATTTGGACAGGTCCCAGTTTGTGGTGTGTGCTTAGTAGAGCTGACTGAGATATTATTGGAGAGTGTTATTGTTTCTCTAATATGATTTCAAGGTGGTTCTAATAGGCTGACTTGATTATATCATTTAGAGGAAAGATACTTATAGCTGGTCATTTGTGATCGCTAGTTGTATGGCATGGAGATGAAAGATTAGAGCAGAGAAGAGAGTGCAAAGTATTGTGCCATCAAGAAGAGGTCTATTTGATAGAGAAGATAGAGTTTGCTATTCATTGGAACTGATTAAGACAACATGTCTACCTCACAGTTCACCAAGATCCAGATATAGTGTGTATTTGTTATTCAGAAGGTTACAGCCTTCACCCCTTTGAGCATTGAGCTCTTGGAAAATACATCCTCACCCCTAACAGGGTCAATCATAAAAGACTCCTAACAAGGTCTGACCTTTGACTAGGTCACTATACTAAAATCTTTGTAAAGATCAACTCCTAACAGGGTTGTAAGATCTTCTAACAAGGATCATTATACACTAGTTTAGTTTATTCGTGGGTGTTAATTCCCACTGGGGTTTTTACCTATTTGGGTTTCCCCGTAACTAAAATATTGGTGTTGTGTTCAAGTGTTCTTTCATTATTTTTATGATTAACATTTAAGTATACTTAATTGGATAAAGAATTGAAAGTTTTAGATAACTGATTCACCCCCCGCTCTCAGTTATCAATTGGGACTATTCCTAGCATTCTTGAATTGAGAGTTAAAGGAAGAAGTATACATTGAGCAGCCAGAAGGATTCATGGATTCACCTTATCAGACAATCCTGTTATGGTATGTAGATTGAAGAAAGCCCTCTATGAATTTAAGCAAGCCCCTAGAGCTTGGTATGAGAGACTTGATGGATATCTAACAAAAATTGGATTCAAGAAAGGAGAAACAAATTGTAATATATATATAAGAGAGACAGATGAAGGTTTACTACTTGTAGCTATATTTGTTGATGACATTATCTTAGGGGGTAATGACAAAATTAGTGTAGAATTGTCTAAGGAGATGTAGAGAGAGTTTGAGATGAGCATGATTGGACCTATCAAATACTTTTTGGGACTAAATGTGCAACAGACAGAGAAAGGTATTTTCATTAATCAGTCTAAGTATATGAAAGAGATATTGAAGAAGTTCAAGATGGATGATTACAATCCAGTAGGTACACCTATGATAACAGGGTGCAAGCTTACAAAAGAAGATGATTCTCCAGAAGTAGATATAACATTGTACAAGTCTATGATTGGTAAACTCATATATCTTACTCAAACTAGACCTGATATTTCTAATGCAGTTAGCATAGTTGGAAGATTTGCAGCAGAGCCTAAACAAAGTCACCTCATGGAATTAAAGAGAATATTTAGATATTTGAAGGGAACTATAGATTATGGTCTATGGTATCCTAATTCAGAGAATGTTGAGCTTCATGTATATACATATGCAGATTGGGCAAGATGTGTGGATGATAGAAAGAGTACATCAGGAGAAGCAGTATTTCTTGGTGATAGACTAGTCACTTGGACAAGCAAGAAGTAGAATTGTATTTCTCATTCAACAACAAAAGCAGAGTACTTTGTAGAAGCTTTGAATTGTTCTAAAATTATTTAGATCAAGCAGATGATAAAGGATTTTGGAATTCAGATTGATTATCCTATTGTTATTCATTGTGATAAAACTAGTACTATCAACATGTCAAAAAACCCTGTGATGCATGCAAAGACAAAACACATAGAGATTAAGTATCACTTCCTAGGAGAGAAAGTGGCAAAGAAAGAAGTCAAATTGGATTATGTGAGTATAAAGGAACAACTAGTAGATATATTCACAAAGCCTTTACCGAAGGATACTTTTGAGTATCTCAAGGAGAAGCTAGGAGTAATTCCCTTACCTGATTCTAATTAGAGAAAGTGGATACAGCATCAGTCCTCAATGAGTAATGGATGGTTGACTACTCTACTTTAGGAGTAGTATTGATGCTTAAATGTTTGGCACCCTTTTCCATTGATGTCAAAGCTAGAGTAGTATATAGTCATGAAAATAGTATTAAAGGGGGAGTACATATAGAATTATGGAGGAGTAATATATATCAGCAAGGGGGAGTAGTATTCAGTCATGGAAGCAATTTTGATGAGGAAATGGAGAATGTTATAAAAGAATTGTTCATTTGGATTGGTGGTGTTTTTCATTCCATATGTTGCCATCAATGCCAAATGCGGAGATTGTTGGATATTTGCACCTACTTGTAGCTATATTGGTAAAGGAGTTGCACCTACTTGTAGCTATATTCCTAACAAAAATTGTGCCTATTTGTTATAGGAGTTGTGCCTACTTCTATATTGGTATAGGAGTTGTGCCTACTTGTTTACTACTTGTAGCTATATTCCTAACAAAAATTGGATTCAAGAAAGGAGTAGTAGATTGTAATCTATTTATAAGAGATACATCTGAATGTTTACTACTTGTAGCTATATTTTTTGATGACATTATCTTTGGGGGTAATGAAAATCTTAGTGTAGAATTTGCCAAGGAGATGCAGAGCGAGTTTGAGATGAGCATGATTGGACCTATCAAATACTTTTTGGGATTAAATGTGCAACAAATAGATAAAGGTATTTTCATTAATCAGTCTAAGTATGTGAAAGAGATATTGAAGAAGTTCAAGATGGACGATTGCAAGCCAGTGGGTACACCTATGATAATAGGATGCAAGCTTATAAAAGAAGATGATTCTCTAGTAGTAGATATAACATTGTACAAGTCTATGATTGGTAAACTCATATATCTTACTCAAACTAGACCTGATATTTCTAATGGAGTTGGCATAGTTGGAAGATTTGCAGTAGAGCCTAAAAAAAGTCACCTCATGGCAGTAAAGAGAATATTCAGATATTTGAAGAGCACTATAGATTATGGTATATGGTATCCTAATTCAGATAATTTTGAGCTTCATGTATATATAGATGCAAATTGGGCAAGATGCGTGGATGATAGAAAGAGTACATTAGGAGGAGCAATATTTCTTGGTGATAGAATAGTCACTTGGACAAGCAAGAAGCAAAATTGTATTTCTCAGTCAACAACAGAAGTAGAGTATGTTGCCGTAGCTTTGAATTGTTCTACAATTGTTTGGATCAAGAAGTTGATAAAGGATTTTGGAATTCAGATTGATTATCCTATTGTTATTCATTGTGATAACAATAGCACTATCAACATGTCAAAAAACCCTGTGATGCATGTAAAGACAAAACACATAGAGATTAAGTATCACTTCCTAAGAGAGAAAGTGGTAGAGAAAGAAGTCAAATTGGATTATGTTTGGACAAAGGAACAACTAGCAGATATATTCACAAAGCCTTTACCAAAGGATACTTTTGAGTATCTCAGGGAGAAGCTGGGAGTAATTCCCTTCCCTTATTCTGATTAGAGAAAGTGGAGAGAGCATTAGTCCTTAGTGACTGATGGATGGTTGACTGCTCTACTTCAGGAGTAGTACCAGTGCTTAAATGTTTGGCACCCTTTTCCATTGATGTCAAAGGGGGAGTTGTATATAGTCATGAAAAATAGTATTAAAGGGGAGTACATATAGAATTAAGGAGGAGTAATATATAGTAGCAAGGGGGAGTAGTATTCAGCCATGGAAGCAGTTCAGTTGAGGAAATGGAGAATGTTGAAGAATATTGCAGCATATAGAGGATTCATCCTTGGGGGATTTTTGATGAGGAAATGGAGAATGTTATAAAAAAATTGTTCATTTGCATTGGTGGTGTTTTTCATTCCATATGTTGCCATCAATGCCAAAGGGGGAGATTATTGGAGATTTTCTAGCAAGCCAGTGCTGTCTAAATGTTTGTCATTGATGACAACATATGGTAAGTAGCATGAGTGGAAGAATTATGTAGTAATATTTGAGCATATGTAGCATGGACATGTTATTAGCATGATATGATGGATGCAAAGGTTAATTGTTAGTACAGACAGTTATGTAGCAGCTTGTGTCAGCAGTGTTCTATGAGTGATTGTCTGTATAGTTATCATGGAGCCTTGTGCATTTGGATATGTGATGGAGAAATGTTATTTTTGTTACATTCATGGACATAGAGTCTGATCTGTAGTAGAAGTGAAGTTATGTAGTCGCTATTCACCAGTTGCAGTTTCTCATGTTTATCCAAAAGAGCAGATAGAGATTATATTGGTACATGAGTTGCGCCTATCATTTCGGTATGCATGCTTGGATTAGTGATTGGAGAAGAGTTAAGAATGTTTGGTTAAGAGAGCATGATGTAATTCAGCTTGAGGAGAAAATATCAGTTAATTTGGTAGAACTGACAGTGTCTATCGTGCGTCTACACTTATTGATTTGGACATGTCCCAGTTTGTGTTGCATGCTTAGTAGAGCTGACCGAGATTTTATTGGAGAGTGTTATTGTTTCTCTAATATGATTTCAAGGTGGTTCTAATAGGTTGACTTGATTATATCATTTAGAGGAAAGATACTTATAGCCGACCAGTTGTGATCGCTAGAAGTATGGTGTGGAGATGATAGATTAGAGTAGAGTAGAGAGTGCGAATTATTGTTCCATCAAGAAGAGGTCTATGTGATAGAGAAGATAGAGTGTGCTATTAATTGGAACTGATCAAGAGAGCAGGTCTACCTCACAACTCACCAAGATCCAGATATAGTGTGTATCTGTTATTCAGAAGGTTGCAGCCTTCACCCATTTGAGCAGTGAGCTCTCGAACAGTGCGTCCTCACCCCTAACAGGGTCAATCATAAAAGACTCCTAACCGGATTCAACCTTTGACAAGGTCACTAAACTAAAAAATTTGTAAAGATCAACTCCTAATAGGATTGTAAGGTCTTCTAACAAGGATCATTATACACTAGTTTAGTTTATTAGTAGGTGTTATTTCCCACTGAGGTTTTTACCTATTTGGGTTTCCTCGTACCCAAAATATTGGTGTTGTGTTCAAGTGTTCTTTCATTTTGTTTATGCTTAAAGTTTAAGTATACTTAATTAGATAAAGAATTGAAACTTGTAGATAACTAATTCACCCCCCCCTCTCAGTTATCTCTTGGGACTATTCCTAACATAATCTTGTGCTTTCATTGATTGTTTCTATGCATTGATTTAAAGCTACAGTTAATATAGTGGTTCATCACATTTTTCATTTAGCTATCACTTTAGAGATTTGTTGTTTTTTGCCATTTAGTCAATAGGTTGTTTTATAGGATGTGTTTTTAAAGACCCCTCTTAAACTACTCACTGATTTTCTTGCAAGTTTCGTGGAAGAAAGGTGGTTGTTAATGAAAACCATAACTTTGTTTGGGCTTAAAAAAAAACATGCATTCTATTTTTTAGGTGTCTTCTTTAGTGTATATTAAGTGTTTTTTGTGTCTTTCTTATTAGGGCTTTGTAATCCCAAAATCTATAACAACATATCCTCTCCCCTCGCATTCGTGGATCTTGGGTGTAAGAGAAATTGTTATATCTTTTAGAGGGAAGTCTTTGGTGGGAAAAGAGGTAATCACCTCAAGGGAAAACCCAATTGGTAACAAGATAAAGCCAAGCCCTTCCAAACTAGTAAAAAAAAATGTCATTGTCATTAGTCTCACAATGAACATGTGTGAATTTGTTATGGCAACCAAAATCTCTTCTAGTACCCATGTGGTGCATTAAAGTCCCTACATTGTTAAGGTGTAAAAATATTACTTTGAAAGGATTGGGAGAGTTCCCTTGATTGGGAATATGGATTGATCATAGCCACGTGAATAGATTCCCTTACTATAAACTCTTATTTTAGTGGCCAAAAACCTTCTATTTCCTGGCTCAAAGGGTCACGCAAGCTCATGAAGACACCTCACATTACTCATGGTTCATAGTATAGATAGTGGTTCTTTGGGAAGTAATGACCCATTGAATTCAAAACTTGGTGTGCAAGAGAAGTGAGTGCAATGTAAGGAGAATCTTGTGTCTCCTAGCTCTTAGGCTATTCGCTTTGGATAAGTGTGGCTAGATTTTATCGAAGTGAGGATTCAATATATATTTGTTAGCTTGTGGTGATTGATCAGTAAAGTACAGTACATATTTTTGGCTAATTTTGGCCTGACATGTTGTAACTCATTCTAAACCTAAAGCAAAAAATATTGTATAATATGGCTTAGGGTTAGGGATTTCATAACGTATGGTTTTAGTACTTAAGGTGGAATTGAGTTGTAAGGGATTATAGATTGTAATCAGGTTGTAATCACTAGATAATAATAATATTGGACTCACTGTTGGTGGACGTAGCCCAGGGATTGGGTGAATCACATTAAATCTTTGTGTCTTATGTTCTCTTTTGTGTGGTTGTTCTGATATTGGTTATTTTTGCATGTAATTGTTATTTCTACCTTTTTAATCCTAACAATATTCTCCTTACCAACCTTAGGAATGTAAGAGTGTTTGTGCATTCATTCTAGTTTAAGTTAGAAATCAATCATTTATGTCTTTCATGTGTGTGTATATGCATTTTCTTGCCAGAAAATTAGGAAAGAACAAACAACTAAAAAAATATAACAACCAAAATAAGGAATTCCAGAAATTCACCACCAAAATTGAAATATTTGCCAAACTGCGCATTCATATCAAATTTCTGCGCATACATTTAACTGTCCAGCACATATATTCCACAAAGTTGTGCATTTATACCTTTAGGTTGTGCATATGTTACACTATCCCGTGCATCTGTTACTGCACATTCATCATAGAGCCTATTTACAAAGATTTTGACCTACTCAAAAATACATTTTCGGATACCCATTTTAGTCTTCTTCTGGACTTTAGAAACCTTTGATATCTTCAAGACCTTATCACCTAGTTTGAAAATCCTTTTCATAATTTCATCATCCCTTTCAGCTACCCATATCCTTCTAAATCAATTTCTTAAGTGTTTACAATCATCTAAAAACATCAGAATCTTTTGTGAGTTTCTCTTATCAGGATCTGTCATCATTATCTAGAGACTTACTTAGGTTTATCATTGATAATCTTTGTCACATTATAGTGAGTTCTATATCTCCTATAGACCTAGATTTATCATTATTAATCTCACTCAACACTTTATAAATTTATCATATCTTCCCATTCATCAAAATTTCATATAAAAAATCTCATCTCATTTACCTCAATTTCATCTTTTATCTTTTATGGTTCTAACTAGATCACAAAAATTGAAGGAACAAGAGAATCCATAATTCCAAAACAAAATGGCAAGATCTAGTAATGATGAAAATCCTTGGTCAAGATATTCCAATAGAGAGTCATTTATGGCAAATGAGGAGCCACCAATAGATCAATAATTGAGAGAATCCATGCGAGATCCTAGATTCCACAAGGTCATGGAAATTTTTTTAGACATGGACACAGATAAATATTTCCTCCTCCTTTCCCACCAAGGGGTAAAATTATCAGCTGATTTTTACATTTCCCTCCTCAAGGAACCATCTCAAACAAATGATCAAGAAAAACCTGGTGGTTCCTAAGAAACACATGCTCATGAAACCATGGGAGAAAAATAATCTAGTGGTTCCCAAGAAACACATGCTCATGGATCCATGGATGGAAAACAACCTAATAGTTCTCACAACACACAAGGACCTAATATATCTTTGGACCCTATCTTAAAAAAAAATCCAAATGCTTCAACAACATATTCATGATACCCAAACAAGATCTTCAACAAAGAGATATTCCTTAGATGATATATGTCCCTATCCTTTTGACAAACATCTAGCAATTATTCCATTCCCTCCTCACTTTGAGGTGCCTAAATTTGATAAATAAAAAGGGAATTCAGATCCTCAAGACTACATAAGAGAGTTTTGTGTTTCCTGTATCGAAGTAGCTCACAATGAAACCTATCTTATGAGATTATTTACATGTAGCTTAGGAGGATAGGCTATGGAATGGTTCTCTAAATTACCACTAAGAATTAAATCATTCAATGAGCTAATTGATAAATTTGTGACCCATTATTCATATTGTTAGAGTAAAGTATTAATTATGTTAATTAATCTTTACTCCCTTCTTAAGATGTCAACTTCCTTTTGCTTTAGGTAAAAGCACTTGCATTAGTTGGTCTAAACTCATGCATTAGTCATGTAATAGTCAAACTGATTATTGCATGCACTGGACTTTGCCTTTCAAGGCTTTCGATCTCCTTTATATGGATGATCCATTGTACACTATTATTCAATCATTAATTGAGGATATTTTCTTCTTCATATTTTTGAGTCAAACCCTTGCCCTCTTCTTCTCTCTACTTCCTTGTAACAGGTTTTTTGTATGCAGGTGATCTTGGCGTTCTGTGGATTTGTATTGCTCAAATCCTACACATATAACATTCGACATGAGTTCACTATGCTTGATCTTGGCAATGCACATCAAAATAATGGGGAACCTTTCCTTACTTTTTTGCAAAGGTGGCATCAACTATTTTCCAAATATCCAAAAACAATTCCTGGACAAGAAAAGATGGATATATTTGTGCACAACCTTGAACCGAAAATGAGCTATACATTGCAACTAAAATGTCCTCCTAATTTTAACAAGCTCATTGAGAATGGAGTCAAGATTGAGGAAGCTATGGTTTGAAAAGACAAGATCAAACTCTACACTAAGGATAATGTTGGATCCTCATGTTCTAATAACAATAATTCCAATAACAACAACAATAATAAATCAAAATTTTGGAATAAAAACAAAAGTATTGTCAATGATGGGATTGTTGATAACTGACATGTCAAGCCAACACAACTTGTCCTAATTCTCGCAAGTAAGGCTAATGCTACTCAAACTACTCAAATAAATCAAAATACGTCAGACAATCCAAAAAATAATTCATCAAATTCAAGGTTATCTTTTATTCCTTGAAGAAGAACTTTCACTACTTTAGGCGAGTCTCTTGAATCTTCCTTAAGGAAATTAATCACAAAGAAAATTATTGCACTTCCTAAGCTTAGAGACTATAAACCAAGAGTGAAACCATCTTGGTGGAATGATGATGATTATTGTGAAATTCATAGAGGCAAAGGACATAAAACCAATTAATGCCAAAGACTCAAACATGTAGTTCAATACTTGATAGAAAGTGGTGAGATAAGTGTTGATGGACATACCTCAAATGAGTCACATACAAATTTTAAAGATCCACTTCCTGAACATGAGAAGGGAATCTCTTCCAATACTAAGAGTGACAACCAAGCCAACTACAACATGACATATTATAATTATGTTAATTATATCTCAGAGTGTGATTCTTCTCAATATTATGCCAATGTGATTACTATCAAAGAAAAGAAAGACAATAAACTGGTTAATGTTACTACTCGAGCTCAATCAAATGTCACTCTACAAGGTGTCTTAGCCAAGCCCTCCATTTCACAAAACAAGTGTGCTTATGTGCCAAAGTCTACTTCTAATGTCTCAAATCAATATAATCTTTTGGATCAATTGAAGAAAACGCCTGCTTAGATATCCATATTAGAGATTTTACAATTGTCACCATCTCATAAAGATATTATTGAGAAAGACTTACTAGAGAATCATGTCCCTACTAATTTGGATCAGGCCCAAATTGAAGCTATGGTGGGACATTTGAATACTCCATATTTGCTATCTTTTACCGAGCATGATGATCTAGCCATTAATAAACTGCATAATGCTTTGCTTCATAATGAGGAACTTGTTCAAAACCATAACATAAAAAGAGTTCTCATAGATGGAGGAGCTTGATTAAATATATACACTTTAAAACTATTCCTTCCATTGGGATTTTCTAAAAATGTTGTAGATCCAAAGAATAAAATTATAATTAAGGCTTACGATGAAGAAGATAGATAATCCAAGGGTTCTCCCTATCAAAGTGGGTCCTATAGTTAAAGATGATCTTCTCCAAGTACTTGATATAGAACTCGCATATAATATTGTTTTGGGATGAGCCTGGATTCATTCTATGCAAGATGTAACTTCAACTTATCATCAGTGCTTGAAATTTCCTTACAATGGAAAAGAAATAACCATCAAAGGTGATCCCAATCCTTTTCAATATTGTAACACTATGAAGGTTTCTCCAGAATCTTTAGTACCATACAATCGTGTTGTATCCTCTACAATAAAAACTATTGATCACAATAATATAGCATCGACATCCAAATCTAATGATATTAAGGTGGGCATAAAAGAACAAAGCACGGGGGAATATAATTTGGGGAAAAAATTTTATATAACAGAGTTACCATTATGTTGATATTGTGGCGACTGATCATGTAGTGGGTGTTGATACTGTTGATACTAGGAAAACATGGGTATATTTCCTGAAACAAAAATTTGATATTTTTGAAACATTTAAGAAATGGAAAGCTTTGGTTGAGAATGAGACATGAGAGAAGTTGAAGTGTCTCAGATCTGATAATGGAGGTGAGTATTGCAACATAGCCTTTGAATATTATTGTTCTATCAATGGAATTCGAAGGCAGAAGACAGTTCCAGGAACCCCACAAGAAAATGGTGTATCAAAAAGAATAAATAGGACAATATGGAACGTGCAAGGAGCATGAGATTACATGCTGGAATGCCCCTTCATTTTTGGGCAGATGCTGTAAACACTACTATCTATTTGATAAATAGAGGACCCTCAGCCCCTTTGGATGGTGCTATTCTAGAGGAAGCATGGACTGGTAAAAAGGTAAATTATTCATTTCTAAAATTTTTTGGTTGTGAAGCCTTTGTCCATGTTGATAAAGAAAATAGAACCAAGCTTGATGCTAAATCTCTAAAATGTACCTTCATTGGATATGGAGTAGATGACTATGGTTATCGGTTATGGGATTTCCAAAATAATAAAATAATTAGAAATAGAGATGTTATATTCAATGAGAAGGTCATGTATAAAGAACAGTTGTAGGAAAAGAAGCATGAACAGGTCAATCAAGAATATGTGGTGTTGGATGAGGCTCCTAAAAATGAAATGCCATAGGTACTTGATGCTCAACAACAAAAGGTTATTCCACAAACTCTTGTAAGTGTTACACATTCTACAAGGTCAAGTAGACCTCCTGAAAGGTTTTCTCCTTCTTTTTATTCAATTTTATTGACTGATTCTGGTGAGATAGAAGAATATGAAGAAGCAATGCAGGTGGATGCCAAACAACAGTGGAAGTTGGGCATGAAAGATGAGATGGACTCCTTGTTGAAAAATAAGACTTGGGACTTAGTCCCTTTACCTGAAGGAACAAGAGCCTTGCCTAATAATGGGTTTATAGGCTTAAGGAGGAAAGAAAAGGTATAAGGCTAGACTTGTGGTAAAAGGTTTTGCATAGAAAAAGGGCATATATTTCAATGAAATATACTCCCTTGTTGTAAAAATGAATTCAATTAGAACTGTACTAAGTCTTGTGGCTGCAGATAACTTGTATCTTGAACAACTAGATGTCAAAATGGATTTTCTCCATGGATATTTGGAGGAGGAAATTTACATGCAGCAACCAGATGGATATGAGGTTAAGGGTAAGGATAATTTGGTGTCCAGGTTAAGGAAGAGTCTGTATGGCCTAAAGCAGGCACCCCGTTAATGGTATTTAAAATTTGATAGTTTCATGGCTGAACAAGGTTACCATAGATGTCATTCGGCTCACTGTGTATATTTTAAGAGATTGGATAATGGGAGTTACATTATCTTGTTACTCTATGTTGATGACATGCTTTTTGCTGGGTCTAATATGCAACATATAAATGAACTTAAGTAGAAATTAGCAAGGTCATTTTCTATGAAGGATTTGGGTGCTACTAAGCAAATCCTTAGTATGAGGATTACACAGGACAGGAAAAATAGAACCTTGAATTTGTCCCAAAGTTAGTATATAAAGGTGTTGAAAAGATTTAATATGCAGGATGCAAAAGCAATCAGTACACCTTTGGCTAGTCATTTCAAATTGACTAATGAAATGTGCCCAAAGGCACATGAAGAGGTAGATAAAATTTCTAACATCCCGTATTCATCATATGTTGGCAGTTTGATGTATGAAATGGTATGCACACGGTGAAATATTGCTCATGCAGTGGGAGTTGTCAGCAGGTATATGAGAAATCTAGGTATGGAACATTGGAATGCTATCAAATGGATTCTTTGATATTTGAAAGGTACTACTACAAAGGCATTATGTTTCACAGGATCCAATTCTACTCTGAGTGGATTTGTCGACTCTGATCTGGCAAGAGATATTGATACAAGGAGGACTACTACAGGGTATGTTTTCATTGTAGGGGGTAATGCAGTCAGTTGGATTTCTAGATTGCAGAAGGTTAATGCACTTTCAACCACTGAAGCTCAGTATGTAGCTGCTGTGGAAGCTAGCAAGGAGATGATTTGGTTACAATGTTTTTTGGAGGAATTGGGTCAGAAGAAGGAAGATCGTCCATTGTACAGTGATAGCTAGAGTGCCATTCATCTTGCAAAGAATTTTTCTTTTCATTCAATGACAAAGAAAATATAGCTTAGGTACCATTTTATAAGATCTATTTTGGAGGATGGCCAATTACGACTTGAGAAGATTCCACAAGTGATAATCTTGCAGACATGTTCACAAAGACAGTCCCCAAGGAGAAGCTAGTTTCTTTCTTAGCTTCTATTGGGCTTCTTGACTGATGATCATGGAGTTAATGCATAGCCAAGTCTTTTATCCAATAGGAGTTGCACATACTACATTACCATTTGGATTCAGCCTCCAAGTGGGAGATTGTTCTGGTGTGGAGCCTGATCAGTCTCCAAGTAGGAGATTGTTGATATTGTGGCAACTGATCATGTAGTGGGTGTTGATACTATGTTGATCGGGAATAATATTTTTCTTTTTTCGGGAAAAAGGAATACCGACATTATAAAACCCTAAAATGGTCAATTTTAGAGGTTGCCCTAAAATGTTGTTATAAGAAGCCGAGATGCATAACACATTGTAATGTTGGTGTATGTTTTTGCTGGATAATAAGAAAGTTGGACGGCTATGTAGGTGGACGTAGCCCAGGTTTTGGGTGAACCACGTTAAATCTATGTTATCTATTTTGTGATTATTTTCTTCTTTTGTTTCTACATATAAATGTTAATTTTATATTGTTCTGGATCTATCAAACCCTAACACATTATCCCCTAAGTCATATGTAAGATCTTTGATTACCATACAAAAATCAGATGTTTCTCCTATGACTTTTTTTTACACTTTTATAAGTGGGGGAACTATATCCAATGAAGCAACTGAGAGAAATGTCAGTCACTCACTTTATAAAGAAAACAATGAGGAAGATGTAAAATATGTACATGTATCACTTGATATATATGATAAAGGATACACTTTATTATAAATGATGGGATATGAAGGCAATGGACCTATGGGATTGTAACGAGAAGGTGTCATAGAACCAATTTTAAAAAATACAAACTACTAGAGAGATACTACAAGGTTGGGCTATAAAGTATAAGGAACATATGAATATAAAGGAAAACAAAAGGTTACATCTCAATTTATCAACAAAGTTAAAGAAACCTCTGTATTTGGATTTTGAAAAGATGGAATGTATGTGGATAAAGAAAAGCAATGAATGGCATTAGAACTTATCAATAGGCTTAGGTATAATCAAGGACATAGTGATGATACTGAGTCTAATGATTATGAATGTGATTCCCTAGCTATTTGTACTGAAGAGATAGGAATCAATGTACTTCATACCTATAGTAATACTTACCATGAGGGGGAGAGCTCACGAATGGAATCATTAGAATTAATCCCATAAAATACTATCCATAATGATCGTGAGGAAAGTGAGAATCATCTTGTACGAAATATTTCAAATGAGAGTATGGAAATAGACCTTGCCAATAATATCATAAACCTTGATTATTTTTCTATCAATACCATTACTTCTTTTGAGACTGACACAAACAATCCATTACCTCTTGTCCATCCCTAACTTATAGATTGGGTTTCTCCTAATATTCTTGAACTTGACATTTTTCATAATGATGATGCAATCATTGATTATCTTGGAATCAGGGATCATCTACCACCATGGGATCATAAGGTAGGATTTCTTATTGAACTTAATGATATGGCTTATTTTGGAGAGGGTGCCAATCCTTTTAGTCATAAAAATGTTAAGATAATAAATTGATCTAATGGCGAAAACCACTCTGTGGTAGTGTTAGATCTAGAAAAAGTAAAAATAAAAGACACATTTGAGGGTGAAAACCTCTCTGAGGTGCCCAAGGATGTAAGGATTGACACTCTCCCCAATTATTTTTATCGAGAGCAATAAAAAATACTCATTGAACCAACGATGCCTCTCAACATTGGAACTGACGAATCCAAGTGTCTTCTGCAAGTAGCTATCTCTTTAATAGATTCAGAAAGGGAATATTTAAAAAATATTAGGGAAAAACAAATAAATTTTTCTTGGTCTTATGCCGACATGACAAGTTTAGATCCTAATCTTATCATGCGTCATCTGTCTATATCACCAGGGATAAAACCAATAAAACAAAAACTTAAAAAGATGCATCCACATATTACACTCTTGGTTGAAGAATAATTGAAGAAACTTATAGATGTTGGATTCATTAGAGACATTGATTATGCTGAGTGGATTTTAAATATTGTACCAGTATCAAAACCTGACAAGTATATCAGAATATGCATGGATTTCTGGGATCTAAACAAGGATTTTCCTAAGGATGATTTTCCTTTGCTTAATATTGATATCATAGTTGATTTGAAATTGGTCATGAAATGTTGTCCTTAATGGATGGATTTTTAGGCTATAACCAAATCAAGATTTCCCTTGAAGATCAAGAAAATACTACTGTTACATGTCCTTCGGGAACATATTGTCAGAATTTCATGCCTTTTGGGCTCAAGAATGTAGGTGCAACTTATTAGAGAGTAATGACTACTATTTACCATGATAGGATGCATACTATAATAAAATATTATGAAGATGATATCCTTGAAAAATCCAAAACAAGAGAAGGTCATTTGAGAGTGCTAGATAAGATATTCACTCAGATGGAAAAGTATAAGATCAAACTTAATCCCAAGAAATGTGCATTTGGGGTTACATCAGGAAAATTGTTGGGGTATGTCATTTTAGCTAAAGGGATAGAGGTTGATCTAGAGAAAGTCAAAGAAAGCATAGAAATGTCCTCTCCTAAAGACATTAGTTAATTATGATCATTGCAAGGATGGCTCCAATCAATTAGAAGATTTTTATCTCAATTGATAGATATAAGTCATCCTTTTCAACACTTACTGTATAAAGATGTATCATTTCAATGGGATGATAAATGTGAAGAAGCCTTTGACAAAGTAAAGCAGTGTTTGACTAATCCATCTACTCTCATGTCACCAATTCCTATAAAATAACTTTTACACTATATTTTAGCAACTAAAGTTTCTTTAGGTGCTCTCCTATCACAAAAAGATCAATATGGGAAAGAAAAGGCAATATATTAGATCAGTCACACTCTAGTGGGATATGAGCTAAACTATTCACCAATTAAGTGTTCATGTATGTTTGTGGTCTTTGCTTCACATAAATAGTGGAATTACATGTTATCTCATTCTATCAAGCTCATTGTAAAACTAGATCCTCTAAAGTATCTTCTGAGAAAAACAACATTAACAAGAAGATTGGCTAAGTGGGTTATGTTTCTTAGTGAATTTGATATCAAGTATGTGGACAAGAATGCTATTAAAGGGAAAGTAATTGCATATCAATTAGTTGAAGCACCATTGATAGATGATTTTCCTATACAAACTGAGTTTCTAGATGAAAATATTTTGACGTTATCTACACAGGCATGGAAATTATATTTTGACAGTTCATACACCCAACATGGTTAAGGAGCTAGAGTGTTATTTGTTACACCACAAGGATGCACAATACCAAAGTCTTATAAGTTACTATTTCCCTACACAACTAATATAGTTGAGTATGAGGCATTTTTTATAGGACTTAAGATGGATTTGCAATGGAAGATTATAGAATTGAATGTCTATGGAGACTCTCAGTTGATTATTAACCAAGTCAATGATGATTATCAAACCAAAGATGATAACTTGTTTCCATATAAATTTATGGTAGATGAATTTAAACAATACCTTTTTATAATCACTTTTGAGAAAATTCCAAGATAAGATAACAAAGCTATAGATGTCATGGCTACAATTGCTTCCCTTCTTGATATGGATGATACAAAAGCCTGCTTTGAGTTATTGGTGGGACCTTTGACTTATCTTATGTATGATGACCCCGATACAAGAATAATATGTCATATCATTAGACAAGAATCTTCAGCTTATGGAAAGATATATGCCTATCTTAAAGACAATATTCTTCCTCCTAATTTATCTAGAAACCAAAAGTGTACCTTTCTTCACCAAGCCTCTTATTATATCCTGATTTTTGACACCATGTATTGGCGAGGTCTTGATGATATTCTCTTACGATGTCTTGAACATGATGAATCTCAAACTACCTTGCGAGACATACATGAGGGTATTTATGGGACACATTTAAGTGGTCCTTCCTTGGCTAAGAAGATCATGCATATGGGTCAATATTGTCCTACAATGGAGACAGATTCGTTTCAATTTTCTAGGAAATGTAAGAAGTTTAAGATCCATGGGAATCTTATTCATGCACTAGCATAGGAGCTCCATCCTTTTACAACTACATTTCCTTTTAGTCAGTGGGCACTTGACCTTGTGGGTGAAATTCACCCTCCATCTTCTAATGGCCATAAGTACATTATCACAGCTAATGAGTATTTTTTGAATTAGATTGAGGACATTCCATTGATCACTGCCACTGGTAAATAAATATCCATGTTCATCCTTAATTACATAATTTGTAGATATGGTATCCCTATGGATCTTATCACTGATCATGGTAAATAATTCTAAATTCAAGATATAGATGAATTATGCAAAAAGTTCCACATCACCCATCATTATTCCACCAGCTACTACCCTCAAGGAAACAGTCAAACTGATGCATCTAATAAAACTATTGTTAAAATACTTAAGAAGACTATTAATGACACTGGTTGTGACTGGCATATCCAAGTAAATCATGTGCTATGGGCATACCTCACATCTATTCATACTCTCATTGGAGCCACACCATATTATCTTGTCTATGGTTCTAAAGTTGTCATGTCCCTAGAGGTCAAGTTACCCTCTCTCCAAGTATCATTAAGAGATCTCATTCCAGATGAAGAATATAGGGTATCAAGGTTGCAAGAGATGGAATTGTTAGATGAGTGAAGACAAAGAGCCTTTGATCATTTGAAGGTCTATCAATAAAGAATGTCCCATCAGTATAACAGTAAAGTGAATCCCAGAGATTTTCAAGTAGGTGACTTAGTTCTTAGAGAAAATCCCAAAAATCAGTAGCATTGTGAGAAGAAAGGTAAGTTTGAAACCAATTGGTTGGGTCCTTTTGTGATTACTGTAACACATGGATTGAGTTCTTATCAGTTATCTACATCAGAAGGTGAGTTGTTGGATGATCATCTTAACAATATGCGTCTTAAGAAATTTTATTCTTAAAATCCCAATGCAAGCGTTGAAAAATATTAAAAAATAAAAAAAATCAAAAATATATATATATAAAAAATAAAAAATAAAATGAAATAAAAACAAGTGGTGAAAACCTAGAAACAAGCACTATTTGTGACAATCTAGCTCTTTATTTATTAGGATTCTTTTAGTGTCTTACCCTTTGTATATATCCATAATAAATTTCCTAGTCTACGCCATACATTTCCAAATTATATATACCCACAATAAAAATATCATCATAGCTTGGTCTTATACTTAATCCTTGTCTTGATCATGTCTCTTTCTCCATCCATAATAAGTCAGTCTGTTACCTAACTGAGGGCGTGTCTTCAACCTAGTTTTGGAAGTGGATCTTTGATATTTGTGACTCACATATGATAACAATGGACCATCTTTTTCACTCTTCAGACAAAAAACACAATCAAACTACATTTCACAATGATATCCTGATCATGATTCTTAAGTTAAGCTACATCAAACAAACATGATTGCCTACATAAACATTCCACCTATTCAACATAATCATACCAAATCAAAACATTATCAAAGATATTTTGGCAAGAAATGTATATTCATTGTAAGAAGTTTGTGTGATTTTTATAGGTTATGCATTCATCTTTTGATTTCATTTTTATCATGTTTCCTATGCTTTTTTGGTATGTCCTTGGCATGATTTAATCACTCATATATGTCATTGACTAGAATAGCCAAGATGGGGCATGATTTTTTTCTTTGATTTCTGTTTGTGGGATATTTTCTGATGAAGTCAAAAGAACAAGTAAATGGGGTGTTTATGTATATGTACCTTCATATATTTAATAAGCATCCAATCATACAATTAATATTGTTATGAAAATTCTATTGATAATGACGTGACACACATACCTCGACTCCAAATATTTGTTCCTTGATGGAGGGGAAAATATTCCTTGTCTATTGATCATGCAAGCAAAACTTAGGTCATCTCGATTCAATTATACCTAGATGCTTGTCAAGATTTCTATATTAAAATCCATGTAAGAAATGCTCAGGTCATCTTGGTTTAATTATACCATGATTCTTGCATTTTCTTTCAATAATAAAGAGCTCAATGATGATAAAAAATCATTTTAACGTGATTCAAGATATTTCTGGAAGTTGTGCAGATATGCATTTATCATTATACTTTGTATTCATAGTTATATATTGCACATTTTATCATATCACATTTTCTTAGAATGTTTTCCCAAGATTCTCCTTTTATAGAGTTTTGTAGGGTTTCTTAAATTCCTAGGTTATCCTTTTCATTCTTTCCATTCTTCTAATTGTAGAACACTTTGTTATTATTTTGAGGACATTAGACATCATTAAAAATATTATGCATTTCATGTAGTTAATGTTAGTTATTCATTTAATTTCTCTCATTATCATTTTTACCATTTGTATATTTCCATGTATTAAGTTCCATTTAGCTTCATATCTATTATTGCATCGATCATTTAGCATTTTCCATTTAAAGGTATCCATCTACATTAAATGATAAGTATATATGCATTTCCATTTCATTATTTTACATCATTATATAGATCATTCATTATGAATATATCTATCATGTAATCATCATTGATCAAATATATTAGATTAGAATGCATTTCAATAAGTACGAAATATAAATACCCTCACATCATATAAATATTCACATAACATCCACATATATGCATGAGATAAATCATATAGAACCATCATCATCTTTTAGAATCATCAAAATCTAGAATCATATCATGTAGAATCATAAATAATATGTATATATATCTGCATAATCATAGCTCCAAATCATCACATCTTGCAAATGTTAGTATCCATATCATATAAAGATAAAAATGCATGTATGAAAATGTCCATCATATAGAGTCTATACATCATAAAAATGATAAAAAGTCATATGTCTAATGTCTGATGATATATCAAAAATAACAAAGTGTCCATCATGTCTAAATACATAATGATACAAAGTACAACTCGGTAGTGTAAAAAAGTTGTCTAAGATCCATTGCCACCTGACTTAGTATGTCTTTGCCTCCATACTGATATAGAAGATCCAACCTCCTGTGTATCACATGTCCCTATATGTAGTCTAGGAGGTCATGATGTTGTGCCCCCACTGTCCCTAGTGTCTACTGATATACTATATTCCTCACAGCATATGAACTCTCTTAGAAGTTGTCTATCCACTGATCTCTCAGTACTTCCTATCTATATGCATCCTTCCAATAGGCAATCTCCCTACCGGCTCTTAGCATCAATCAAATGCTATCTCTATGTGTCCATAAGGACTGTGTAGTCCCAAACTCATCTAGAAAAGTGTTAGCCTCTCCTAGTCTCTCTATAGACGAGTTTCACTCTCTCCTCACCACTGCCAAATCCCCCTCTAGTCATGCTATCCTACACTCTAGCTCTAGGACTCTATCTACGTGTACTTGTATAAGGGCTAGTAGAACAAGAACTCCATCTATATCTATATCCTCATCACACTGTACCTCTCTCTATATATATGGGTCCTCACCCCCAATCTCCATACCTATGGGATCATCCTGTGTGGCTATGCTAGGCATAGGCTTGTCCTTGATGACCTCATGTCTAGGAATATCCTATATCAAGGCATACTCTTGTCATCCTTTCTCTTCCTCTACTTATACCTATGTTGGGGGAGGCATCGGTGTCTCTCCCTATCCCAAAACTGCTCGAGGTGCTTGTCTCACTGGATTTGGTATCTATCCTTGCAGTCTCACCCCTCCTCTCATCTGGGGTCCCCCTCTCTTTCTTATCCCTCCATCTAGACCACCTCCATCATCATCCTCACCTCCATCTCCTCTAAAACCTCTCCCTCTACCTCCATTTTCTCTACTACCTATAAGAAAATATATGGTTCTTTGGCACCTCTGAACCTCATCGCTACTGGACATGTCACAACTATATGCTCCCACACCCACACATGTAGCAATGTAGCTCATGCTAAGAGTGATGCTCCCTTCTAGTAGATTACCTAGTGCAAATCATGGTATAGGTGTGCAAGAAGGTACACCCCCCAAGAAAAATGGGTCCCCTCCTCCATCATCCTCTCCAACCCACTGCAAATCCATGCAATCTCCTATCCAGACACATATATCCTCTGATCACCCCAACCAATACCACCAGAAGTGGCTCATATAAGTCCATCATGTCCTCCCAGCTGATCTCTATCTCCTCAATATCATCATCCCCAAAAATAGCCCTACACTCCACTAGTCCACCCTATCTTTCATACTGCACTAGCTCTCCTATAATGGGAAGATGAAGGATGTGATAAAAATCCTCTAATGTACCTGGCATCTCTCTCGTCGAGAGGTGGAATATACTAGTCTCAGAGTGTCATCTCTCAGTGAACGCTGTCAGCATCCCAAGGCTCTCCCTAATCTCAAGTGTGTAGATAATATGATATAAACCAGTCGCACAATTCAGGACTCTATATGTCCCGATAATGTTGGTCTCAAGTTGTGAGTGATGGGATATCTCTCCCTTGACATCAAAACATCAGTGATATCCTCCTATCAATTCACACAACATGAATCAATCAGGTATATTGCAAATATCATGAAAATTTTGATCTATCTATCTATGATATGACAAAATTTAACACATGTCTATCAAATAATTTAATAAATTATCCTATCAGGTACATTAACTAGTAAGCACACAATGATGTTGACTAACCTACACAATTCTATCAATACACTGACAAAGAAAATCACATAATCCAACTATGGTTTTGGCCAAATTTGGCAGTATACCTTCCTTATTTCACTTTCTTTCATAAATGTGTAGCCCATTTATATGATTGCGTAGAAGCCCTAATTGATTGTGCAGAACAAATAATTGTTTAGTTTTATCTAATAGTTGTGTAACACATTTACATGTTTACGCAGAAAGAATGTTTGCACACATTTATGAAATAAATGCATAGGCCATCTAAATTCCTAACACATTTGTGTAGGTTCCCTATGTAAATGGGTAGGAATACAAATGTGTAGGAATACACTGTTGTTGCGCAAATACCACATTTTGTTGTGCATTCATTCACCACATCTGCGCATTCATCCTATGGTTTTGACTAAATTTTTCCTATCTACCTAAATCATATCTAACATATCCAAGTCTACCTAAATTTAATTCCAAATACATCTAATCTGTAACTGGACATACTAACCCAACCAAAATAACCCTAGACACAATAACCTCGCCATAATAACCCAAGGACACAATAACCCAGGGTGACAATAACCCATGGTCAAATAACCCATGGTCATTTTAGATCAAGTTAGTATGATAAAAAAGGGATTGTGAGGCACCATAGAGGATATTTAGGTCATTTTTAGACCATATATCTATTATATACCCCTAAAATAGGCTCAAAACATCTTTAATATTCTTAAATCACTTATAAAATGATAAATAATTATAGAAATAAAGACAAATTCGTGGGAATAAGCTAAATAAGAGTTATTATGAAAATGTATGTGTCAAAAGGCATTATGAAGAGGAATTAAGAGGATATATAAAGTGGTAGAATTAAGAGAAGTAAAGGAAGGATGAACGGGAGAAAAATTAAGAGTGTGTAGAGTGATAAGAAAAAGAGAAATCAAAATTCATAAAAAAATATACTTTTTAATATAATTTTTTGAACATTATATTAAATTTTCCTAGGGGTTTCTATAAAAGTATACAAAAATAAATATACTTTTAGGGAATCAAGAAATTCTTCATAATTTTTAATATATACAATGCCTCTTCAATTTTTAACAAGTAAAAAAAAATAAGAAATTACTCATTTTAAATGGTTACACATTTTTGCTTCATCGAGAAGGTGTTAATAAAATGATCTGGTGTTGTGCAGAATATTTTACAAATAAATGTTCAAGTCAGTGCTATACTACAACACAAATAGAATTTGGTGATGTGATTAGCAATACAGGACATAATCATGCTCCAAAAATTGAGATGATCATGGTTAAACAGAAGTTGAATGAAATGAAAGACATGGTGTGCTTGACTCAAGACTCTATAATAAATATCATGTCTACTACATGTTCTAGTATTTCATTACCGATAGCAGGAGAAATACCATCAACCAATGCATTATCCAAAATGATTCGAAGGAAAAGAATAAGGTTTGAAGCACCACCACCAAATCCTCAGACATTGAGAGATCTTATCTTACCAATTGAATATACAATTACCAATAGAGGGGAAAAGTTTCTTTTTCATGATAGTAATGATGAGAATCATTTTTTAATATTAACGACCACACAAAATTTGCAATTACTAAAAGAATCTGAGAATTGGTTTAGTGATGGTACATTTAAAATAGTACTAAGTATTTTTAAGCAGTTGTACACAATTCATGGCTTGGAAAATGATGCAATATTTCCACTCATCTATATTCTTATGACCAAAAAAATAGGATCCACTTATACACAAGTACTTGTAAAATTAAAACAACTGCAATCTGATCTAAACCCAAATACTATACTTATTGATATTGAATTAGGTTTCAAGGGAGCTATTTTTGAAATTTTTCCAAATGTTACTATTTGGGGATGCTTTTTCCATTTCTCTCACTGCTTGTGGAGGAAAGTTCAAGAAGAAGGTCTACAAAGATGTTACAGTGTCGATGAAGTATTTTCATTTGAGTCAAAATACTTGTTGCATTAGCTTTTGTGCCTCAGATATATGTAATCGATGCATTCGAAACACTTCTACAATCTCCTTATTATTAAGAACATGAGGAGACTTTGCAACCCATAATTGATTATTTTGAAGACACATGGATTGGAAGACTAACTAGAAGAGGCAACAGATGGTCACCCAAGTTTCCAATCACAATGTGGAACTGCTATTCAAGTATTCAAGATGATCTTCCCAAAACCAATAATTCTATTGAGGGATGGTAAAGAGGATTTAGTGAATTGCTTCAATCATTGCATAGCTCAATCTGGAAATTTATCAAAGAAATGAAAAAATAATTGGGTCTCCAAGAGAATAAAATAGAGAAATATATGGATGTACACACTACACAACCAAGCAGGAAAAAATATCGTGAATTCAAAGAAAGACTAAAAAGACTAGTTGATGGTTATGACAATAAGCATATTTTAGATTATATAAGAGGCATTGCTCATAATTTGACACTTTAATTAAAAATTTGAATAAATTCTTTTTTTACAAATATACTTGTAATTTATAAATTTTGTTTTCCTTTCTTTATAATCTTATGGGGTTATTTTGTCCATGGGTTATTATGACCTTGGGTTATTTTGTCCTCGGGTTATTGTTGTCAGGTTATTCTGTCCAGGGTTATTTCGGCCAGGTTATTATGTCCTGTAATCCATCTAATCTATCAAATAACATTGGAGGATTGAACCACCTACGGGCTCTCCATACTCTTTTGGCCTCCGGAACCGTCTGATACGCTCGAATCGGTGATCTAACAGTGGGAAGGACATCTTTCTAGATTGTTCTCTTCTCTCTCCACAAGCTCCAATCTCCAAATGACAAGTGTGCAAATGATACCCCATATGACCCTTTCATCCCCACATATAGCTTGTGGACCCTATTTTCTTGGTGACTGGACCCTACCTTCTTTATTTCTTCCATCACCCTATTTCCTCTTCGTTTCTTTCCATTTATTTTTCATGAGATTGATCATCACAATCCTTGCAAAAAAAATAAAATAAAAATAAAAAATTACTTCTAATAATTTGACGATCAATCTCTCGAGGGGGCATGATAGAGTCAGTTTTGACTAGGGAAGGGGCAACGTGCTGCAGACTAAATTTTTCTTTGAAACAATGCGACAAGAACATTATTTCAAAGAGGGGAAAATTGTATACACTTAAAATTGGCTTGATAAATTAATTAAATTTTTATTATTTAATTAATGTTTATTATTTCTATTACTAAGTAAATTCTTTAATGTATTTAGTATATTCACTTACATTATTCTTCTTATCCTTAGTCTTCTAATTAGTCTTATTAAATTGTTTTAATTAATTATATAACTATAAAATCACTATATGACTAAGTTCCTCTAGTCCATCTCATAGTCCTAGTCACTTGACACATCATCTTGGCTAAGATAATTAATTAATTTTAATTATTGAATATGCATATTTATCCTCACCCATGTGTCTTATTTTCAAGGGTTATGTGGCCTCATGAGACTTGGTCTCATGACCACATGACCTCTTTGAACTTAGTCAAGATCACATTCCCTATTCATTAGGAGCTTCTTTAGCCACCTCAAGGAGTCAAAGGTGACTCATGGGACAGTTGTACCAAGACTCCTCATGCAAAAAATGCCTGCCCACCTTCTTCTCAAGGGTATTTGTGAGACACTTGACATGTGTCTTTCCCTTCCACCTTAAACTTCCTATTGTCAATGTAGGAAGAACATCTCTCCTATTCCTCCTCTCACATTCCAATTAAATCCATATTTATCTCAATTCCTTCAACTAAGTCAATTACAACCCTAGGATCCTCCATCTTTTAATCTCTAGCCTTGGATCTTTCAACCTAGGCTTGAGGCCTTCAAAAATCTATAAAAGGAGCCTTCCTCCTCCTTTTTGAACCTAACAACACTAATGAATTTGAACATTTTTGAGATTTTGAGAACAAGCCATCAAGAAATCAAGCAATTTAGTATTATTTTTACAAATTTCATAGCATTTATCTTCATCACAACTTGCATCATCCATCATTACACATAGAGCATTCTAGATTTTAAGCTAGTTTTGCATTTTCATATTCCACTATCTCCACACTTTAAAGGCATCTTAGAAAAGGAGAAGATTTGCAATTCTGAGAGCTCAATAATCCAAGAATTCAAGGCTAGGAGGACAATGGAGACAAGATACATGGGTAAGTGAATGTAAGAATCTTGATTTAGTTCATTTATCTTTGTAACTTCATTGTGCATGCATTTTAGATAGAATTTATAGCTAATTAGTGGATTAATATTTCATTTCTAGGACTCTATACATAATTTATATACACCACTATATCACACAAGTCAACATCACCTATTGAAGAAAAATGCACACACTGAATTCTTGCTCTCAAGAAATTAGGATATGGTGGAGGACAAATAGAATCCAGAATCATAATGTTGAATGAATTGAAAATGTATTCTGATGCACTTAATCAATAATCCAACCATTGTTCCTATGAGCAAAAGTGGTAATCAAGGCATGACCCTTTCTTTTGTGATCATAATATTTGTCCCCATATTTTATAGAAGATATACCTGATGAAGAAGGGCCTCAAATGTTATGCGGTGTGATTAATTGTCTCAACTCATGATTCTCCTTCTTGAATCAATTATGTTCATCATTTCCAACTTTATTACCAAAACAACATGGGGGTTTGTCCTATTTTTTGAAATTATCATCACTATGCTTAAATTTATTACCAAAAGATCACTTGGGTCTCTCCCTTGAATTAGGAATGTGTGTCTTAGATTTCAAGAGAGCAAGAGAGAGTATGTTCCTTAAGAGAGAGAGAGAGAGAGAGAGAGAGAGAGAGAGAGAGATTCTACGATTTCTAATCCTAATTTTTTCTAAGGGCTTCTCTCTTTTCTCAAGGTGGAAGAGATACCCTTGTCCACAACATGTTCTTTCTAAGTTTTTTCAAGTTTAAAAAAAATATATAATATTTTAAGAATACAAAAATGAAACATATGTGTACATGCATAAATAAATTTTAAGTTTTTATAAGGTTTTCTAATGAATTTCTTAATTTTTAAAAGTTTTCAAATATTTTTCTAAATATTCTAATCCCATTTTATATGTCTAATAAAAGTCAATTAAAAACTACAAAAAATGAAAATATATTACTTGGGTAAATTTAAATTCTAATAAAAAACTAAAAAATATACAATTTAAAAGAAAAAATAAAGAAAAAAGAGAAGAAATTAGTGCACTTGGTATCAAGTAGTGTCGATCTTTGGAGTGAAAAAGCATGATTATCACTGAAAGTTGCCTCCTCAACCAAGGGTGTTTGTTAGAAGTAGTTGTGGACCCTAGAGAAACAATAAAAGTGACAAATAACTATCATGTCGAGTTTATAAATTGGACCAAAAAAACTCGGTTGAAATCCACTTCAATCAAAGTGTGTCTTCAATTGAAGACACCATGTAAGTGACTCCAATCAAAGATGTTAATTCAATCAAAGTACCCTATGTCACCGCCTTTGATCAAATTGGTGACACTACTTCGATCAAATAGTATAGTTCGATCAAAGGCATCGAGTTTGAAAATTTTCATGTACTCACTTTTTCTTTATGGAAGAAATTGTGACACGCTATTGTGGGATCTCCCCCCAAAAAAATATCTTAGTCAGAGTAGCATGGAGTTGTTCAATAAAATTATACTCCTTAAGGCCAACTTGTTGTGAAGGACAAGGGGCCAAGGAAGAAGTGGTTCAGATGGGGGAAGAACATTATAATTTTTCTTATTGTTTTGAGTATTACACATGTGAGCTACTGCATGATAATCTAGTTGTTGATCATCTTTTACCACAATCAAAGGTTTGTTTTGAGGCTGAGGTATATCTTGATGAAGAAAGAAAATAATATTAGGATTCTTGCTACCCAAAACATGGACACCATTAACTTGATTAGTCTCCTCAAAGGTTTCATTTTGGAAAAGGAGAGCATCAAAGATATTATCCTCTTTCTCCAAAGTAGCTTCACGAGTTAGACAAAATTTAGGTCATTGAGATGAATAGAAGGTAAAGTTCCATTAAGGAGATTAACAACCATGTCAATAACCTCTGCCACAATATCATCCTCTTTCACCAAGTTAACCTCATGGAGGAGGTACATATAGAGAGAATAATCAACATCATCCTCCAATGGTTCAACCCAAATAGGAAGATCATAGAAAGAAATGATATCTTATTGCACCAATATGTCCTCATGGATAGGAGGGTCCTTAGGAGAGGGACGAGGCTAAGACAATATTAAATCTATGAAATATATTCATTATGAAAGTAAGCTAATTGAAAACATGAAAAAATGCAAGAAATAATATGGAATTTTTATATCTTTTTTAGTAATGCAAATGCATAAATAATAAATGAAAGGATCTATATGTGTATGAAATATTAAAGAAAACATTTAAAGTAGATCTAGATATCTAAATCAGAATGTAAATCTTATGAGTTGGGTTCACCAAAATGTAATAAAGGAAATAGTATTCACTAGCTTGTATGATCACACTAGGAACCATGGGCCTATCTCCTCTTACATTAGAAGGAAGATGATATACTAGGCTTGAGGAGGCTCAAGCACTGAGTGAATGCAGTCATCCTTCACTATTATGGAAGATAAAGGGAGAAATGTTAATGAAATGAATAATGTGAGATCTAGGGTTAGGAAGAGAGAGAAATGTGATTTTTACAAAATAGAGACAGTTAACAGATTGCAAGCTCAATTTTAGGACTGGATCTAGAAATAAAATGCAAATAATTATATGTACACAAAATCCCAGCTAATATTTCCTTTCTGGGGTGACCTTGAGTGTAGTGGGTTACTAGACTCATCCCTGATGATGAGATGCATCCTTGATTTTTCAAAAAGTGATGTAGAAGTAAAGTGTTAGACCTTCTTGTAGCTAAACTCATAACTTCCTCACCTTTCACCTACACATAGAAAGAGGGGAAGAGTATTGGGAGAAAAGAGCTTGGCTTATTCAAAACCCTATATAGTAATTAACCTTGAAATCAAATCGAAATTGCATAAAGAAAAGGAACCATGCTATAAGTAGCAGAGGCTTGACAAGTGTCTTACATCTTAATGATGTCAATGCACTTGGAATGAGATCATAAGCGTTGATGCAATAACATGAGTCCACAAAGACCTAATAGGATATCACAAAAGATACGCTTGCATGATATTTTTTTATGCTTGCCACAATGAAAGATATGAGGAATGAAATGCTTTGAGTACTTGATTGCTCCTTGAATGCTTGAGCTCATGAATTCTTGAGAGATATGATTGAATTCCTTAGGCTTATATGTGATCAAAATGAGGGAGGTAGCCTTTCTCATATACTTCTCCTAGCCATTTTAGGGCTCAAAACTTGAAGGAGGATGACATAGAGTTGGAATCTGGCTCAAAATCAAAAGACCTCTCTTAGATTCAAATTTGGGCCTAATTTGCAACATAAGGGGAAACTCCCAATGTAGGGGGGCAACTTGGGTCACCCTTTACAATCCAATCAAGGCTCAAATTCGGGTCAAAGATCAATTAAGACATGGGGATACCCAAAATGTGCACGTAATCAAAGTGTGATAAATGAAAACATATGATAATAGGTCCTACGTATGAAAATGATGATTAAATAGATGAAATAACTAAAGAGGCACACCCATAATTAAGACCCATATTAATTGAATTGAGAGAAAGGACATATACAAATTCCTACAATGCATAGAAGAATGAACAGACACTAAAATAGGGCCTAGCTAAGGACCAAAATTGTAAGTGATTACAATATAGGACACTACAATTATCAAAACATATTAATTTAGAATATTTTTAGATTAAGTATAATTTATTTAATTTATTTTAATAGTTATAATTATTTTCACGCAATGCTTCATTTTGTAGGCATCACATAAATGCAATTAGTGCTAAGCATTCTATTCATTCACATGAGAGAAGGGTTTGGTTCAAAGATGTTTGACTCGGAAACTACATAGTTGAATCCTAATAGAAATATCACATTTTGACTTAAGGTGGAAAATATCTTCTACTTATCAAAAGAAAACTTTTTACATAAATAATAAGTATAATATAATGGTATATAAATAAATAATATAATATACTATTAAAATCATTCCATATTAGTTTCACATACCTATCTTTAGAAAACTCTATGTAAAATACAATGAGATATTATCGAACTAGCTATTTTTATATATTTACAGTTTATTTCTTTCTTTATTTTATTTTTTAACTAATATGCTCTTTGGTTATTTTTATTAAATAGTTTATGTTAACAAGATCACATTTCACCCCTTGTTGCCACTACTTCTTGACATACTAATGTATAAAATAAAAAATACATTGTTTATGATATATAAAATAAATCAAAAGAATAATATCAAAATAAACTTTTATGTTTGAAAAAATGCATTAGGCAACAAAAGAGTTTTCTATGTTTAGCCTAACTACATCAAGTGGGCATGGGTCTCATTCTATGCTATTTGGTATGATAAGATATCATTTTGTATGAAAAATTGTATGTTATTATATCTTACACGGAAATATTATTTAGAAACCTTTTTTAAACACATTAAAAAAGGAGTAACTTTTATTATTTAAACTGATAAAATAGAGAAAAGAGATTCTAGATATTTTTAAGATCGACATAGTTAAAAGGTTACCATGAGTTTTACATACGACTCATTTTATTTAATAAGTTGGTATGAGTCAATTTTATGTCATGAATAAGTCTAAAGAAAACTAGTCATAAATTAAGACTTTTAACGAGAACCACAAGTTTTTTTTTTTTTGTTTAAATACCCAATTGCCAACATTACCTTAGAGCCTTCATAAACTTGAAAAGACAAACGAGTCAATTTAGTTTTGAAAAGTCTCATGTTGTAGTTGTCTTGAGTAGACATATAAGATATATAATAAAAAGACAAATGAATAAAAATATTTTCCTATGCTCAAAAAGCTATAAACTATATTTATCACTCCCGAGCTTTCATAGATTCCTTTTTAAGATCAAGAAAGGCAAAATAGAAAGCATGTGACTTTCAATCAAAGAAAAGGAGTATTTATTTTGAGTTTCAATCAAGAAAGTAAAAGTATTTTAAAGGTACATCTAAAAAAATCTCATATTCGTACATTTGAATGAAAAAATAATGCACAAGTCTTTTTACATATATTTTCATGTTTTACTTTTGGATCCTTTTCATTAAGATGGAGATGGTCAATAATTCATGTATTGATATTTAACATCTAACTTTTATGTTCATATCACGTGATTTTTGGTGTATTGGCAAAGTTGATTGGTTCTCAAAAAGTTATCAAGAATCAAGTCTTGTCTAATACAAATGTTCAACTTGTTTAAAAAATTAGATTGCAATTTTGTTTTTTATGAATTTGGTGGAAGAAAGTTTCGTTAATCCTTGACTTTAAGCTAAAAGATTGATAATTCGTACACCTAACACTACAATTGTGAAAACATTATTGTGTTCATCATCATTTTTAATTATTTAATATTTTAAATAGGTGAAATATTAATTCAATGAACAATTTTATAGTTTACAGAAAAACTTGGTATGAAAAATTTTGTTATGAAATTATAAATTTATTATTTATATGGAAATTGACATGAGAAATAACTAATTTTATTTATTTTTATATTAAAAAGCAGCAAAACAAAGATAGAGTGGAAACTAGCACTCGACAACTATAACAGGTGTAAATTCATATAGAATCCTCAACTTTGAAAAGTTCTATAGAATCTTCAATTTTGAAAATTTCTATAGAATCCTCTTTACCCCCAGTTTTCCTAGTTCTAAAATTTGGAATAATATCCTTAAGGGCTCGTTTGGTTCCTGGAATAGTCATTATTTAATGCGAGAATTAAGTAATTCACCGTTTGTGGCCATTTTTTGAATTCCCGAATTAGAAATTTAATCCCCATTTTTGAGCCAATGCTTGGATTAATTAATTCCAAAAAAACCTAGAATTCATTTTTTATTCCAGAATAAGCTTTTCATGGATTCGAAATTACAACAAAATGTATAAGTTTTTTGGGTCCATGCGTGAGCGGTTAAGGGATTATAATCTTATTTTTTTTATAATCTTATTTTTTTAAGTTAATAATACATATTTTAATTTAAAAATATATAAGTTAAAAATACATATTTATTTTCATTAAAAAACCAACAACAAAAATGATAAGTTCAAAAATTAAAATTTGTAAGAAAATATTTTTTTATAATTATAATTTTTTAATAAGTTAAAAATACGTATTGTTCAAATTAATTAAAAAAATGAAAAATAATCCTTATTCCAATTCCACATTATGGAATCCAAATGCATAATAGATTATTCCAGCTTTCGTTTTCAGGATGGTACTTAACATCATAGTTACTAAAACAATATGACAAGATGTTTCAATTTTTTTTACTTTTCAATTATATTTATCATCATTGTAATTGTTAAAATAATTTTAAATTGATAAAATATCAATTCATTAATAATTTTATAATCTACCCTCTTCATAAAACCTCTAAATTTGCATTTGGTGTGGGTTAGACTTATGCTTAGTATTTTAAATCATACATCAATAATATTCTTTTTGGGTCCTTGTCATTACTTGATGGAGGTCAATAATGTATGTATTTGATATTTAATGTCTATTTTTTAATGCTTATATCACGTGGTCTTTGGTTTATTGGTAAACTTGATTGGTTCTCAAAAAGCTATCAAGAATCAAGTCTTGTCCAATTAAAAAAGTTTAATTTGTTTCAGAAATGAAATTGGAATTTTTCTCTTTATGGATTTGATGGAATAAAGTTTTCTCAACCCTTGACTTTAAGCTTAAAGACATGAAAATTTGTACTTCTGACACTACAATTGTGAAAACAATATTGTAGTCATCATCATTTTCAATTCTTTAATATTTTAAATAGGTGAAATGTTAATTGAATGAATAATTTTACAATTTACACAAACTTTTTATGAGGAATGTTGTTTTGAAATTATAATTTTTTTATTTATATAAAAATTGACATGAGAAATAACAAATTGTTAATGTTATGTAATTAGTGTGTTAATATAAACAAATTCTTATTAATTTAATAGATAAGTTATGAAACTTGATTTTAAGTTGAAGGATGCAATAATTTATGTACTTAACATAATAGTTACAAAAATAATATAATAATTTGTTTTGATTCTTTTATTTTTCAATTATATTTATCATCATTGCAATTGTTAAAATAATTTTAAATTAATAAAATATCAACTTATCAATAATTTTATAATCTACCCTCTTAATAAAACCTTTAAATGTGCATTTGGTATGGGTTAGACTTTTAAATTATCTTCTCTAGCTTTAGAAGGTTTCCTATTATGAGGCCATAGGAGACTTTATTCATCACTTTTAAAGGTCGATAATCCCACTTCCTACATGGGGAATGTATATATCTATACAAAATGCTCCTAATTTCCAAGCATCTTTCTTCAGACTTCTTGCAAGTCAGAGTTTTCTTTTCATCATGGGCCCCATTTCCTTCCTTGGTCGTGAGCCTTTTGAACGCATTGGACACGTGTCATGAACTTTGGAGAGGCGCAAAGAGTTTCACTTACAAGAAACTTTGTCATGCTGCCACGTGTCTTGACCCATTTTCAAATGGACGCGGCTATCCTCCCGAAGGAATGTACCGCCATACAGGTTTGAAAAATTTGAAAACACCATAGATTGTTATGAAAATTTTAGGATTTGTTCTTCATGATCTGTACATTCTAAATTGAAAACAACAAAAAAAAATTGAAAACAAATGACTGTGTTTTCATAAATCTGGAAAAAAAAATTGTCTGTAGTGCATTTTTGTCGAAAGGATAGCCACCGCCTTTTCAAACAAGGTTGTCATGCCTTGAGGAGTATAGAATGATTGCAAAATTTTAGTTTTTTTTCTTCCCAGACCCATGTCAAATGGATCAAGGTTGTGATACGATAATGTATCATGGCGACTCCTCTAACAACCTCGATAATGATATTCTTAGAATGTGGCTCATCCAACAAGGGGGGTCTTGATTTTGGGGAATATTTTCTTATTGCATTGAAGTTATTTTTAAGGAGGAGTATTTTTGGTTTTAAGGGTTGAATTTTAGTTTTAAAAGAGACAGATAATTTAGCAAGTAAAATTTTTTTTTCTGGTGTAATTCCAAGATACCACATTTTGTAGACTTTACTTCTAACTAATTTCATGTTAATTAAAGTTCAAATGTGTTTGACTGAGCCTTTTTGGTTTTAATTGATACTAAATATAATTGAATTTTATGTCAATTAGAATAGTGAACATCTTATAAGACTCTAGTATTTTTGTATGTGAGATTACTTTCAATGATGGACCATGTTTCAAACTAACTCTTCCAGTTGAAAGTAATTTGATGATAATAATACTCCATGCATGTGATGTTATCAAAAACAAGTAGATGAATAGGTGTTTGGAATGTGTTCATTGTTTCTGGACTTTATAGATGCCCCCATGAGATGATATGATTGTTTTGACCTATGTCAAGGATCTTGTTACTATATTATCATCTCGACTATGAAGGGATTGTGGTATACTCTGCCAATTTATAGGACAATATTTATATTCTAATGTTGTGGTCTTGTCTTTTCATTCATGAAAGATTGTGAGTTAAAAGTGAAACAATATGGCACATCATTATATATTTAGTTTAATTTTAGTATTATTCTCTTGCCATCACCCCTGTTCATGGAGAGTCAACTTATCAATCCCAGAGATTATTTCAAGTATTAGCAATTTTGGTTCCACAACACCCAAACTTTTCATAAGGTTTGTTACCATTCTAAGTTACAAATTTTAGGATCAATTGTTCCTTTTTTTGGCATGCCCAAAGGGACGAAATCATCATAGAGCCTAATTTAGTACAAGTATATGAGCCACATGCATATCATGAGATCCATATCCACTCGTTACCCAAGATTATTGATCCCTCCCTTGGTTTTTGTAACCAAATCCAGAGCCTCAACTTCTTCTTCAAACCCATTACCAACACCACCCCCTCCAACACCCATGGTTGTATGAAACTTTGTTACTTGGAATAGTTGAAGTTCTCTTATTCCACCAGTTGTTGGTGTAAACTAAGATGCTATTCGTGCTAACACTCTAAAATATTTTCCTAAATTCATCAGTGAGTATGAGAAGACTCGTGCCAAACACATCATAGATGTGGCTAACACTTGCACATTACATCATATTACGAAGCAAAATGTGACCCTGAGACTGCTAGTTACATCTTTCAAAGGGAAGGACCTACATTGGTACAGATCTCTAGTACCAAATGGTATAGTTTTCTAGGATGACCTAGGAAACCTATTTTATAATTGTTTCTGTGAGAAGGATGATCACTCCTCACTACTTCAGTAGCTCATCAATATCAAAAGAGCTCCCCATGAAGCCATAGTTAACAATATATTCCATAGAACATGGAATATAATCCCCACAAATGCACATCCTCCAGTGCGTATGGCCTCTTTTTTACCTAAAAGCTTTCAATGTAGATATAGCATGGACCATATAAACCTTGGGAGGCGTAAGCTTTCCAGTCACTTATGAAATAGTCATAAGAGCTGAGCAAACCTTATTAATATAGTTAAATTACCACCAAGGCCTCAATTACCCATATTTATTAAGTGTTCCCTTCAAGTTCTAGAGCATACCCAAACTGAGGCCACTACCAGCTCTACCCATGTCCCTTAGTCTATGTATATTTACCCAAATGATCAAATGTTGTAGATGGCTCCTCATTCACTATTGACATAGAAGAGAGAGATGAAAATCTTCTTGAGAAAAGTGTCAAACATGATTACTATCTTGAAAAGATAGTATGGTGTTGTTAGGAATAACATTCCACCAACACAACTGAGAGGGGGGGTGAATCAATTGTGAGATAAATTATTAAACTTTAAACTTTAAATAGTAGCTACACCAAATCAAATGATAACATAGTAAATGCCAACACAATAACACAATATTTTGTTGTTGAGGAAACCCTATTAAAGGTAAAATCTCGGTGGGAATTAGCACCCACAAATGATGTACTAAGAGTATAGTATCCATGTTAAAAGATCTAGCCCTACTAGGAGCTTATTAAAACATTACAGTACACATACCCTGTTAAAGGACAAACCCTATTAGGAGTCAAAGAAATGTAGGCTCACTGCCTAGGCTCAATACCCAAAGAAGGTTATGTCCACCTCCAGAACTCATTGTTCACAACAAAAGTGTATATAAAGGAAATACACAATCCTCATGAACTATCTGATAGCAACTATCTTTTATTGATCAGTTCCAATGAAGTATAAACTATCCTCTACTCTACATCTAGCAGATACAATCTCGCAGCTTCCATAATCCTCTTTTACAATTCTTACACACTACCCATCTTTTCAAAAGAAAAGATCTTACATATATACCCTATTACAATAAATGATCAAGTCATTCAATCAGGCTTTCCTAATATACAAATAATTACATAACCCCTTGCTAAGATACACATAGTATCTATAACAAGTATACAATCATTACACTTCAACAATTAAGGTCTAACATTCGTAATCCATGCTCTCTATCCATAATACACACTACAACTCTAAAGTCAGCCCCAAATAGGTCTCCTCTAGAACACACACCATAGCTAATGTCATCACACTTCCCATGACTTTATAAGATCAAAGAACATTCCTCAATATGTTATCTGACATCCCTTAAGCTCGCATTCATTCAATCCACATCGCTTGTAAGTGTATGTGACTGAATGTGACCTCTAAATCAGGTACAACACAACATGGTCATTATTCACTTGATAGAATTTGGGAGAGAGTATAAAGAACTCAATCCAAATTCCATGGTGAGGCGACCTGTTGCCTCCTATGTGAATGGGGTGTTTGAATACTCTCAGAACGAGAGCCAACAGCCGGGAGACCAATTCAACAATGGAGGATTTGAAAGAAAATATGAGCAAAATGAAACTAAGCTAAGAATGAATGCAATTAATCTAAGAATACTTTGAGAGAAATATGCAATTAATCTAAAGTACTTGAAAGAAGATATGAAATGCAGATTTTTTTTAGTTGATTTTGAAATAAAAATGATCTTAATCTAAGAACAATTAAGCAAATTTAATCTAAATGAGAAATGCAATTACACTAGAATGAGAAATTAAACTAGTTGCAAATGAAAGCTTGAAATTCAATCAAAAATTCACTATAGTGCCTTTACTCTCAAAATTGTCTTCTTTTCAATGAGAAGAAGAGGCTCATTAAATAGAAAAGCTCGGGAGAGGAATGAAGAGTTTCTTAATTTGAAACTCCTGACTCTTCATTCCCCTTTGAGACAAAAAAGGTATGAATTATTTAATTAAAAGAATGAAATTTGCCACATGTGGGGAGTGACCTTTCGAGTAATTTGAATTATTAAATTCAAATAAAGAGGTGTCCATTCAATTAACTAAATATTTATTAATTCCTTTCAAGGGTATTTAGCTAAAGGGGGTGGAGTTTAATTTAATTAAAAGTACTTAGGACTTCATAATTAAATTAACTTATCATAGAGATTATTTAGCCAAATAAAGTGTAGGACTTAGGAATTATTTTAGCATTTGATTATTGCAATTTATGGTCTTTGCAATTGACATCAAGTCAAATTAAGTCAGGTAGGAGAGAGAAAATTGCCTAGGGAACTAGGACTTTGGTGATGTAAAATCGAGATAATGCACCAAAATTGATGAAATTAAATAGGTGCCAATTTTGGGGTATTACAGTAAGATACACTCAAAACATAGAGACTAACTCTATCAGAAACCAGTCTTCACAAAATCTTTTGTTACTCAACCAATATGAAATATTATAGCATACGATCTTAGATATAATATCACAACACTTCCTTGTACATAAACATGTGTTCACTCATTCTGAATCAACCGTACAGTATCCGTACACTGTAATAACCACTATGTTCTCTTCATAGAAACATATGTTGACATTAGTGACAAAACACGAACGACAAAAACATTAGTAACCAATTCCAACAACATCCAACAATCTCCCCCTTCAGCATTGATGGAAACATATGGGAAAATCCATCAACCCAAAATTACTCTCTCAATACCTCTTTACCCAAATAGTGAACTCTTCCCCATATAGTAAGGATTTTCTCATAGTATCTCTCCCCCTTTGACAATAATGGAAAAGGGTGCCATAAGTCATCAACTATCTTTTGTTTAGTCTTCATAAACTAGGTACTGAATCACCCAAATGTATTATGCAAGGTTCCATCAATCACTCCCCCGGAGGAGTAGATGCATACATCAAGTCCAAAAAATGATAGAGCTCTGAAGACCTCTGGATTGATGCATCCCTTTATCATTTAATTCTCACTAGGAGGGGCTTTCACCCCAAGCATACCTCTGAGATACTCAAAGGCATCTTTTGGAAATAGCTTTGTAAAAATGTCTATTATTTGTTCCTTTGTGCTAATGTATTCCAACCTTATTTCTTTCTCTGCTACCTTGTCTCTCAAAAAGTGATAATAAAAATATGCTTATTTTTAGAATGCATCATAGGATTCTTTGACATATTCACTATACTGGTGTTATCACAACAGATAACCACAAGTTCAACGAAAGTTATTCCAATATCTTTTAGCATTTGTTTCATCCAAACAATTTGAGTGCAATTAATAACAACATCAACATTTAGCGGTAGATTGAGTTATACAATCCTATTTTTTACTTAACCATGAAACCAAACTTTTCCCAAGGAAAAATACACCTCCACTAGTACTCTTTCTATCATCAATGTTTCATGCCCAATTAGCATCAGTATAAGCATGTAGTTAAAAGTCATCATTTTTACCATACCATAAGCCATATTCCAGTGTTCCTTTCAGGTATTTAAATATCCTTTTCATAGCAGCCAGGTGTGTCTCTTTAGGATCTACTTGATATCTAGCCACAATTCCAACAACATTAGCAATATGTTGTCTGGAGTGAGTCATATATTGTAATCCTCCAATCATTGATCTATATTTCATCTGAAAAACACTCTTGGTCTCATCAGTATTTGTTAATTTATAGCCAGTCACCATGGGTGTACCAACAGGTTTACAGTTTTCCATTCCAAACTTTTTCAACATTTCTTTAAGATACTTAGTCTGAGAAATAAAAATGCCATTCTTGCTCTGATTTATTTGCAGTCCAAGAAACAATTTCATCTCGCCAATCATGGACATCTCAAATTCATTCTCTATTTCTTTAGAAAACTTTTTACACATATCATCATTGCCTCCAAAAATAATATCATCAACAAAAACTTCTATTATCAAAATTCCATCTTGATTAGTTCTTAAGTACAAATTGTTGTCAGCATTACTTTTTCTGTATCCAAGATGAAGTACTTGTCTAACCTTGCATACCAAGCCCTTGGTGCTTTCTTTAGTCCATACAATGCCTTATTCAACTTGCAAACTGTGTCTTCATCTTCTGTCAGAGGAAATCCATTAGGCTGTTCTATGTACACCTCCTCTTCAAGATCCCCATTTAGAAATGAATATTTTACATCTATCTGATATACCTTGAAGTCTTTATGTGCAACATAAGCCAGAAATAGTCTTACAACTTCCAACCTAGAAACAGAAGCAAACGTGTCTTCAAAATCTATGCCTTCTTGTTGTGAATAGCCTTTGCAAACTAGTCTTCCTTTTTTTTCTTACAACAATTCCTTCTTCAATCATTTTGTTTCTGAAAACCCACTTAGTTCCTATTAAATTTTTGTCTTTAGGTCTAGGAACCAATTCTAAAGTTTTCTTTTTCTTCATTTGATCTATCTCTTCCTGCATAGCTTTGATCCAAGATTCATCTCTATAAGCTTCATCAATAGTCTTTGGTTCAACTTGAGAAATCAAACAAATTTCTTCCCTTATCTTTGATCTAGTCATCACTCCTTGACGTGCATTACCAATAATTTGATTTTCAGGATGGTTTTTATTAACAACCTCAGAGTCTTAGGAGTCTCAGTAACTTCATTTGTGTCATCATCACAAATCTCATTCTCACAGTCAATCTCAACATGTTCTTCTTCTTCTGTAGTAGCAACTTCCTTGATTTTTGTATTCTAATAACAATCATACATTCTCTCTTATATCTGAAACTTTTCATCTATCTTCACATTATTACTTTCAATCATCTTTCTCAATCTCAGGTTAAAACATTTGTAAGCCTTGCTTTTAGTAGAATAACCAAGAAAAATTTCTTCATCACTTCTAGCATCAAATTTCCCTATTTCATCATCTCTTTTGATATAGCATTTACTTCCAAATATTCTAAAATATTTTACAGTAGTAGTATCATTAAACCATAATTCATAAGGAGTCTTACTTGTACCTTCTTTGATTTTAATTTTGTTTAGTGTGTATACGGTTGTCCCAACAACTTCTCTCCAATGTACATGAAATACATTTCCTTCTAGAAACATTGTCCTAGTAGCATCCAATATTGTTCTGTTACTTCGCTCTGCTATCCCATTTTTCTATGGAGTCCTAGGAGCAAATGTCTGTCTGTGTATTCCATGCTCTTTTCAATATGAATTGAATAGATCTGAAGTAAACTCTCCACTTCTGTTTGATCTCAAACATTTTATCTTTAAGCTTGATTCATTCTCTACTTTTTTGTTGAATATCTTGAATTTGTCAAATGCTTCTGATTTCTCTCTCAAGTAAGTAATCCACATCAATCTAGAAAAGTCATTGACAAAAAGTATAAAGTACCTTTCAACATAGTATGATCTTTTCCTTGTAGGTCCACATAGGTCTGTATGTACCAGATCCAACTTTCCTTTTGTTAAATATGACCTTATTCTATAACTGTTTCTAGTCTGCTTTCCCATAACACACTCTCTACACATAGTGTTAGATGGTTTTACAATTTTACGTAGGTCTCTCACTGCATTAGCCAAGCTTTCCTTCACAATATTATCAAAATTAACATGACAAAACCTTTTGTTCCATAACCAACTATCATCTACCTTGTTGGAATTAGGAGAGATAGGTACTAAGAGGGGAGGGGTGAATCAATGCCTTCAAAAATTTCACTTGTAAAACCTTTCAGATCTATAACTGTATATTGTGATAACCAATCAAAATAACTTGAATCTAATTGCATAATCAATCATCTAGTTAACAACATGAAATCAATATGACAATCACATAACAAAAGTATTTTGGTAATGCAAAAACCCTTGTTAGAAGGGAAAAACTGTAGTGGGGATGACACCCACAAATTCTTCACTACTGCAGATAGAAAAGGTTTGCCAGTTAAGCCTACAAGTTTTGATCATTTCTAGTGATCTTTGTATACACTTAAAAATGGTCACCTAGACTATTAGCCCCTTGCTAGCATTATTTGCTAAATTATCAATTGTTTATTCTTGATCAAATCCTATTTTATCATTTATTCGATTATTTTCTATGGGCTAACCATTTTATCCTAAGTTTTTATTTATTTAAAAAGAATATTTGCTCCCATTTTAAATAAATAAAAGCCCCCACTTTTCATCTTATCCTAAGTTCCACAAATAAAGCATTATTCTTATTTTATAAAAAGAAGAAAAACACTTTTTGTCTTATATGGACACAAAAGTCAACTCTTATTTTCTCATTGGAGGATATTTGTGCACATGGATTGCTCCTCTTTCAAGCTCCACCTTTGATTAAATATTTTGCCTCTTAATCTCCATGGTCCATTCCTCCTCTTTTCCTTTAAAAGGAGAGCTCTCTTCTTCATTTTCATATCTTAGGTTTTTATGCTAATGTTATGCTGCAGGTTTTCTAGGTACATTTGGATCTTTTGAAGATTTGGAGCATTCTTGGATTTCGCATCTACATGTTATCATAATTTCATTTCTTGCATTATCATGGCATTCTTAGCTTAGATTTACTTTATGCTTTAGATTAATTCATCTAGCTTAACTAGGAGGCTTTGTAATACTTGCATCTTTCATTTTCATAGCTTAGCTTGCATTCCAATTTCTTGCTTGCATTGCATTCTCATTTGATTCTTGAGGATATTGGTATTCTTGCCCTTGTCTTCATTGAATCTCTCATTGCATGGTTTACTAGCAAGGTTATAGGCTAAATAGCTCTAGCTGAGAGCATTCTTAAGACCAGTGCACTCCATGCCTAGGGAGCTATGGATCGATTTTTGAAACCTCATTCTTGAGTGTTCTTGAATGTAAGGATTCATAGAAGTGTGACACAATTTTAGCACACAATTTTGGCACCCACCGTGGGGCAACCCACATCTTGCATGTTGGTTTTGATTATTTTTAGAGCTAACCCTTTTGCAAATTTGTTTGGAGATGGAAAACCCTAGATTTGAAAGATTTGATCATATCTCAAAAAACCACTTGGTGTTTTGGTCTAAATTTTTTTTTGTAGGTTGATGACATATTAGAGAAGCTTTAGTAAAAAATTTAGATTTTTTGGAGGTAATTTGTATTTTTATGATTTTTTCTTTGTTTTTCATAAAAAATCAATTTCTGGCGCATATCAACATATTTTTTAGAAATTTTTACATTTCTGGAAAGATCTTGAAATTATACAGGGGGTCCATTCATTTTGTTTTTAATTTAGCGGTCATATCATAGCTCATTTGGTCGATTTATAAAAACTGGTCTATTTTGGGAAAGTGGCTCTCTAGGGCACAAATGAAAAGATCTTATTAAAATTTTGACATTTTTGGAAAGCTCTTTATTTTTTGATAGATGTCTCTTTTTTGCATTTTGGGTTTAGGGTCCGAATTCATGTGGTATAAGTCCAATCTTGTTGACAAGGTCAAAAATCAAAATTAAAAAAAGGGTATTTCATGATTAGCATGCACTTATTTTTCACATGGTTCAATGCATGATGTGAGTTGTCATTTGGATTATTTGCTGGTTATTATTGTTCTTAACAATTGATTTTCAGATCTAACCACCTTAGGATTTGCATAAGTTGAGTATACATTGCATATCTTGTTTGCTTGTTTGCTTGTCTTGTTCATTTGAAGGTTCATGGCTTGCTTTCATGGAAAATGCTTAAAACAAACAAAAAAAAGTAAAATCTACTAAGCACGTTGCATTGAAATTGAGGTATTTTGTTACATCTCTACAACATTTAGATTTTGGGATTAAAAATAAACCTCTCATGTGTTTGTCTTGAGTGTTTACATACTTTCATAGAACACATTTCAATTGATGCTCTTAATGGGAAATGAATGAACATAGATTTGCTTTCATACAAGTTTGTGTAAGTGAATGCTTGTGTTTACACCTTAAGTAATTCTTGGTTCTAATATCAAAAATTTCATTGAGTAATTTAGGGCATGGATTCATTCCTTGTTTACATGAAGAGTTAAATGCACCACTTTGTGGACTCACTTCATGTTTACTTGAAAAGTTAAATATTTCATGGTTCAAACCCTTTTGCATTTGTGAGTAGTATTGATAAGCAACTTTAGAGTACTTTTGATTGATCTTGTTAGCTGAATTGGGTGTTGGAATCACTTATTTCTAATTGCCCGTCATTTCCGCCCTTTGGATGCAAGGTCAGCATTCATACATAGGGGAGGGGTCTACTTGAAAAGAGCGTTAAGTGTTCCAAAAAGTTTCTCCCTTTTATGCTTTTTTGATCTCATTAGTTTTCTAAGGTGTGGACTCACTTTGAGTTTGTGTGAGGAGTTAAATGTTCCACTTTTGAACTCACTTTGAGTTTGTGTGAGGAGTTAAATGTTTCACTTTTGGACTCACTTTGAGTTTGTGTGAGGAGTTAAATGTTCCACCTTGTGGACTCACTTCACATTCACTTGAAGAGTTAAATGTTCCACTTTTGGACTCACTTCACACACTTGAAGAGTTAAATGTTCCACTTTTGGACTCACTTCAAATTTACTTAAAGAGTTAAGTGTTCCACCTTTAGTGTTTTAAATACTTTTGATAGTGAATTGCTTACTTTTTTATTTCTAGAAGGCCTGCTTGGGGACACACCACCTCAAGGGACGACCTTAACTCCTATGTTCTAGCAGAGTATAAATAGCAGGTGCTGAATTGAAAGACACCTCTCTTGAGAATTGAGTTTGATATCACTCTTGGCTAAGTCTCAAAGAACTTTATACCTTTGAGAAGTGAAGGAGGAGATTTGGGTTACCGTCTCCCCCCGACTGTGTGATTTCAAATTCTTCTCATCTACGGATTTGGGCCTCATGTACCTTGTGTATATCGAGGAATCCCTTTAGAAAATCTATGTATATCCCTGTAGATAGCTTGATAGGATGTTGTTGTGTTCTAAGTGCCTGCTAAAACATTTTCAAGAACATACACAAGTAGAATCTTCAAGGAGTAGAAATACTAAGTCACTATTCTTATTCATGTGCAAGGTTGCTTTGCCACTTGCTCATTGTTTGAAGACAATTGCTTGCTTGAACTCCTTGATTGTTGTCTTATGTGCTTGGTCCATGATAAAAATCTATTGATATACTTACTTGATCTTTTAAAGCACTTCAAAACTAAGATTTTTATGTTCATTGGTCATAGAGTCATACGACCCTGGAACAGTGTCACGTCCTATTCTGAGAATTGTCGCATGACAGTTCACCCCTGCAAGACTGTCACCCCTCTTTCCTAGAAAGTGTCACCAAGCCTTACTGGAAACTATCGCTTGGCTTAGGGAAAAGTGTCACCTCACTATAAACTATCACCTTGTCTGCTTGGAAAGTGTCACCCAGAACCTTTTTGCTGTCTTGTTGCTGTTGCAATCCGGAGCTGCTAAACTTACATTTTAACCTATCATAGAGTGTCTTTTTCTATTCTTACCTGAAGCTGGTCTGTTATCTACATGCTCAGACTTGTTCTAGACTGAAACAAATGAGCTAAAACTATTGGATTTTCACTTAATGAATGCTACTCTTGATCACTTGTCACATCACGGTTACCTCTCTAGCTACTTGCTTATTGAGCTTCTTGCTCACTGCTCGGCTTTAGTCAATTGATTGTTGTAAGTGCTTGAGCACTTTTGACAAGCCATCTCTATATTTTTCTACTTTTGCAAGTGATCTTTATTAGCTTTGCTTATCTCAAATCTAAGAAACTTTGTCTCATTCTATTAGTCGACCAGCATCTCTTTTCATGCCGGTTACAACTCGGTCTCAATTTGAGTAGGAGAGTCATCCTCCATTCAATTATACACAATTACCTTCTCCAACTAGATGCTCATGAGCACCCATTAGCAACAACAGTTCTAGTTCTAACAAATTTGAGGATTGTAAGGCTACCCCATGGTACAAAGGAAGTTTCCTCTTTTCCGCATTCAAGACTCCCAAAAACATAGACAGTGTCTCACTCACTTTGACTGAACAAGAAAAATTTCAACGCTTGCAAGAACATTTTGAGCATAATGATAACCAAGTGTGCTTAGACAAAGAACATAATCAACAAAGGATGGATGCTGCTAGGCGCATGGCTTATAAAGGGACATTTCATGAGCAACCTGAGACTAGTAATCATGAGCATAGACCTCTTTTTATCAATGGCAACAATGGAAACAACACACCACCAAGATCTCCTCCAAGACATACTTTTGCTCTGCCTTCTTCACCTCCTAGACCTCCTCCCTCTCAACATGAGGCAAAGGCTGATGATGAGATTTCTAGTGAGGATCTTATGAGATTTGAACAAGATGTGGTCTCCCAATGAATGATGCATAAGCTTTTAGAGCGTAATGGCGACCAATATTTTCAATATATGACTTCTAGAGGATACAAACTTCCTCCTGGTTATGATGTCAAACAAATTGTCCAACAAAGAGTACCAACTGAATTGGAAGTGCTTCAGGAAGAATTACATCGAACAAATCAACACCTTACCCAAATGGCAATAGACAGAGAGCCTCCAAAGGTCTCTTTTGTAGAATCAATTTGTGCTCTTCCCTTTGATAGGAGTCTATACATGGTCCCGTTTCCTAGGGATATTGAGGTTCCCAAATATGACAAGTATGATGGAAATGGTGATCCTCATGACCATGTGCATCACTTTTACGCTCTTAGCATGGACTTCCTTCATGAAGACATATTTCTTCTATGACTATTCCCTAGAAGTTTAAGAGGCCAAGCTTTGGAATGGTTTGCGAAATTGACACCACCTCTTAAGACTTTTGATGAGTTGGCTCAGTGATTTACCCAACATTATTCTTACAACATCCAACAACATGTCACCATGATAGATCTCAGTAATCTAAGACAACATCAAGGTGAGCCATTTGCAACTTAATTACAATGTTGGAGGTCATTGTATTCTAGATATCCTCGTCTGCTACTTGAAAGAGAAAAGATTGACATTTTCATCAACACACTTGTGCTTGAGCTATTTTATGATCTAAGGAAGCAACTGTTCTCCTCCCATGACATGGTTGAAAGTGCATATTGAATTGAGGATGTAGCTATAGGAAAAGGGGATATTGTTATTAATAAAGATGCTAAAGGCAATGGCAAAGACAAGAACAAACCTTGGAATAAAAACAAGTATGTTGTTAATGATGGGGTTGTTGACGCTCCTAAAGCTAAAGAGCCTACTTTCAATCTCTACAATGCTATCTATGCAGAAAAACAATAAGAAGCTGCCAATGCTCACAGTGCTCCTAAACCTCAATATGCAGATAAGCCTAAGAAGTCATTTTGAAAGCGAGTCTATACCAAGTTAGCAGAACCTTATGATGTGATCCTTAAGACTTTGGTTGACAATGGATATCTTACACTTCCTGATAAACCCAGTAACTGGGATCTGCTAAATAGGCCTGAATGCTGGAGGGAGGATCATTATTGCCATTATCACAGAAACAAGGGACATCCGATAGACAATTTTTTTAAGCTTAAAGATGACATTCAGGACCTCATTGATAACAACACAATCTCCACTAATGGCTTAACCAAAAATTCTAATCACATAGCTTTCAAAGATCCTCTACCTAAGCATGATAAAGGGGAAGCCTCTCAAACACATAAAAAGAATCATGATGCAAAGATCAACTATACATATACTTCTGATACACCTGTGATGAACATGGTAGAGCCTATTGAGAGTGTTCTTATGGTGAGGTCTCAAGATGATAATACAACCCATCTTGGTAAGCCAAATTTGGTCTTGCAAACATGTGGTAGTTCATCTTCCCGAAGTGAGACACTGAATACTGTTACTAGGGGGCAAGCCAAGATTGTCCTTAAAACTACGCAAGATCCCAAGCAAGCTTTTCCTTCCAAGCAAGTAGTTCCTTCAGCCACCCCCAGCTATGATCTTGTCCAACATTTGTAAAAGACACCAGCCCAGATATCTTTCCTTGATTTGCTTCTATTATCCCCTTCACATAGAGAGATTCTTGATGAGGCTCTACGTACAACACGTGTTCCCAATGACATTGATTCGGATCAATTTCAGGCTATGGTCAACCACATTTTATCTCCACTATCTCTATCCTTTTCTATAGAAGATGACATATCTATTACTCACCCACATAATCTGGCTTTACACATCGAAGTTCTAGTCTACCACACCCGTGTCCGCCGAGTCCTGATAGACAATGGTGCAGGGTTAAATATTATTTCTTTCAATGTCATACAACAGTTGGGTTTGTCAGAATTTGTTGTGGATTCCAAGAAGAAGATTACTATAAAAGCTTACGATGAAGTGGAAAGATCTTCCAAAGGTCTTGTCACGTTGCCTATCTGAGTGGACCCTATCATGAAAGATATTAGCTTCCAAGTGTTGGACATCCCACTCGCATATAACATTCTTTTGGGTCATCCTTGGATCCATGACATGCAGGCTATTCCTTCCACTTATCATCAGTGCGTCAAATTTCCATACAATGGCACTGAAGTTGTGATTCCTAGAGACCATACTATTGCTATTAATGCTCTTGCTGCTGCTGAAAATTTTGTTCGTCACAATAAACCTTCTGTTGATTCTAGTACATCTTTAGTTGCTACTGAGAAAACACTTAAGATGATGAGGCTTGGTATGGGTGAATATACACTGGATTCCTTTGCTTCTATACCTGTTTCTCCTAGATCATATGGGAAACCTTCTGATCAGATGAAGCCTTCCACTTCTGCTATGATGATCTTTGATACTTTTGTTCCTTCATCCATTCCTTTAGAAGAAGAAAGAGAAGAACAAGCTATTCAAGAGTGGATCTATAGAGAAGATTAGGGTAGTACGGCAAATGCCTTCCTTGATCATTCCAAAAATACTCCCATGCTCATTAATTTAGACACAAATACAGATGAGTCACCACTACACACTATGGCTCAAATGGGAGATGATCTTCCTTCTACTTTGCTTCTTTGGGGAGAAGAATGTATATCTACTGATGATATGGCTGAGGCCTCTATGTCTAGAACCTATGTGCCTAAAGAATCATTGAACTATGATAGACAATGTTGCAACATTGCACGGCTACTACAAACAGGTGATCTATCACATAACGACATGAGTATTTCTACTTCTCGGCATCTTAAGCCTCTTCCAGAAGATTCTTCCATGACAGATATGGATGTTGATGTGGTTCATACTTATGGTGACCAACCCGACGTAGTTGATGAGTCTTGCATAGGGTCTGATGAGTTTAATCCACCTATTGCTTTAGTGGATCACACTGGTCCTTCTATGAAAAGTCTTGATCTTAACGCTTTTGGAGCTTACCCTATAGGCTTGACCTCTCTTGTCACCAGAGATGACATCCCTCTGTTAGAATAACTGAGACGGGGGGTGAATCAGTTATCCAAGTCCCAAAATAATAATGAGTAATCCAAAAATAGTTTCTCTAATTTTTGTCAGTCGGTAAACATATATATGATTCACTGTCAGTGTTTTTACCGATCTTCAGTTAAAGTTCCTTAGTAGTTACCGATTAAATCAAATAGCTAAAATGTAAAGTATGATAATAAACAATCATCACAATAAACACATAACACAATGATTTAACGTGGAAACCCTGTTAAGGGAAAAACCACCTGGGAACTGGCAACCCAAAAATTTCACTCCTTTGAAGTGAGGCCTGTGAGGACCCAACCCTGTTAAAGGATACAATACACACTGTTAGGTGTGACCTGGTTAGAGGATTTTGCACTAGAAGTTATCTTTCAATCTTATGTTACTCACTGTGTTGATTTATAGGATAACAATGTTTCACTTGTCAAAATGAAACACAAATAAGACTTAAAAGTCCACTCGGTTAAGAGATTTTCACTGTCTAAAATTATTAGAAAGTAACAGTAGGTTGACCTACCTTAATACAAAAAATTGCAGTTGCAGATCAGTGTTATGCTCAATAATGTTTTCTGACCAATATATCACTTCAGATCTAATATCAATATCACTTACAAACAATCAGTTCTGTGCTCTGTGTAGCTCAGTTTGTTCATTGTGTAGCTCAGTTTCTGCAGCTTGGTTCAATAACCTATTTGATAAAAAATGCATGAATGCTAGTTCACGCTTAGCTTCTGCAGTATCTCCTTCTCTTTTTTTTTATTTTTTTTTTCTCTTTAAATAAACATGTAAGCCGTTTTATTTTCATCCATCAGATTTTGCCGCTTAATCATATCCACTACTTTTTCCGCTTTAAACTTCCTCGGCTGATGTGTCATTAACACATTTCAATCTCCTTTGTCAGATCTTCCTTGAATTTTGTTAGCTGTAGATCCTTGTAACAAACTTTGACTTTTCACCTTGAAATCATGCGAATCCAGCTCATCAGTTTTGTCGTCAAATTGTTTAGTCGACAATATCATTAAATGCTTTTCTATTCTCCTCGGTTAACAAAGAAATCTGTTAGTAAACCTTCATCGGTTAAACTTTTGCTTGGTATACAACACACTGCATTGGTGTATACTGTCATCGGTGTTTACACTGAGGATCTTGGTAGACATTAAACTGTTCTCTCTTACCGACCAACACTGCTTTGTGTCTTTTAGTTCCTTTCTCCATAATAGATGAATACAACATACTAAAGTCAATATAATGAGATCAAAGAGTCATTAATAAGTTATCCAATGCATTCCTTATCCTTATCTGATGTGACCTTCTTTCACCATTCTTCAAATGTCTCGGTAATGATAACTTACAAGATAAGTACTATCAAACTAATAAGAAACTAGTTGACATCAATGACAACATAATACTGATTTAACATATTGTATATCTATACAACTACTTTTCATGTGATCTTCAATCACTTGTTTCAACAATCTCTCCAATCAATTGTAAATCAGTTGTAGGTTCAATAATCTCTCCCTTTGGCATTGATGGCAACTCAAATAATATGAATGTACCAAACACATACCAAACATATACTCTACAACTTTTTCTGTCATAAGCTCTCCCTTAGATAGTTCATCCTTAACTCTTCCTGTTCAGTATTCTCACTCTTTGTCTTTACAGTACAGATTCTCTTCCTTTCGCTCATTCATATTTGCCTATTCTCTCCCTTTGACAACAATGCCAAATGAACAAAATAAACAAACATCAATCTTGTCCAAACCTCTTCATTGTATCTCAGTATACTAATATCTCCATCTATTCTTCAAACTTAATCACAACCTTGAACTTAATCAAAGTGCGATCTATGCTAGCATCAACATGAGTGATCTTCTGATATAATAGGCTGATGTAACATTCCAAATCACCTTAGTGACCGATAGACAAGGGATGGACCCCAAGTCTATTCCTCAAGTATTCAAAAGTGTCTTTCGGTAGAGGCTTTGTAAAAATGTCTGCAAGTTGTTCTTTTGATGTAACAAACTCCAGTTTAACTTTCTTTTCCTGCACTTGTTCCCTTAATTAATGATATTTAATTGATATATGCTTTGTTTTTTAGTGCATTACCAGATTCTTTGATATGTTTATAGCACTAGTGTCGTCACAATATATAGTCACTGGATTAGTGATCACCTCATTCATACCTTCCAACACTTGCTTGATATAGGCTATATTGGAGCAGTTTGTTGCAGCAGCAACATATTCAGCTTCAGCTGTTGACTGAGAAATACAACTCTGCTTCTTGCTTGTCTAAGTTACAAGTCTGTCTCCAAAGAAAAATGCTCCTCCAGTTGTACTTTTTTTTTCATCCACATTACCAGCCCAGTCAACATCAGTATACACTTTTAGTTCAAACTTTCCATCTCTTGAATACCATAAACCATAATCTTCTGTCTTCTTAAGATATCTCAATATCCTTTTTGTTGCTATCATATGTGATTCTCTGGGATTTGTAGAAAATCTTGCAACTATTCCAATAGCATGAGCTATATCCAGTCTACTGTGAACTACATACATCAGCTTACCAATTATGGATCGGTAAAGTGTATGATTTACCTCAGTAGTCTCATCTTCCTTTGTCAACTTACATCCAGTAGCCATCGGTGTTCCCACTGGTTTTGAATCTTCCATGGTGAATGTCTTCAATACCTCCTTTATGTATTTTGATTGAGTGATGAAGATTCCATCACTATGTTGAATCACCTGTAGTCCTAGAAAGAACTTAATCTCTCTGAACATAGACATTTCAAATTCCTTTTGCATCTCATCAGCAAATGCTTTACATAAAATATCTCTACCTCCAAAAATTATATCATCAACAAATATTTCAGCTATGATAATAGTATCATCAGTGTTACCTTTCATATACAAATTACTATTATCACTTATTCTGATAAAGCCAATACTTAACAGATAGGTGTGCAACCTTTCATACCATGCTCTCGGTGCTTGTTTCATTCCATACAGTGCTTTGTGTAGTCTACAAACCATATCTCAGTTGTTTGGATCTTCAAATCCTTCAGGCTATTCAATGTAGACCTCCTCTTCAAGTATTCCATTCAAGAAAGCAGACTTGACATCCATTTGGTATACCTTAAATTTCTTATGTGCAACATATGCCAGTAACATTCTGACACCCTCAAGTCTTGCAATAGGTGCAAATGTTTCACCATAGTCAATTCCTTCTTCTTGCACATATCCTTTACATACAAGTCTTTCTTTATTTCTTGTCACTTCTCCATTCTCATTCAGCTTATTTCTGAAAATCCATTTAGTACCAATAACATTTTTATCTTTAGGTCGGGGTACTAAGGTCCAAGTCTTATTCTTTTCTATTTGCTCAATCTCTTCAGTCATTGCTTTGACCCATTCTTCATTATCCAAAGAAACTTGTACATTCTTAGGTTCAAATTCACAAACTAAGCAAGTACTTTGTCTTGTTTTTCTTCTTGTTTGCATTCCAGCATCTTTGTTTCCAATAATCTGACCTTCAGGATGATGTCTTCTGACAAATCTTGCTGGTATCCTAGATCTTCTATCTTGTGCATCCTGCTGTGTATTCTATTGTGCATTCTATTCTGGTTCATTAGCTTGTTCCGAAGCTCCTCCTTGATCATCGATATGTTCAGTCAATTCTGTCGGTCGTGGTACATTATTTATCTGTTGGCCAGTTGTAGCAGTTTGTGGTGTCCTCAGTTGAAACTTAGGAAACTCATAGTAAGTGAACTGTCTGTAATCTTCTGGTTCCTTCATCTGCTCATCTATGATCTTATCATCATATTCATCAACATGAACATTCACACTTTCAACAATTTTATTAGTCACCTTGTTCAGACGTGTAAGCTTTTCTTTGGGTAGAATATCCTAAAAAAATATTCCTTCATCTCCTTTGGAATCAAACTTACCATTCCTATCATCTTTCAGAATAAAACACTTACTTCCAAAGATTCTAAAGTAACTTACATTGGGCTTGTGTCCAAACCAAAGTTCATATGGTGTTCAGTTGGTGTCTTTCTTCAACTGTACTCGGTTAAGCACATAGACTACAGTGCTTACAACTTCTCTCCAGAATTTCTAAGTGACATTCTTTTGTATCATCAGTGTCTTAGCACAATCAATTATTGATCTGTTTCTTCTCTCAGCAATACCATTTTTTTGTGGGGTTCTCGGTGCTGACACCTGCCTTTGGATTCCATGCTCATTACAGAAGTTAGTAAATTCACAAGATATAAATTCACCACCTCTATCTGATCTAAGACATTTGATTTCCTTTCTAGTTTCCTTTTCAACTTTAGCCTTATACCATTTAAAGAATTTGAAAGCTTCAGACTTTTCCTTCAAAAACATCATAGTCATCAATCTAGTGTAATCATCAACAAAGAGAATAAAGTATCTATCACCATAATAGCTTTGAGTTCTCATAGGTCCACATAAGTCGGTATGAACCAACTCAAGAATCTTCTTTGTTGAGAAGACCTTACTCTTAAAAATAGATTTGGTCATTTTCCCTTTTTGACATTCATGGCATAAAGTATGATCAGGCTTAGATAAGTTAGGTAAACCTCTAACTCTCTTATTTTTACTGATTTTGATCATATTATCAAAGTTTACATGACATAATCTCTTGTACCATAGTCAAGCATCTTCATCTTTCATAAGTAGGCAAGAAGACTCATCAATATCAAGTTGAAAAAGATTACCTCTAGTTTGAGTACCGGTCCCAACAAGTCTTCCATCATTTTCATAGATTTTCACCTTTTTATTTTCAAACACCAGTTTGTGGCCTAAATTGTTTAGTTGTGCCATACTCAACAGATTGTAATTTAGTCCATATACCCAATAAGCATTCTCACATTTTATTCTATCATTAATTACAAGGGTACCTTTACCTTTCACAATGCATGGGGCATCATTTCCCATTCTTACAGATCCACCATTATATTCAACTAATTCATCAAATTTGTCTACATCACCTATCATATGATGTGTGTAGCCACTGTCAATGATCCATGTTTCATTCTTGCTTATCGTGAGATCAGGGCAGATTCATCTTGGTTTTCATCTTCTTCTGAATCTTCCTTCATTGCAACAAACACTACCTCTTCATCATCAGAATCAGACTCAAAGTTAGTATTTTCAGCTATATAACAAGCCTTTTTACCTTTGTCCTTTCGGTCATTTCTATTACTATGTCGATAGCTTCTGTTAACTCTCCTCCCATAACTTCCTTCAGATTTATCTCTTGGTTCATCAGCATCATTTCTTTTTTGAGGACATATAGCAGCAATATGACCTACTTCCTTACAATTAAAGCATGCCAAGGGTAACTTACCTCTATATATCCCTTAACCTTTTGGTAATATTCTAGCAATTAATGCTTCAAGCTCATCAAGGTCATCATCAGTATCACTATCATTATTATTTCTATTTTTCTTGCTAGATTTCCCAATCTTCAAAGAAGACATGAAAGCGGACTCAATAGAAGGTACAACATTGTTATCAAAATTGTTCAACTCAAAAGTAGTAAGCTTACTGACCAAAGTATCAAGTGTAAGATTGGATGTGTCTTGGTTCTCATGAATTGCCGATACTCTGATTGCATAGACAGGTAGCAGGGTTCTGAGGATTTTGCTGATTATGGTCTCTTCCTCAATTACTCCATCAAAAGCCCGTATAGCATAAACAACCTCTTTAATTATGTTTGAATATTCAACAATATTTTCTCCTTCTTTCATTCTCATTTCATTGAATTTACCTCTTAAGCTTTCTGCTCTAACTCTTTTGACAGATGTGTTACCACTGTATACTTGCTCTAATCTCCCACATTGCCTTAGCAGTAGTCAATCCTTTGATTTCTTCAAATTTAGCATCAGTACAGGCAGCAACAAGTTCCATCATTGCTATGTTGTGATCATGCTTGTCTTTTAGTTGTTCCACAGTCAGAGGACCAGTTGGTTCACTGTAGCCAATTTTCTTAAAATGTAGTGCACTTCCACCAATTCCAGCTATATGCAATTTCATTCTCTATTGCCATACTGAGAAGTTGTCTTTGTTCAGTCTAGGCACTTCCCTCTTACTCATTTTGTGATCTTTATGCTCAAGTCCTTAAAACTCTGTTTGAAGAAACCAAACTACTCTGATACCAATTGTTAGAATAACTAAGAGGTGGGGTGAATCAGTTATCCAAGTCCCAAAACAATAATGAGTAATCCAAAAATTGTTTCTTTAATTTCTGTCAGTCAATAAACATATATATGATTCACTGTCAGTGTTTTTACCAATCTTCAGTTAAAGCTCCTTAGTAGTTACCAATCAAATCAAATAGCTAAAATGTAAAGTATGATAATAAACAATCATCACAATAAACACATAACACAATGATTTAACGTGGAAACCCTGTTAAGGGAAAAACCACCTGGGAATCGGCAACCCAAAAATTTCACTCTTCTAAAGTGAGGCCTGTGAGGACCCAACCCTGTTAAAGGTTACAATACACACTATTAGGTGTGACCTGGTTAGAGGATTTTACACTAGAAGTTATCTTTCAATCTTATGTCACTCACTGTGCTGATTTACAGGATAACAATGTTTCACTAGTCAGAATGAAACACAAATAAAACTTAAAAGTCCACTCGGTTAAGAGATTTTCACTATCTACAATTATTAGAAAGTAACAGTAGGTTGATCTACCTTAATACAACAAATTGTAGTTGCAGATCAGTGTTATGCTCAACAATGTTTTCTGACCAATATATCACTTCAGATCTAATATCAATATCACTTACAAACAATCAATTTTGTGCTCTGTGTAGCTCAGTTTCTGCAGCTCGGTTTGGTAACTTGTTTGATCAAAAATGCATGAATGCTAGTTCACGCTCAGCTTCTGCAGTATCTCCTCTTTTTTAAAAAAAAAAATTTCTCTTTAAATAAACATGTAAGCCATTTTATTTTCATCTATCAGATTTTGCCGCTTAATCATATCCATTGATTTTGTAGCTTTAAACTTCCTCGGCTGATGTGTCATTAACACATTTCAATCTCCTTCATCAGATCTTCCTTGAATTTTTCTAGCCATAGAGCCTTGTAACAAACTTTGACTTTTCACCTTGAAATCATGCGAATCCAGCTCATCAGTTTCTTCATCAAATTGTCTAGTTGACAATATCATTAAATGCTTTTTTGTTCTCCTCAATTAAGAAAGAAATGTGTTGGTAAACCTTCATTGGTTAAACTTGTGCTCAATATACAACACACTACATTAGTGTATACTGTCGTAAGTGTTTACACTGAGGATCTTGGTAGACATTAAACTGTTCTCTTTTACTGACCAACACTGCTTTGTGTCTTTTAGTTCCTTTCTCCATAATAGATGAATACAACATACTAAAGTAAATATAATGAGATCAAAGACTCATCAATAAGTTATCCAATGCATTCCTTATCCTTATCTACTATGACCTTTCACCATTCTTCAGATGTCTCGGTAATGATAACTTACAAGATAAGTACTATCAAACTGATAAGAAACTAGTTGACATCAATGACAACATAATACTGATTTAACATATTGTATATCTATACAACTACTTTTCATGTGATCTTCAATCACTTGTTTCAAAAATCTCTCCAATCAGTTGTAAATTAGTTGTAGGTTTAACACCCTCACATAAATGCTATTGAACCAGTCACTTCATTTCATCTCGCATCAACACCTGTTACTTCTTCCACCAGTGAACTAGCAACAAAAAAGATTGAATCGACAATCAAGCATCACAGTCATCAATTCAAATGAAAATAGCAATGGTTGGATGGAAAAAACCACATTGTGGTGGTATCCGAACCTAAGAAAAGTAAAAATAAAGTTTGCTCAAGCATAATGATTATCAAATAAAAGATGACAAGCTGATTCTCTACAAAAAAATGGTGAAATTCTTCAAGCATGATCTCATATCTGTTATACTTCAGCCCATTCCTAGAGCTGAGAACAAAGTTGCTAATGCCTTGGTTACTTCAGCATCCATCTTACAAATGAAAAAGCATAAATTTTGCTTCAAGTTCCTGGTGGATGAATTACGCTACCCTGCTCACAAATCTTACAATTCTACCATCTTTTCATTTCTTCCACCTCATATTCCTCCTAAAAATCCACCATGCCATTCTTCCCACCATCCCTTACAATTTTCCTTTGTCTCTGGTGACTTGTATAGGAAGGGTCTAGACGGAACACTCCTTAAGTGTCTAGAAATAGAGGAGTCAGAAAAAGTGCTAGCTGAAATCCACGATGGCATATGTGGACCACATTCTAACAATCCTCTGCTAGCTCAAACACTGCTTAGGGCTGGTTATTATTGGTCGAACTGGTTGAGACCTCCTATCATCATAGTTGCAGCATTTGGGCCTAGGGCCTATCAATTCTCTACATCAGAGGAAATAGATTCTTGCCCATTTCTGTCTGGGGCATTCTTTGTACATACTTTATGATCCTGAAAAAACTCCAAAAAAATTCATATATGATGCTGAAAAAATTCTAAAAAAGCATACAAAATACTGAAAAAATGAGCATCCTAGTGAAAACCTAGCAATAGGCACTTTGATGTCTCACCAAAAAAATAAAAAAATTCAAAAAAATAAATAAATAGAGAAAGTACCTTGGTGAAAACCTGGAAACAGGTGCCTTGGTAGCAAAAATACAAAAAAATTATAAAAAGTCCTGAAAAAATCTATCAAGTGGTGAAAACCTGGAAACAGGCACTGCTTGAGACCCTTGCACCTATGTCTATCAGTCTTGCATGGTGCTCTTTCGCTCCACTTCTCGCTTTGTCTCTCCTAGCCTAGAATTGACTCTTGTCTTAGTCTAGGGGGCATACATTGTTTTAAGCTTATCTTGGGTCTCTTTGTGCGTCTGAGTTTCTTGGGCAACTTGGTTCAAATAGTGTTTTTCAACACCACCCCAACTCTATTTTTCAACACTACCCTAGCATTGAGTGTTTCTTAACACTTATCAGATGTCCTACCTGTAGTCTAGATAATGCAATATTTCTCACTAGCAGATGTGCTACTCAAAGCTTGACTTTATGACCTACACACACGCACTTGACTTGCTAAGATTTGTTTGACTCTATTTCTTTATGTGTTGTCTGTGATGATTTCTTTGCTGAGTGTTCTCCCCCTATGATCATTTTCAATGATGCATAGCTAGAAGACTGAGGGAATGAGAACATGTTTTATTGCTTTTTCTTCTTGTGGGTATATTTTGTTGGTCCTCACTGTCATTAGCATTTATGCTTGTTCCACTTGACATTGGGATCTACAAGGTATTATCCTTGACTATTTTATGCAAGTGTGTGCTTATAGCCATCCTAACTTTCTTGTGTCTCAATGTGAGCATGATCTTGCTATATCAAACTTAGGGAACCTCACTGCACTAGTCATCTTGACCTACATGTCTCTGATGCCTAGGTCAGATTTCCACATTTTTATCTGATATAGATCATATTCAGATTCACACAGTTATGCTAGTGTGTATTGTATGATCTTGCGACACTACCAATAACGCTTGATGATGAATATTAGATGTTTATTAGCATTGTAACCTTGCAAGTAAACCACTTTTCATGTAGCTTGCATTCTTAAGTTCATGTTAGTTTAGTTTTGCATCTTGCATATGGAGAGAGCTCTCCTTTATCTTTCATGGACTTATTAATCAACTGCGCTCGCCTTTCACTTCTTCCTGAACATGTCTTTCACTTCTTGTCTTTCATATCCCATCATTTTCTATTCATTTCGAGATAAAACCAAAATTTGAGTTAACCTTGATCACCCAAATCACATTTCTCCTTCTTCCACATAGTTGGCTAACCTTTTAAGGCCTGATCCTTTGATCTTAGCTGGGGGCATTCTTCACCTCTTCATCCCCATCCCTCTCAAATTCTAGTCTTTCATTCACTTTCAAATCCCAAGTTCAAATTCCCCCCTCCGTGGTGTTTACAAGTTGAGGGACCGCTAGGTTCGTGCCCCGTGTCTCGTGTGGGGCATATCTTCACTGCTTAATGGTTATTCTATTCTCTCTCTTCGATTATGATTTCTAGTGATTTGATCATGTTGCTCTTGCTTCTGCTTTCCCTCTACCTGGATTTCACTTTCGATCCTGAGGTGGAAGACACATCATATCTTATTGGCTATCTCTTTCCTAAATGTTCAGTACTGTTGCTACCAGGCTAACCATATAGGATTTTCAATCTCTCTACACTTCATTATTTGGAGTCAGATCGCTATTTTCTTGCCTTCTTGGCTATCTCTTACTTTCTTGGCTGATCTGAGTTATTTTGTGATCCCAAATCGATCTCACATTTCAACTCTATTCTTTGACGTAATGTGTTCCTAGAGCGATCACACATTAGTCAAAGAGGGGCAAATGTATACACCTAAAAATGGTCACCTAAACTATTAGCCCCTTGCTAGCATTATTTGCTAAATTATCAATTGCTTATTCTTGATCAAATCCTATTTTATCATTTATTCGATTATTTTCTATGGGCTAACCATTTTATCCTAAGTTTTTATTTATTTAAAAGGAATATTTCCCCCCCTTTTAAATAAATAAAAGCCCCCACTTTTCATCTTATCCTAAGTTGCACAAATAAAGCATTATTCTTATTTTATAAAAAGAAGAAAAACACTTTTTGTCTTATATGGACACAAAAGTCAACTCTTATTTTCTCATTGGAGGATATTTGTGCACATGGATTGCTCCTCTTTCAAGCTCCACCCTTGATTAAATATTTTGCCTCTTAATCTCCATGGTCCATTCCTCCTCATTTCGTATAAAATGAGAGCTCTCTTCTTCATTTTCATATCTTAGGTTTTTATGCTAATGTTATGCTGTAGGCTTTCTAGGTACATTTGGAGCTTTTGAAGATTTGGAGCATTCTTGACTTTTGCATCTACATGTTATCATAATTTCATTTCTTGCATTATCATGGCATTCTTAGCTTAGATTTCCTTTATGCTTTAGATTAATTCATCTAGCTTAACTAGGAGGCTTTGTAATACTTGCATCTTTCATTTTCATAGCTTAGCTTGCATTTTCATTTCTAGCTTGCATTGCATTCTCATTTGATTCTTGAGGATATTGGCATTCTTGCCCTTGTCTTCATTGAATCTTCCATTGCATGGTTTACTAGCAAGGTTATAGGCCAAATAGCTCTAGCTGAGAGCATTCTTAAGACCCTTGCACTCCATGCCTAGGGAGCTATGGATCGATTTTTGAGACCTCATTCTTGAGTGTTCTTGAATGCAAAGATTAATAGAAGTGTGACACAATTATAGCACACATTTTTTCTCTTTGCTTTTATAGTAATCTTCTTCTTGGAATCCATGAAGAAGATTACATGAACAACACATTTTAAAGGTTCCAATGACATGTGTAGTACAAAGAGGTGATCTATCACATAACGACATGAGTATTTCTACTTCTCGACATCTTAAGCCTCTTCTAGAAGATTCTTCCATGACAGATATGGATGTTGATGTGGTTCATACTTATGGTGACCAACCCGACGTAGTTGATGAGTCTTGCGTAGGGTCTGACGAGTTTAATCCACGTATTGCTTTAGTGGATCACGTTGGTCCTTCTATGACAAGTCTATATCTTAATGCTTTTGGAGCTTACTCTATAGGCTTGACTTCTCTTGTCACCAAAGATGACATCCCTCACATAAATGCTATTGAACATGTCACTTCATTTCATCTCGCATCAACACCTGTTACTTCTTCCACCAACGAACTAGCAACAAAAAAGATTGAATCAACAATCAAGCATCACAGTCATCAAGTCAAATGAAAAGAGCAATGGTTGGATGGTGAAAACCACATTGTGGCGGTATTTGAACCTAAGAAAAGTAAAAAGAAAAGTCTGCTCAAGTATAATGATTATCAAATAAAAGATGACAAGTTGATTCTCTACAAAAAAAATTGTGAAATTCTTCAAGCATGATCTCATATCTGTTATACTTCAGCCCATTCCTAGAGCTGAGAAAAAATTTGCTAATGCCTTGGTTACTTCAGAGGATGACTCTCCTGCTCAAATATAGACACATCATATAATTGTGCTATAATTTTTTTGTCTCTGCTTTTATAGTAATCTTCTTCTTGGAAGCCAAGATTGTCCTTAAAACTGCGCAAGATCCCAAGCAAGCTTTTCCTTCCAAAAAAGTAGTTCCTTCAGCCACCCCCAGCCATGATCTTGTCCAACATTTGCAAAAGACACTAGCCCAGATATCTATCCTTGATTTTCTTCGGTTATCCCTTTCGCATAGAGAGATTCTTGATGAGGCTCTACGTACAACACGTGTTCCCAATGACATTGAACACATGTCATTCAAACACATGTTTTCTCTCTGCTTTTATAGTAATCTTCTTCTTGGAAGCCAAGATTGTCCTTAAAACTATGCAAGATCCCAAGCAAGCTTTTCCTTCCAAACAAGCAGTTCCTTCAACCACCCCTAGCTATGATCCTGTCCAACATTTGCAAAAGACACTAGCCTAGATATCTATCCTTGATTTGCTTCGGTTATCCCCTTCACATAGAGAGATTCTTGATGAGGCTCTATGTACAACACGTGTTCCCAATGACATTGATCTAGATCGATTTTAGGCTATGGTCAACCACATTTCATCTCCGCTATCTCTCTCCTTTTCTGCAGAAGATGACAAATCTATTGCTCACCCACATAATTTGGCTTTACACATAGAAGTTTTAGTCTACCACACCCGCGTCCCCCGAGTCCTGATAGACAATGGTGTAGGGTTAAATATTATTTCTTTCAATGTCATACAACAATTAGGTTTGTCAAAAATCCACCATTCAATTATAGACACATCATATCTTATTGGCTATCTCTTTCCTAAATGTTCAGTACTGTTGCTACCAGGCTGACCATACAGGATTTGCTATCTCTCTGCACTTCATTCTTTGGAGTCAGATCGCTATTTTCTTTCCTTCTTGGCTATCTCTTGTTTTCTTGGCTGATTTGAGTTATTTTGTGACCCCAAATCGATCTCACATTTCAACTCTATTCTTTGACGTAATGTGTTCCCAGATCGATCACACATTAGTCAAAGAGGGGCAAATGTATACACCTAAAAATGGTCACCTAGACTATTAACCCCTTGCTAGCATTATTTGCTAAATTATCAATTACTTATTCTTGATCAAATCCTATTTTATCATTTATTCAATTATTTTCTATGGGCTAACCATTTTATCCTAAGTTTTTATTTATTTAAAAGAATATTTCCTCCCCTTTTAAATAAATAAAAGCCCCCACTTTTCCTCTTATCCTAAGTTGCACAAATAAAGCATTATTCTTATTTTATAAAAAGAAAAAAAGTACTTTTTGTCTTATATGGACACAAAAGTCAACTCTTATTTTCTCATTGGAGGATATTTGTGCACATGGATTGCTCCTCTTTCAAGCTCCACCCTTGATTAAATCTTTTGCGTCTTAATCTCCATGGTCCATTCCTCCTCCTTTCCTTTAAAAGGAGAGCTCTCTTCTTCATTTTCATATCTTAGGTTTTTATGCTAATGTTATGCTGCAAGTTTTCTAGGTACATTTGGAGTTTTTGAAGATTTGGAGCATTCTTGGCTTTTGCATCTACATGTTATCATAGTTTCATTTCTTACATTATCATGGTATTCTTATCTTAGATTTCCTTTATGCTATAGATTAATTCATCTAGCTTAACTAGGAGGTTTTGTAATACTTGCATCTTTTATTTTCATAGCTTAGCTTGCATTCCCATTTCTAGCTTGCATTGCATTCTCATTTGATTCTTGAGGATATTGGCATTCTTGCCCTTGTCTTCATTGAATCTCCCATTGCATGGTTTAGTAGGAAGGTTATAGGCTAAATAGCTCTAGTTGAGAGCATTCTTAAGACCCTTGCACTTCATGCCTAGGGAGCTATGGATCAATTTTTAAGACCTCATTCTTGAGTGTTCTTGAAATTAAGGATTCATAGAAGTGTGACACAATTTTAGCACACAATCTTACCCTATTAGGAATAACATATTAGATCAGCTAGATCTACCTAGTTATAGGATTTTGACAACACTAATGAAGTGTGTACTTAGTTAAGAGATTTACATAAGATTGTTAAGTCTACTTTGTTAAGAGATTTTATTAAAAACTCTACTACAATTGTCAGAAAGTAATAGGCAATTATCTGCTAGTTTGATAACTCAATTGTCTGAAATAGATCCATAGATGCTCATAAAAATATCACTTTGACTGTGATGATTCACTACTTTTTTCTGCTCAGTAGCCTTCTTTGATTCTACTCAATCTGATATCATTTGTACTCTGTTTTGTTCTGAAAACTGATTGACTTAAAGTTAGGCAATGGCTTCAAGTGCTCCATGATTCATATATATCAATTCGCTAACTTCTCATAAAATGATACAAACATACAAAATATAGTGTTCTATTTTTTTCACCTTAGCAAAAATTAGGTTACAAAAATAATCATAACCCTAAGATCTACGGTGCAAAATTAACCTAGATCAACTATTTCAAATAAGATAAACATTACATTTAATGAGTATCTTTTACAATAAATGCTCCTCGATCTTGGTAAACTACTTTACAATCTGTTGTAACTATTTGCATAGAAGAATGTGCCATTTCAAATTACTATGCCATTTTCTATGATCATCGGTAAACACTGTATAATCTTCTTGGTGTATACTGCAATGCTCGGTGTTTATTTTCTGTCGGTGTCAGTGTTCTTGATGCTTGGTGAACTGTGTGATGCTTAGTGTAAAGGCTTTACCGACTGCTCTGTCTTACTTCTGGTTACCGACCAACTCAATATAAGTGACCGACCGACCTGTTTAATATCCTTTGATACTAATGACAACCTTAAATGCTCAATAGAGATTAACATACCTTTGCAACAAAATAAGAAGCTTCAAATATATTTAACTCAAATACATTGCCTCTAGATTTAGTACCAGTTGCAATCAAATTTCTTGTCTTACTTCTAATAAAATATTTCTCATCAATGAATTTCAATTGATAACCCTTGTCCATCAGCTATCCAACACTCAACAAGTTATGCTTAGCCCATCAACAAGTAGTACATTGTCATTATTAGTCTTTCCATCCAAAGAAATAGATCCTACTCCAATGATAAGCTTAGGAACATTGTCTCCAAATCTCACAACACCACCATTATACTTATTTAGTTTAACAAACTTATTTTTATGTCTACTCATATGATGTGAGCAACCACTATTTATAACCCATTCAAATTTCTTATCAACATGTGACACTAAAGCTCTTTCCTCATGTAATGGTTTTTCATCTTTGATTGCAATAAATCCAATCTCCTCACTATCAAAATCATCATCAGAAACACCTTCACTAGCATAATAACATTCTTTTTCTTTTGAATGCTTAGGTTTGTAAAACTCATATTTATGCTTAGAAACTCTTGTAGGACATCTAGATGAAAAGCGACGTATCTTATTACATGAAAAACATTTCTGAATAAGGTTAGATTGTATCACCTTATTGAATGGGGGAAATATGAGATCTACTTCTAAATCCAAATTTCCAAAGGACAGATCCAAAATGATCAACCAAAAGGTTAATGCACAATTGAATCAATCTAAGAAGAATATGAAGGAGGAAAAAAACCTTATATTTCACTATAAGGAAAACGTGCTTGAAATCTAAAATAATTGAAAGGCAAATACTAACCTCAAAATAGGGTAGATCTGGAAAATGCTGATTTCTAGTGTCTGTGTGTAGTTTCAGGCAATATTGCAACCTATTTCAAACTGGAAATGTTGAGATGAAGAAAACCCAAAAAAAATTTATCTCTCTAACAGCAAGTAGTCTTTTAGCCCGATAAAAGGTCAAAGACTACTTCAAGATTTTGAAGGTCATCCTTAACTTTGTTCGAAGATCTTGAAAGTTCACCGAAAAGGTTATCCAAATCCAAGCTCAAATTCGCAGTTCCACACTTGTACCTCCAAGAAAAAGAGATTTTTTGTTGTTTGTTTGGGGGGGTTTGCCTTGATCAAACCCCGGTTTGGAATCAATCTTAATATTGAAATTGAAATGGAAATGCTAGCAAGTAGTAGAAGTAGATCTAACGATGAAGCTATGTAATTCAATAGATATGCAATTGTATTTCAAATGTAAACAAGTATATTGATATGAAAGCTTAGCATAACACTAACAAATGTAAATCAAAACCTCCATGATTGTATGCTTGGAATCCACCTTGATAGAAGAATGAATGGATCTAGAAGATGGACAAAGGATCTTCAAGGAAGATCACACCAACATGATGGATAGATCTAGGGTTTGAATGATGAATCTTGCATGCTTGAACCAAATCCTTTCAATGTCTTGAATCCTTGAATCCTTGATCTTCAATGGAGAACTTGAATGGAGAAGAGGACTTTAATGGATGATTTCTTGAAATGCTTGATAAAATCCTTGATTGATCTTACTTGAGAGCTTGAGTGCTTCATGGCCAAAGGAGATATGAAAAAGTGATGGAGAAAATGAGAAAGGAAGGCTTCCTTTTATAGTGATCTAGGGCACAAACCTCTAGAGAAGGCCGACATTGGGGAATTAAATCCCAATTAACCTTAACCCCTAGAAATGGACCCATATTAAATGCAATTTAAAATTTTACCATCCCAAAATTCAAAATGGATGACTCAGATGCGGGAAAAAGAATATTTCAGAAACCCGATAACCGAAAATCAGAAAATCTTGAAATTAGAACCCTAGGTCAAAGACAAGGTAGACCCCACCCTAGGTTAGGGTTGAGGTCATCCCTGACCTAGGTTAGGGTCTAGGTCATCATTGACCCTCAAGGTCATCTTTGACCTTGATGTCAAAATAACTAGGACCTCAATCCAGAATGCTAGGAAATGCAAAAATATACTGAAAACAGGGACAAAGAGAAGCAGAATGGGGGGAAAAAGTTAGATCCAAGCAAAGAGATGATAAAGATGCTTGACATGACCCAATAATACTTACTCGAAGGACTAAACACTCTTATCATGGAATTGCTTCCATTTTAAGATGATACATTAAGCCCCCACTTTAGCAAGAGTATGGACTCGATCCAAACTCTTGGTAAAGGAGAAGAAAGAAGAGATCCAAGTGGATTCACAATGAGATAAAATAAATCTTAGCTAAGGACACAAGCCCCCAAACTGAGGATTCTAACTCCACATATGCGCACGAGGGTGTCAATAGAACAAGGGTCAGTACAAACAACCCAAATCATTTAGCATAATAAACCTTGCTAAGAAATATTTCTCATACCAATATCATATTTGGAAAGCTATCATAAGAGCATAAATGATTACATAAGAAAGATAAGAGCAACACTATAAATAACATAGCTTCATGATCCTATCCTACTAGCATGAAAGTGAAGAGAGAGAAAGGGAAAAGAGTGATTACCTCGCCTGGTAAGATGCACACCTTACCATGAATCACCCTGGAGGGAGAGCCCAATAGGTTCACTCATAAACTATGCTTGAAATTGTAATGCATCTTTTGACGGCTTCTGGAATACTCATAGATCCACCTTCTTGTATCACTATGAATATGAAATGTGTGTCTCATCAAGATTTAACAACTTATGTGTGTTACCTTCGAAAGATTTAGCATATAAATGCGTGTCTTTTTAGGATTTAGAAACTTATGTGTGTTACCTTCCAAGATTTAGCATATTGGAAAATTTCAAAAATGCATGTCTCCTTAGGATTTATCAAATTATGTGTTACCTTCGGAAGATTTATCATATAAATGCATGTCTTTTCAAGATTTAGCAACTTATGTGCGTTACCTTCCAAGATTTAGCATATAAAAGTAAAAGAAAAACTACAGTACAAGGGAGACCCTATATATGCCACCCTCCTTATCATGGTAGTCTACTAGACGGGATAAGGAAGAGGAAGAGGATACCTACTTCACAATGCAAGGAGATATCTTGTTTACAACAATGTACACCATATTCTTAGTGAGGGATAGTGACCCCAACATCCAAGAGCATAGATAATCATGAAAAGAATATATCACTCATGGAAAAAAGATCCTCAAAGAAAGAGATCTTATCAACAAGACCCCCACCAAAGAGGAGTGCTTTAGATAAAACATCATCTTTCAATAGCGGGAACAAAGATTCAATCATCAAGCCCCCTATAAACAAGAGGAAAGAGGAATCTTTGGAATGAACGAAACAACCCTAACACCAAAGCAAGGGTGAAAATTTATAAAGAACATAATTTGCAACATAGAGAAGGAGTGACAACTTAGGACAACAACTTCTCATATAAGAAGGTTATCCATAGTCAAAATATATGTCCATATGATGAAATTACAATATAAACAAAGACCACTAAGCTAAGGAAAGGCAGTTCCCTAGACAAAGAGAGAAGAAATAAACTTCCCCCCAGTGATAGAAACAAGGTGTATCTTTGTAAAATAAATGTCTTAGAAAATATATCTTGAATAAAATCTATGGATAATTATAAGCATAATGCAACACCGTAGAAAGATAGGAGAGAAAGAATACCAATTAAGCTCAAGACACCATATATGCTAAAAGCCTAACGGATCCTAGGAGACTAGATGAAAATACACATCTTGCCCCCCAGTCATGAGACAAGAGGGAAGAGAATATCTATATTATATCAGGATGAGGGGAATCCCCTATATCAAAATTATGATGGAATTGTAAAACTGCACGAGAATGAGGTATAATTCCTAAAGCAGCTCTTTCTCTAACATATAACTTGAAATGTTTGCAATCAACAAGTAAATGTGTATTGCTATAATGAAAAGGACATTTATATTTGTATAAAGCATCTATCAGCATAGGTCTAAAGATTTATTTCTTGGAATTCATTAACTCAACATATACCTTCTTAGCCACTTCTTGTTGAATATTAGGATTTTTTTTTTTAGGTGTAGGGAGTAGAATATGAAGAGGAGGATGATGATCAACATCACCTACCTTGACTTGAGATTTTGAACAACCAACACCATACAAGTCCTGTTTAGGGGGGATATGAACTGGAAACCTAATACCATACTCATTAACTCTAAGCCCTAAACCTCTATAACCTTATTTAGTCACCATATTATATCTGGTAGTGTACATAGCATGTAAACCTTCTACAAGAGGTGATTGTTTATCATGTTCATGAGTAAAGGTTGCATAAGGTGGAATAATAGGTTTTGAAGAAGTTTTTGTACCCTTTCCTTTAATATCATCATGAATTGGAGGAGAAGGTAAATCAAAGAATTCTTGCACATCTTCATCTTGAACTATAGCTTGAATCCCATCATAAGTATGGGAAGAACTAGGGATAGCAGATGGAGAATTAGGTATCGGATTAGGAATAGAAAGATTAGGAATCAGATTATGATTAGGATTCGGAATATTAGGAGATGGTGTATCATCTACCAAATTTTTCACATAATAAAAAAGGATAATAAGTGATGCGGGAGCATCTTGGGTCTTTGGCAATCTTGCATCAACCAAAAACATTTTCTGATTTTTGTACCTGTTTGCTATTGTTTTCTTTATATCTTTTCATTTGATGGTTTCATGATGTTAAAAGCTTACATTATTTTTAGGACCTATTTTTGAACCTTCTCCTATGAGCACATAAAGTTTGGATGGACTGTTTCAAAGTTACAGCTATTTTCCTTGCCATCGGAACAATGTTTTCCTGCAGTTTTGGTGCTGATTGTTCATGTTGGTTCTCTTGATCCATAAGGAATTTTATTTTTCTCACTTAGGTAATTGAATAGGACCTAAATTAATACCATTTTACAAGAGAGTAGCTTCCAATTCATTATGAGTCAAAAGTTATGGGCTTTTTGGCACAGGACCTATTTTCTGCCAATTTCATGTCCGAGCGGTTCCTGCAGTTTTGGTGCTGATTGTTCATGTTGGCGACCTTGATCTATAAGAAATTTTATTTTTCACACTTAAGGACTTAAATTGGACATAAATTAATATCATTTCCCAAGAGTGAAAACTCCAATTCATTATGAGTAAAAGGTTATGCCTATTTTTCCTCAAGACCTATTTCCTGCCAGTTTTTGGGTGAAATGTGTGATGTTTCTTCTTGCGATGTTCCGTGTGGTCATATGAGACCTTGCACACTTAAATAAATGTTCTTGGGTCAAGTTAGGACCTAAATCCAAATGTGCATCAATTTATATTCATTCTAGCATTAGTTTTGGTTTAAATCTTGAGACTGGACCTATATTGTAATTAAATGCCTGACTGGCCGACTTGTGGCTTAGCTGGCTATATAAGGGGTCTAGATTGATGTAGTAGAGGATCATGGGGAGATATAGGAAGTATTATCAAGATACATCATTGGAGAAAAAGATAAGATGCAAGCTATAATTCTGAATTCATAATTCTCATTGTATAAGGCTGAAACTCGAAAGGCCTCACAACCGGGCATGTTGAAAGAAATTATATAATTCTCTATTGTTGCTGCCAGTTGATTGTCTCATATCCATTGTGTTTCCATTTATTTCATGTGATATTATATTGCTTCCATTGTGTAACTTTGAGCAAGGGCTTGTTGTGGATTCAAGTGGACTCAATTTTGCTTGATTCTACTTGTATCTACCCTGCCCCTGCGTCAAGTGGTATCATAGCGAGTTCTTTCTTGTGGATTGGATCATGGAGAACCTTATTGGATTTGGTTGTAGGGTGGTAGATCTAAGATCTGACCTATAACTTGTAGAAGGTTACGATCTTGTTGGAACCTAATTGTCAAGATGGTTCATGGTAGAGGAAATGATAATGCTATCATGAATATGTTGAGGCAAATTGCAACTAGGCTTGAAGCTGTAGAGACAGCCCAGAGAAGAGGAGCACATCTTGAAGATGTTAGTGATGAAGAAGAAGAAGCAGCACCTAATGTTGAACCTGAAGTTGAACAAGATGAGGAAAGACTTTTGAGAGTTTTGTCTAAGGCTAACTCCAGACCTGCAGTTGAAGTTGCTTGCTATGATGGAAGACTTGAGACCGATACACTTTTGGATTGGATCTCTGAGATGGATAAATAATTTGAGTATGAAGGTACTCCTGATAATAAGAAGGTTAAGATAGCAGTCACAAATTGAAAGGGCATGCATCTCTTTGGTGGGATCATTTGCAAACTGAGAGACAAAAGAGAGGAAAAGAAAAGATCAAAACATGGATGAAGATGCTTGGAAAGATGAAGAAGAAGTTTCTTCCAGCTGACTACCAAGTTAGTCTGATGAGAAAGATGCAAAATCTGAGACAAAAGGACATGAGTGTGAAATAATATACTGAGGAATTTTACAAATTGGATATCAGATCTGGACATGTGGATGATGAAGTTGAGAAGGTGGCTAGATATCTGAATGGCCCAAGGATATCTATTCAAGATGAGATTAGTTATGTGAAGATTGATAGTGTGGAAGAAGCATACCAATTTTCTTTGAAGGCTGAAGAAAGATTGACAAAAAGACATGATCAAAGACAAAGAGGAAGAGGTGGCAGATTTCAGAGAAGTAGAGGTAGATCTAATGGAGAAAGTAGAAGATTTGAAAATTCAGTACAAGATAAAGGATGGGAAGATGACCCTACTAGTAAAAGAGGTAATTACTCTAGAGGTAGCTATACTGGTTACTCTAGGAATAACAATAATGGTAGAAGAGAAGAGAAATCTTGGTTTAAAGGTACTTGTTACAAATGTGGTGAAGAAGGACATAGAGCTTTTGAATGTACTAACTCTGGAAAGAAGACTGGAGGTAATGGTAGAAATAATTTGGCTTGTGAAGAAGTTGAGGAAATGTCTAATGAACCTGAACATGGTGAGAACTTGATGCTAAGAAGGATCTTGTGGAATGAAGAAGCTGATGAGGAACCTATTTTGAGGAAAAGTTTGTTCAGAACCAAATGTAAGATCGTTGATAAATGTTGCAAGGTAATCATTGATAGTGGAAGTTCTAATAATTTTGCATCTGAAGAGCTGGTTAGCAAATTATAGTTGCAAAGATTGAAACATCCTAAGCCTTACCATATTGCTTGGATCCAGAAGGAGCATAAACTACTTGTAAGTGAACAATGCCTTGTTAAATTCAAAATTGGGAATTATCATGATGAAGTCTTGTGTGATATTATGCCTATGGATTGTTGTCATATTCTTTTGGGTAGACCTTGGCAGTATGATAGGAAAGCTTTGCATGATGGTAGATTGAATCAATATACTATTTGGATGGATGGAAAGAAACAAGTGTTATTGCCTTTGGTAGAGAAGTTTGATGAAGGTCACTATACTACAGCCAGAGTATGCTTGTTTGATGATAAAACATTTACAAGTGAAATGAAAAACAAAATATTTGCCTGAAGCATAAAAGTGGACAGTCAAATAAGGTTGCTGATGCCTTGAGCCAAAGAATAAGTTTGCTGACAGAGATGAGAGTTGAGGTAATTGGTTTTGATGATTTGAAGAGTTTGTATGAGTCTGACATTGATTTTGCAGAACCTTGGAAAGCTTGTAAGGAACACACAGTAAGTGATAAGTGGTCTGATTATTTCATTCAAGAAGACATGTTGTTTGAAGGAGTTCAGTTGTGCATACCTAGAGGATCTATGAGAGAGAACATAATGAAGGAGAAACATAGCGGTGGACTTGTTGGACATTTTTGGATTGATAAGACAGTGAATTTGATTTCAAAAAGATACTTTTGGCCACAGATTTAAAGAGATGTACAGAGAATGGTTAGAGGTTGCAGAATTTGTCAAGTAGCAAAAGGAACTAGTCAGAATTTGGGATTGTATAAACCTTTGCCTGTACCTAATAGACCTTGGGAAGATGTGAGTATGGACTTTGTTCTTGGATTGCCTAGAACTCAGAGAGGTAATGATTCTATTTTGGTAGTGGTTGATAGATTTTCTAAGATGGCTCATTTCATACCTTGTAAGAAGACATCTAATGCATTGCATGTAGCTGAATTATTCTTCAAGGAAGTGGTAAGATTGCATGGTTTGCCTAAATCTATTGTTTCAGACAGAGATGCTAAGTTTACTGGTTATTTTTGGAGGACACTTTGGAAGAAGATGAATACTGATTTGAAGTTTAGTTCTACATTTCACCCTCAGACAGATGGACAGACTGAAGTTGTGAATAGAAGTTTGGGAAACTTGTTGAGATGTTTAGTTGGAGAGAAACCTGCTAATTGGGATTTGATTTTGGCACAAGCAGAGTTTGCATATAATAATTCAGTGAATAGAAGCACTAAGAAGACACCATTTGAGATTGTTAATGGATTTCATCCTAAGGGAACCATAGAGTTGAGAGATTTACCTACTGAGACCAGAAGAAGTGCTGAAGCTGATCATTTTGCAAAATACATGAGAACTTTACATGATGAAGTTAAAAACAATTTGGAGGACAGTAATCTAAAATATAAACAAAGAGTAGACAAGAGAAGGAGACATAAATCATTTGAAATTGGAGATGAGTTTATGATTCATTTGAAGAAGAATAGATTTCCATTTGGTACCTACAACAAGCTGAAAATGAAGAAGTTTGGACCTTATAAGATTCTGAAGAAGTTTGACAGTGGAAATGCTTATGAAGTAGAATTGCCAGAGGACATGGATATATCACCTATATTTAACATTGCTGATATATTTGAGTACATTGAATCAAATGAAGAGATAGAAGATGATCCAGATTATCCTAAAAAAAATAAGGATAGCATTGAGAAGATCTTGAATAGCAGAGTTGGCAAGAGTACAAGAGGAAAAGACTACATGGAATATCTAGTTCAGTGGAAAGATAAGCTAGTTAAGGATAGTTCATGGATTACACAAGCTAAGTTGGATCTTTATGATTCAGGTCAGAATATGAGTAGTGCTTAATGTGGACATCAGTTCTTTATTTACCCCAAGTGTCTGATGCAGGAGCATCTTGGGTCTTTGGTAATCTTGCATCAACCAAAAATATTTTCTGATTTTTGTACCTGTTTGCTGTTGTTTTCTTTATATCTTTGCATTTGATGGTTTCATGGTGTGAAAAGATTACATTATTTTTAGGACCTATTTGGGAATCTTCTCCTATGAGCACATAAATTTTGGATGGACTGTTTCAAAGTTACAGCTATTTTCCTTGCCGTCAAAATAGTGTTTTCCTACAATTTTGGTGCTGATTGTTCATGTTGGTTATCTTGATCCATAAGGAATTTTCTTTTGCACACTTAAGGACTTGAAGAGGACCTAAAGTGCCACCATTTTCCAAGATCACAGCATCAAATTCATTATGAATCAAAAGTTATTGGCTTTTTGGCACAGGACCTATTTTCTGCCAGTTTCACGTCTGAGCGGTTCAAGCATTTTTGGTGCTGATTGTTCATGTTGGAGACCTTGATCTATAAGGAATTTTATTTTTCACACTTAAGGACTTAAATTGGACCTAAAGTACTATCATTTTCCAAGAGTGTAAACTCCAATTCATTATGAGTAAAAAGTTATGCCTATTTTGCCTCAGGACCTATTTCTTGCCATTTTTTGGGTGAAACGTGTGGTGTTTCTTCTTGCGATGTTCCGTGTGCTCATATGGGACCTTGAGCACTTAAATGAATGTTCTTGGGTCAATTTATGACCTAAATCCAAAGGCCCATCAATTTATATTCATTCTAGCATTAGTTTTGGTTTAAATCTTGAGACTGGACCTATATTGTAATTAAATGCCTGACTGGCCGACCTGTGGCTTAGCTGGCTATATAAGGGGTCTAGATTGATGTAGTAGAGGATCATGGGGAGATATAGGAAGGATTATCAAGATACATCATTGGAGAAAAAGATAGGATGCAAGCTATAATTCTGAATTCATAATTCTCATTGTATAAGGCCTCACAGCCGGGCATGTTGAAAGAAATTATATAATTCTCTGTTGTTGTTGCCAGTTGATTGTCTCATATCCATTGTGTTTCCATTGATTTCATGTGATCTTATATTGCTTCCGTTGTGTAACTTTGAGCAAGGGCTTGTTTTGGATTCAAGTGGACTCAATTCTGCTTGATTCTGCTTGTATCTACCCTGCCCCTGCGTCAATAAGTCTACCACATGAATCTTTAATGAAATTTTTGAATGTAGGGAGTCTAGTATTGGTTAATTTCACAAAAGCATAGGCAAGTACAAAATGAAGTTTCATCAACATAATGAAATGATGATACTCTCATAAACATCATAAGTATGATAATTAGATGCTAAAATAAGGGTAATAAAGAACATGACCACACACCAAAGCATCTTAACAATCACCATAGTAAATGAAAATGCAATAAATGTGTTTATATTTTACTGAATATATAGATTTTTTTGTATTTTTGAATTAAAAATGCAAGATCATAAACTAAATCTAATCTTAAAGGGAAATCTAACACCAAAAAGAAAGAGAGTAAGTATGTCGGGTTCACCAAAATGAATAATGAAGGTGACCACACAAGGGAATACAAAGGAAGATCTAACACAATAGAGCATCTAAATCCATAGAAGAAAGGAGGGTAAGCATGTCGGGTTCACCAAAATGAATAATGTTAGATTGTATCACCTTATTGAATGGGGGAAATATGAGATCTACTTCTAAATCCAAATTCCAAAGGAGAGATCCAAATCGATCAACCAAAAGGTTAATGCACAATTGAATCAATCTAAGAAGAATATGAAGAAGGAATAAAACCTTATATTTCCCTATAAGGAAAACGTGCTTGAAATCTGAAATAATTGAAAGACAAATACTAACCTCAAAATAGGATAGATTTGGAAAATGCTGATTTATGGTGTTTGTGTGCAGTTTCAAGCAAGTCTACAACCTATTTTGGACTGGAAATGCCGAGATGAAGAAAACCCAGAAAAAATTTATCTTTCTGATAGCAGGGCAAAGACTACTTTGAGATTTTGAAGGTCATCCTTGACTTTGTTTGTAGATCTCAAAATTTTTCCGAAAAGGGTATCCAAATCCAAGCTCAAATCCGCAGTTCTACACCTGTACCTACAAGAAAAAGAGAGCTTTTGTTATTTTTTTGGGGGGGGGTTTACCTTGGTCAAACCCCAGTTTGGAATCAACCTTAATATTAAAATTGAAATGGAAATTCTAGTAAGTAGTAGAAGTAGATCTAACGATGAAGCTATGTAATTCAATAGATATACAATTGTATTTCAAATGTAAACAAGTATATTGATATGAAAGCTTTGAGCATAACACTAAAAAATGTAAATCAAAACCTCCATGATTATATGCTTGGAATCCACCTTGATAGAAGAATGAATGGATCTAGAAGATGAACAAAGGATCTTGAAAGAAGATCACACCAGCATGATGGCTAGATCTAGGGTTTGAATGATGAATCTTGCATACTTCAACCAAATCCCTTCAATGTTTTGAATCCTTCAATCCTTGATCTTCAATGGAGAATTTTAATGGAGAAGAGGACTTGAATGGATGATTTCTTGAAATGCTTGATGAAATGCTTTCTTGATCGTACTTGAGAGCTTAAGTTTTTGATGGCCAAAGGAGATATGAAAAAGTGATGGAGAAAATGAGAGAGGAAGCCTTCCTTTTATAGTGATCTATGACACAAACCTCTAGAGAAAGCCGACATTGGGGAATTAAATACCAATTAACCTTAACCCCTAGAAATGGACCCATATTAAATGCAATTTAAGGATTTACCATCTCAAAATCTAAAATGGCCGACCCAAAGGTGGGAAAAAGAATATTTCTGAAACCTAATATCCGAAAATTAGAAAATCCTAAAATTTGAACCCTGGGTCAAAGATGAGGTAGACCCCACCCTAGGTTAGGGTCGAGGTTTTCCCTGACCTAGGTCAGGGTCTAGATCATCATTGACCCTCAAGGTCATCTTTGATCTTGAGGTCAAAAAACCCAGGACCTCAATCTAGAATGCTAGGAAATGCAAAAATATACTGAAAACAGGGATAGAAACAAGCAAAATGGGGGGAACAAGTCAAATCTAAGAAAAGAGATGATCAAGATGCTTGACATGACCCCAGACTACTTACTCAGAGGGCTAAACACTCTAATCATGGAAGTGCTTCCATTTAAGATGATACGATTTCAAATGTAACTTTCCTTCAAACTTACCCTTACCTCTCTTTTCTCTTCTAGCGATCAGGGCAACAATTTTATCTAGATTTCCTTCTTCTTCTTGTATTTGTTCTCAGTCATCAACATACTCACCAAGCTCTTCTTTCATATTACCATTGTTGGTGCTTGCAATTCCACATAATGTTTTTTTGTGTGCAGATGCCTTAAATGTTGTTTCAACTCTAGGTAACGAATCTCCCATCTCTGCAACCTCAAAGGTAGTTAGCTTTTCAATCAACATCTCTCTACTAAAGTTTTTTTTCAAAGGTATAATATCTTCTATAGCCTAAACTTTATACTTGTAAATAGGTTTCAATGATCTAAGAATTTTTTCAATGACTTCTTCCTCTTCATAAGTGCCTCCATAATTTCTGATTCCAATCACAACCTCAGTAATTCTTTGTAGATAAGCCCTAATGTTTTCATCATCTTTCATTTTCAAATTCTTCATCCTTGTTTTCCAGTTCTATAACTTTGCTTGCTTATTAAACTTGTCTCCTTCATATAATTTTTGTAATCTTCCTCAAATTTTGTGTTCTGAATCCAGATCTTTCACCTCAGTAAATTCTCCTTCAGAAAGTGTGTTGATCAATGCTTCCCTTGAGACGATGTTATATGAAAATATCTTCTTTTCTTCGTGAGTAGCTTTATCTAATTCATCCTCAGCCTTCATGGTTACCTCATTCTTTGTGATCATCTAGTAGTCGATACCCAAACATAGAAAATATGTTCGCATCTTGTTCTTCCAACTATCAAAGTTTTTAGGATCAAATTTTAAACTATCGTTCCTATAGAATGCCATTTCCAAGATCACCTCAAGCTTTTAAGATTTCTCTCTAAGGACTAGTATCCCTGATAGCAATTGTTAGGAATAACAGTCCACCAACACAACTTAGAGGGGGGTGAATCAGTTGTGAGATAGATTATTAAACTTTAAACTTTAAATAGCATATACACCAAATCAAATGATAACATAGTAAATTACAACATAATAACACAATATTTTGTTGTCGAGGAAACCCTGTTAAAGGTGAAACCCCAGTGGGAATTAGAACCCACAAATGATGTATTGATAGTATAGTATCCTTGTTAAAAGATCTAGCCCTGTTAGGAGCTTATTAAAACATTATAGTACATAGACCCTGTTAAAGGACGGGCCCTGTTAGGAGTCAAAGAAATGTAGGCTCACTACCCAAAGAAGGTTATGTCCACCTCCAAAACTCATTATTTGCAACACAAGTGTATATAAAGGAAATACACAATCCCTGTGAATTGTCTAATAGCAACTATCTTTGATTCATCATTTCCAATGAAGTATAAACTATCATTTTCTCTACATCTAGCAAATACAAGCTCCCAGCTTCCACAATCCTCTTTTACAATTCTTACACACTACCCATCTTTTCAAAAGAAATCTTACATATATACCCTATTACAATAAATGATCAGGTCAACTAATTAGTCTTTCCTAATATACAAATAATTACATAACCCCTTGCTAAGATACACATGGTATCTATAACAAGTATACAATAATTACACTTCAACAATTAAGGTCCAACATTTTTAATCCATGCTCGCTATCCATAATACAAGCTACAACTCTGAATTCGGCCCCAAATAGGTCTCCTCTAGAACACATGCCATAAATAATGTCATCATGCTTCCCATGACTTTCTAAGATCAAAGAATGTTCCTCAATAAGTTATCTGACATCCCTTAAGCTTGCATACACTGAATCCACATGTCTTGTAAGATACACTCAAAACATAGAGACTAACTCTATCAAATTCTATTTTCACAGTCCAGAAACCAATCTTCACCAAATCTTTTGTTACTCAACCAATATGAAATATTACAGCATGTGATCTTAGATATAATATCATAATACTTCCTTGTACATAAACCCATGTTTTCTCATTCTGAATCAACCGTACAGTATCTATACACTGTAATAACTAGTATGTCCTCTTCATAGAAACATATGTTGACATCAGTGACAAAACATGAATGACAACAACATTAGTAACCAATTCCAACAACATCCAATAGGTATGCCCCAAAAGCCTCCACATCATAATTTACAGAACTGAAAAAATGGGAGACCCCCATATCAGTTGCATCAATATCAAAGTTACAATAGGAACAACTAAAGGAATAATAATAATCAGAACAATAATGGCCAGAGCTAGAATTATGAATATTTGGTTGTTGTTCCCCCTTCATCAATACCATTATAGCCTATTCCACCTAATTCTAATAGAGAATTAGTGGCAACTTAGAACAACTTTGTGAAGGGCCTGAATGCATGGTGTTTTACATGTAACAACATTCATATGCCCATAGATTATCCAAGGAGAAATCTACGGCAATAGATAGAAGAAAAAAGGTCCTAGGAGTGACTCCTAACACTAGTAATTATTACTACTCTTCCTTGGGGATGGAAAATTCAATGATGAAAACCCAAATGGAGGAGATGTCCTTGGAGAAAGAGTCAAAAATGTATCCTTCCCATTCTCTTTTCTCATGGATGGCGGACATAAATGATGTGGTTTTCACAAACCAAGAATCTACCTCAAAAATGCCACAACTCTAGTCAGACTACAACACCCATTCAAAATAGAGGTTTACTAAAGAAGTACCCTTTCCAGTCCTACCAAGAAGGACCATTCTATTGTTCACATCCAAGATTTCAAGTAAACAAACATGCTTGTCCATAAATTTAGTTGTAGCTGCCCCAAGAAAAAAGAGATCTCAGCCCCTGGAAGTTGAAAGATCTAAAGGCCCCCTTGGAGATGAAGGTGGACATAGTGGAATAGTAAAAAATATCCCCCACACATTTATCCATTTTAGATGTGCTCAAAATTCCTAAGAAGAAATAACTATTGAAGGAAGCTCTCAATAACTAGGATAAGAAAGTTGGGGTAGAGGTTGTTGCTAAGAAAATAAGATTGAAGGAAAATATACTTGTCTTAGGGCCATACATCCCACAAGTCTAGAAGTCAATTGTTTTGGTCAATTCTAACAACATGACATAAGATAAGGAAAAAGGTAAAACTAAACCCATGTCTTTCTTTCTTACCTTAATAGTAGGAGATAAGATATACATAATTCAATGATAAACTCATGGGCTAGTAACACTATCATTCCTAATAAAATAGCAGAGGACCTCCATGTCAAGTATGAGCCTTCCAATAGGAGAATTATGCAATTGGATGGGAAGAAAGTCTAGTCCATAGGAATAATAAAGGAGCTTCCCTTCACTATTTTTCCTACCCAAATATCACATTCCCATAGGAAGTTGTAATTATTGATATTCCCCTTGTTTTTGTGTCTTCCTTTTGAGAGATTTTATAGCCAAAATAGGAGGTTACCTATCACATGAATGGTCCCATTTGATGCAAAGGACCAAACATGGAGCTGCGGGTAAAGTCTTGGTAGAGCCCATGCATGATAATCATGTAGTAGATGATTTTGTACTCAAGTTTGAGACTACCCACACCTTCATTTCCAAAGAAAAAATGTACTTTAATGAAATTGAAGGATGAAGAAGTGACTTGGACTAGAACTAAAGAAGAAGAGATCTTATTGAATAATTTATTTGAAGATGATCCTTTCAAAAAATTTCATGCTACCGGGTTGGGTACCTATGTAATATTTGATGAAGATCATCTAATGCCAAGAGTCACAAACAAAGAAGAAAACAAATACATAAACTTCTGGGCATCCAAATGCTAGACCATGTATTTTGATGGGGCTAGGTGTTAGATAGGTTTCAATGTTGGTATTCACCTAATTTTCCCTCCAAGGGAAGAAGTAAAAAAGGATTTCTATTTTCAATTCAGTTTGACAAAAAATGAAGCATAATATGAAGGACTAGTCTGAGGATTAGATTTGGTTGAAAGAAAGGAAATCAAGAAACTTAAAGTGTTTGGTGACTCTGTGTAAATAGTGAAACAATTTTGCAATACTTATACAGCTAAGATTCCTTTGATGAGATCCTACTGCCATAGGATATGGGACTTGATAAAAAAAATTGATGCTTTTGATATCAAAGTCATTCCAATTTAGCTGAACATTGAGACTGACCATTTAGCCATGATCGGTTCCCACTTTAAACTTGTCACTAAATTATTTACAGATGAGTATTTAGTTTGAGTGATAGTAAGGCCCTCCATATTAGACAATGATAATCACTAGCAGGTGTTTTAGATGATGACCATATTGCTTTGTTTATCCAACAAGTTGGAGGATTCCTTGATCAACTACAACCTAAAATAGAAGAAGCCTATGAGGATTAGGTCATTCAACTTAGAGGAAATAAACTTCCCCAAGGCCTATTAAACTTGGAAATATTTTTTATTGTGATGATGCCAAAAGGGACAAACAAATTTCATCGTAGATCATAAGGATTGTGAAGAGTTAGATGTCAGAGATAGTAGGAAGCTCAAAGATGGAAAAGATGTAGCTGAGGTGGATAGGGAAAGACTCAGATAAATGCACCAAAAGTATAATGGATTCATAGCATGGACCTATGATGATCTAAAAGGTTACAATATAGACATTATTAAACACACTATTAAATTAGCAGATGGAATGAAGCCCATCAGAAGAAGAAAAAAGAAAGGTTGGTTAATCCCAAGATAGAAGCCTTAATGGCACAAGAGTTGACTAAACTAATTGAGTCTAAGATCATTTACCCAATTAGTCATAGAACATGGGTTTCCAACCTAGTCCCGGACCATAAAATGAATGGTGATACTCACCTCTATATAGATTTATGGGACCTGAATAAAGCCTCTTTAAAAGACCACCACCCTTTGTCGTCAATGGAGCGAATTCTACAAACCGTTGCTGAGTTAGAAATATTATCACTCTTAGATGGTTTTGTATGCACCCAAAAATGGTCACCTAGACTTTGGGCCCCATTTATTTGATTTATCAACCATGAATCATTTTGATCAAAAATCAATATTTTCAACATTATTAATTTCTTAATCAAATCTTAGTTTCGATCATATATTGGATTTTATCCTATGGGCTAACCATTTATCCTAAGTTTTTATTTACTCAAAAGGAATATTTTCTCTCATTTTATTAAATAAAAAGCCCCACCTTTTCCTCTTATCCTAAGTTGCACAAATAAAATATTATTCCTATTTTATAAAAAGGAGAAAAGCACTTTTTATTTCATATGGACATAAAGTCAACTCCTATTTTCTTATTGGAGGATACTTGTGCACATGGATTGCTCCTTTTTCAAGCTCCACCGTTGATTAAGACATTTGCCTCTTAATCTCCATGGTCCATTTCTCCTCATTTCCTATAAAAGGAGAGCTCTCTCCTTCATTTGGATCCATCTCTTTCATGCTATTATTATGATGCAAGTTTTCTAGGTGCATTTGGAGCTTTTGGAGATCATTGCTACATCAAGCTCTTCTTGGATTTCCTCATTACTTCATAGTTTAGGCTTCATTTCTTGCATTATCATAGCATCCATAGCTTCATTTCATAGCTTAGTTTCTCTTATGCAATGGATAATCTTACTTAGCTTAATTAGGAAGGTTGTAATCCTTTGTATTTCCTTTCAATAGCTTAAATTGCACTTTCATTTTCATAGACTAGCTTGCATCCTCATTCTTAGCTTACTTGCATTGCATTTCCATTTGGATTCATTGGAGATATTGGCACTCTTGCCCTTGTCTTCAACCTTGAATCTCTCATTATGTGGTTGACTAGCAAGGTCATTAGCTTCATAGCTCTAGCTGAGAGCAACTCTACATCTTGCAACTCCATACATAAAGAGCTATGGATCGATTTGTGAGGGCTCATTGTTGAGTTTTCTTTCATGTAAGGATTCATAGAAGTGTAGTCACATTTTCACCATACATTTTTGGTGCCCACCATGGGGCAGAGTAGATTAGCTTTGTCCTTTAATTCTGTATTTTCTGTCAAAATTTTCGTCAATTTTTGGCTTTATTTTTGGTCTTTGGTTTTTCTGTCTCAGAGTGTCGTGCGACATTTTGCCAGTGTCATGCGACAGTTCTTTGTATAGCGGTATGACACTTTACCAATTAAAAGTGTCACCCCCTTTGACAGAAAGTGTCACACTATTTGAGGTGTTTTGTCACCTACATATAGGGCGAACTATCACCCAGAGATAAAGTGTCGCTCTCGTATACTGTAAAGTGTCGCACGACATTTCTGGTGACTGTATTGTCACCTGTACCTAGCAGTGAGCTATTTTTGAGCTATTTTGTTTATCTTGCAAGTTTCAAGTTCTTTGCTATCTTTTTGAAAATTTTTGAAAATTTCAGCGTTTTCAAATCCGTGCCTCTAGAAAATGGGCATCCATTTTTAAAAAATTTTTGCAAATGGTATCGAATATTTAAGTGTGATATATCATTGGAAAGGTCTTTCCAAGCCTAATCCAACCATGCTAGTTTCATTCTCAGATTTTACCATTTGATTAGCTATTTTACTTGCAAATTATCTGATTTTTGATGTGCTAACCATTGTGGAGCTAACAAGTTGTGCTTGTAGGTGCTCTCATTGCTTGAAATTTGCCAAAAGAATGCATATCAAAGAGGGATACTAATGGGTTTTGTAGGGCTGCCCTAAGCATAAAACCCAAATCAAGTGTTTGTTTAATTGCTTTCTTTATTGAGTGTGACATATACTAGTTGTTTCATTTCATAGGCACTTAATACCTTGTTGTAGGAATTTTGAGGTGGTAGGAGAGTATGCTCTTCACCCTTGTGGTGAAACAGAAATCTTGACCCATCTTGGGATTTTGAAAGCAAGGGGGTAATTGAATCTTTGCTTGGTGTGTTTGGGAGAAATTTTTGAGATAGGGGAGTATGCTCTTCACCCTTGTGGTGAACCAAAAACCTTGAACCTCAAAAATTGATCTACTCTTTGTTTAGATTTAGAATCCTTTAGCGGGCCTGCTCTTGAGCAATCAAGAGGAATGACCCAAGTGGGGACAAGCTAATACCGAGCTATTCCAACCCACTATAATCTCAAGGTTATCGAGAACATAAAACCTTGGTAGACATAGCACTTGTCTTCGCTTGATGTGAGTAGCTTATGGGATTGCGACCATGAGAAAAATGTCAAGCAAGAATGCTTAAGGTACTCTTGAGGCTACGAGGTCTTAGTCCTTTATGAGGAGCAAGAGGGGTGTTATGAATGGAAGCCCTTACTAAGAACCATAGGTTAGAAGCCACCTTTATTTAGCCGCTTATCTTCTTAGTGCAAGGATTGATCCAAGTGGACTAACCCAGATCACCCCAAGATACTCACCATATGTGTCCCTTTGGTTGTGTTGTTTGACACTTCCATGACAAAGCCAATATCTCTTGTGGGCAACCACTTGGTGTGAAGCAAGGGAGCATCAAGTTGTGGGCTAAGTTGGTAAGTAATGAGCCTTGACTTCTTAAGATAGGTAATGCTTGAATTGTCTTTGATTGTGTTATACCAGTGTAAACATTCTCAACATAAAAACAATTGGTAGCATTCATAGGGTGCTTTTTCATTTTTTATATCACAAGTGTTTTTCTTGGCAAGGTTGCTTTTGCCCTTGTTTCAAGTGTTTGGAGACATGTTTGATCCCTTACTGTTTGCAAACCTGTCAAAATTCTGCTAAATTTGTGATTGAGATCGAAAACCTCAACCCTTAAACCAAAAATTTTGACAAGCCAAACCTTACAAACATAAAATTTTCTCATATTTGGTCAACTGTCACTTGAGAGTTTTCTACTGTATACCTAGTTCTAGTCAGTTTCCATTTATTTTTAATTGGCTAGGTCTTTAGGAAGGTTATCTACCCTATTGTTAGAGGCCTGCCTTGGCTCTAAATCTCTAGTTTTCTTCCCTCTAGGGATAACATCATTTGATTTACAAAGTCACCTTGGGAAGAATTGCCGAGTTAGAGGACTATTCTTAGTAAGAAATTTTATCTCTAGAATTGTTAGCCACATTCTTGGAGAATTTTAGTGCTCTTATTGTCCAAATCACTTTCATTTTATCTCAATTTCAATTATATTTTGGCTAAGTCCAACATCCTGATTCGAAAGTGCAAGGGTATTCACCCTTTGATTTGAAGCACCTCTTTGGCAGTGTTGGTAAAGCCATTTTTATTTCTATCTTTTCATTTCTCTGTGGACAATAAAGAACTTTGATTATCCTAGTTTGGTGTTGACACTTTGTGAGGTCATCTTATCACCAAGGGTCTTTTTCTTTCATGTTGCTCAACATCCCAATGAACATTATGGTATCAATTTGCATAAGATGACTCTTAGTCTTCTTCTTTCCTCTTCATTTCCCATGTTCTTCTAAAGTATTCTATTCCCATGGGAAATTCTTCTTCCTCTTCTTCTTGATTATTTTCCTCTTATTATCTAGTCTATTTTTTTCTATTTTATCTCTTCTATTCATTTCTTCCATGCTTGATTCCTCCTCTTCTAGAACCATGAATTTCAGCTATCTTGTTAAGGAAACTCTCTTGAGAATAGATGATCTTGAACTCATTTCTCAATTTGAAGAATTTTGTTCCTCCAATGGTTCTTCTAAATATGACATGGGTGATAAAATTATAGCAAAAATAAAAGAAAAGTCGATTAAATCAGATGCCTTTGCTAGAATCATACTCATGATCTCATCCAAATATTTTTCATCTTCTAAATCTTCTCATCATTCCTCATCTTCTAAATCTTATCACGATTCCTCTAAACACTATTCACATTCTTCATCTTCCAAATCTTATCATGACTCTTCTAAACATTATTCAAATTCCTCATTATCCAAGTCCTCTTCCTACACTAAGTCTTCAATTTCCTCTTCTTCACGATCTCATTCTTCTTCTACTTCTTCAAAGAGTCTTACTTCTTTTTACAAGACATACCATAATGAGCAATATGATAGTCCTTATGATACCTCTTCCACGAAGAGTGACGCACCCACCTATGATGACTATGATGACTATGATGATGGACAATGTAGTGATGCCCATGAAACTTCTATTCCTAAGCATCATTCTTGTGGTACACTTGTGATTTCTAAGGGGGAGTCGTATTGGGTAGACTATGATGGTGATCCATATGACTTTAAATTTGAAGAATTCTTTGATGATTTTTGCAAACAATACAATATTCCTATTGAGGAAGAGAAAATCTACCGTGCTGATTTCAAACATCAAAAGAATCTCTCCTCTAAAAGTTCTCATGCTGAAAATAAAGATTGCACTCTCAAGAAAGATCATATTAATATTGAACCTTTGTCTTGTGATGGTTCCCTTCCATCCTCTACTTCCTCCAATACCCACACACTTCCTAAAGCTTCTGAGTCTTCCAAATCTTTCATAAATCCTTCATTCAACAAAGATCCTAAGGCTTTTCATGTGATTCCCTATAGTTATCCTCAAGGGCTACCTCTTAAAGAAACTCAAGCTAACCTTCACTTGGCTGCAAATACTTCCAATAATGCTACACCTAGAGAGCCTAAGATTTCAAATGCTATAATGCCTACTTCAGCTAGTCTTTCAGCATCTCCTCCAAAGTCTTCCATACAATTCCAACATGCTTCCTTGTCCTTAGAAGTGGCTCCATGTCAAGAGGACCCTAAAAATGATAAAGAAAAAAATATAAATAAAGATCAAGATCAGGAACCCTCCATATCATCCAATTCTCTTCATGATGTATCTCCTCCATTTCATGGTTCTTTTGATCCTCTACGCTCTTCTACATTCATTCCACCATCTCCTAAGCAAGATCAAGCTACTACTTACACCGTTGAGCTTATTGTTAATCAAAATAACCTTACCACACTTGTGCTATCCAAAGATGATACTTCCATTAAGGTTATTGAAAATGGTATTGTTACTTCCAATGATAAGCCTATTGAAAATCAAGAGAAAAATTATGCGCTTGTGCTATCCAAAGATCCTTGTCAAGATCAAAGTCTTCCACCTTCTTGTTCTACCACTCCATGTTCACTTCCACTTTCTACTCTTCCTAAATCTTCGCAAGCTTTGAACAATCCTATCAAAGAAGATGCTCCTATTCAAGATGTCCACAATTCTATTAAAAATTCCAATGCTCACTCCAAAGATGCTGATATCCTTGGTTGTCATATAGCCGCTGATGAACTTATTGATTATCCTTTTGCATCTTCCACTTCCATCCTTGGACCTCTTCCACCACTACTAAGGGCTTCATGTCTACCTTCCATATTGGGTCCTTATGTCCCTCCACTTTCCCCTCCTAATTTTCTTAATTCATCATCTATCTTGGGTCCTTACGTCCCTCCATCTCCTATCTTTCCTCAAGATCAACATAGATACATACCCTTGAATCCTTTTCATCCACCCACCCATCTAAACCAGTCGTGTTATTCTCCTTCCACAAGTACCAAGTCTTTTGGAAGTAACTTGAATGTTCAATACAAGAAAAAGAATAAATATAAGAATCCATCAAAAAAAGATCACCATGTCTCCCCTAATAGACATGGAGGAATAAAGTCAAAAGAGATATCTAAGAAGAAAACTAAAAGACAAGTATGGATTCCAAAATTTATCATTGAAGATATTCTCTCTAAATCATCAAAAACAAATAAAAAGCCTACGACTATATGGATTCCAAAATCTCTCTTGAAAGAGTCTGGTATTGAACAAAAAGTGAAGTTGACATTCAAGCTTCCAAATGCTTTCACTTCATCTTCTTCCAAAAACATTCTTCCATTCCATGCGCCTGAACTGCAACCTCTGCTAAATATTCACCATATTCCTTCTTGTATTCCTTCACTCATGTTTCTTCTATCCTCTCACTGCCCTTCAAGGTGTGTGTTGACGTTGATCTTTCCTTCCTTTTCCTCTACCCTTTCACAATCCTTCCATTCATTATCCTTCTACCTTCTATCCTTTTTCCTCATTTGCCTATTCCTCTTATCTTCCAACCTCACTCGCTTTACATAAAGCCTTATCCTCCAATTTTCTCTTCCATCTTCCATTCCCTATCAGCATCTTTGAGCATATCATTTTGAATCCTTGGCATATTATGGTTTATCCTTTCAAGGAGCATTATCTAAAAATCTTGCCTTCTTCCAAACAAAAATAGAAAAATGAAAAAATGAAATTTTTTTTTGAAAATGTGCCTTGGTAAAAACCTGGAAACAGGCACCTTGGTAGCAAAAGTAAAGAGAAATAAATTCATCCTATGGTGAAAACCACTCCCTTGTGGCACCTTGGATAAGTACCGTGATGAAAACCTGGCAATCAGGCATCATGCGTAACTTCTACATTTTTCATCCATTCCATCTTCTCTCTTTGATCTTGACAATGTTGACCTATACATGAACATTTGGCTATCTTGTGAACTATCTTATGATGATCTTGCTTTCATTCCATTCATGTTTAGCCTTCATATTTATTTTCCTCTATTCATTCTAGCCTTTCACTATCCTTTTCCCCTTTGGTCTTGATCTAATAAAAAAGAGTAAAATACGATGTTATGAAGCCTCTTGACATGTCTACTCCTTTGGACTGCATCCTTTCCTTCTTTTGCATTGCGCTTTTGTGACTTATCCTATGCTAGCCTTTCATTACTTATCCAAATGTGCTTTGCATGACAATTTTTTCCTAGCTTGGATACTCTTGAGGAGTTTGACCTTGAGGATTTCTTCCCTTCATTCTCCTTCATTCTCTTGTCTTCCATCTCTTCCACCAGCTTGCTAGACACTGAGACTACACGATGTGATCTTGCTTGGGAGTTTGATGCCCATTCTGTTTGGGGGCATCCTTTGTACATATTTTATGATCTTGAAAAAATACCAAAAAAATTGATATATGATGCTGAAAAAATCCTAAAAAGCATATACAGTCCTGAAAAAATACAAAAAAAAAAAAAAATAGAAAAAAAAATTTAAAAAAATAGAAAAAGTGCCTTGGTGAAAACCTGGACACAGGTGCCTTGGTAGCGAAAAAAAAAAAAAGAAAAAAAAAAAAAAAGAGAAAAAAATTGCAATAAATCCAAGTGAAAACTTGGAAACGGGCGCTACTTGAGGCCTTTGCACTCCTATTTGTTAAGCATACGTCCTCGACACTGAACCTTTCTCCATCATGTCTTGACCTTATTTGGCGTAGTCTGGAATTGGTCTTTATCTTTGTCTAGAGGGCATAACTGTTAGCATTGGTCTTTTAGGTGCGTGTGTCTCTTGGGGCATTTCACAACAAGTGTTTTTCAACACCAACCCAAACAGTGTTTTTCAACACTACCCTTGCGTCAAGTGTTTCTTAACACTTATCAGATGTCTTACCCAATAGTCTAAGTTTGATGTGATATTTCTCATTTGTAGATGCTTTGATCAGAGTTTGACTCTATGACCAACACACATGCACTTAAACAATCAACTCGATTGAGATATGTTGACTTTATTTTTCTTTGTGTGCTGTCTATGAGGATTTCTTTGATGAGTGGTCTCTCCCTGAGAAGTTTTCGATGATGCATCGCTAGAAGACTGAGGGTATGAGAACATGTTTTATTTCTTTATCTGCTTGTGGGTATATTTTTTTGGTCCTAACTGTCATGAGCATTTATGCTGGTCTTACTTGACACTATGGATTGACAAGATATTATCCTTGACTATTTTGCGAGTGCATGCTTCTAGCTATCCTGACTTTCATATGTCTTGATACAAGCATAATCTCGCCATATCAAAATTTAGGTGATCTCACTGCATTAGTCATCTGGACCTACATGTCTTTGATGCCTAGGTGAGATTCCCACATTTCTATCTGATAAAGATCATATTCATATCCACATAGTCATGCTAGTGTGCATTATATGATCTTACGATGCTACCTAATGCTCGATGATGATAATTAGATATCTATAGGCATTGTGACCTTACAAGTCAACCACTTTCATAGTAGCTTGCATTCTTAGGTTCATCATAGTTTAGTTTTTGCATCTTGCATATGGAGAGAGCTCTCCTTTTTATCATCTACGGACTAGTTGGTCAACTGTGCTCATTTTTTAATTCTTCTTAATCATATCTTTCATTTCTAGTCTTTCATATCACATCATTTTCTATCTATTTTCAGACTCGAAATCGAAATTCGAATCAGGTTTCAAAATTTTCCCCTTCTTCTGAGCAATTGACTGACTTTTTGAGGCATGATCCAATTTTCGATGGACTTTCTTCCTTCCATGTCTCTCAAATTTTCTAGTCTTTCATTCACGCTATTTCTAGTCTTCTATTTCTATTCTTCTGCTTCATCACTGGGGCATGTTTCATTGCCTATTGGTTACCCTATTGACCTTTACATTCGATTATGATTTCATTTTGATTTGATCATCTTCTATCGATTTGTTATTCTCCTCTATGTGATTTTGATTTTGATTCTGAGGGGGCAGTACCTATGGGATTCTCATCCCTGATTCTCTTGATTTTCTTGATTCAGACATCTTTTGTGAGCTTTTGCTCAAATTTGAGATTCTTATCTCTTACTTTGAATGTGATCCCGAATCGACCTCATGTTCAAAGGCCTTTGTTTATGCTTTGTCTGGGTGTGATCCCAAATCGACCTCATATCTGAGTTATTTTGTGATCCCAAATCGATCTCACATTTCAACTTCATTCTTTGACTACATGTGTTCCCAAATCGATCACACATTAGTCAAAGAGGGGCAAATGTATGCACCCAAAAATGGTCACCTAGACTTTGGGCCCCATTTATTTGATTTATCAACCCTGAATCATTTTGATCAATAATCAATATTTTCAACATTATTAATTTCTTAATCAAATCTCAGTTTCGATCATATATTGGATTTTATCCTATGGGCTAACCATTTATCCTAAGTTTTTATTTACTCAAAAGGAATATTTTCTCTCCTTTTATTAAATAAAAAGCCCCACCTTTTCCTCTTATCCTAAGTTGCACAAATAAAATATTATTCCTATTTTATAAAAAGGAGAAAAGCACTTTTTGTCTCATATGGACATAAAGTCAACTCCTATTTTCTTATTGAAGGATACTTGTGCACATGGATTGCTCCTTTTTCAAGATCCACCGTTGATTAAGACATTTGCCTCTTAATCTCCATGGTCCATTTCTCCTCATTTCCTATAAAAGGAGAGCTCTCTCCTTCATTTGGATCCATCTCTTTCATGCTATTGTTATGTTGCAAGTTTTCTACGTGCATTTGGAGCTTTTGGAGATCATTTCTACATCAAGCTCTTCTTGGATTTCCTCATTACTTCATATTTTAGGCTTCATTTCTTGCATTATCATAGCATCCATAGCTTCATTTCATAGCTTAGTTTCTCTTATGCAATAGATAATCGTACTTGGCTTAATTAGGAAGGTTGTAATCCTTTGTATTTCCTTTCAATAGCTTAAATTGCACTTTCATTTTCATAGACTAGCTTGCATCCTCATTCTTAGCTTACTTGCATTGCATTTTCATTTGGATTCATTGGAGATATTGGCACTCTTGCCCTTGTCTTCAACCTTGAATCTCTCATTGTGTGGTTGACTAGCAAAGTTATTAGCTTCATAGCTCTAGCTGAGAGCAACTCTACATCTTGCAACTCCATACATAGAGAGCTATGGATCAATTTTTGAGGCCTCATTCTTGAGTGTCCTTGATTGTAAGGATCCATAGAAGTACACTACTTTTGTGTGTATAGGTTTCTTTAGATACAAGAAAGTATGGTTGGTGGAAGAAAACCAATACAAAAAAACATTCACCACTAAGTGGAGAATGTTTTCTTATGTTAAAACTCCTTTTGGTATGTCTAATGTAGGAGCTAATTTCTAGAAATCCATGGAAATGACTTTTAAAGAATGATGGATATAATCATTATAATCTATCTAGATGATCTAACAATGTTCTCAAAAAGGAGGATCATTTTGATCACCTTGAGTAAGTGTTTGAAAAGTGCCAAGAATTCAAAATTTTCTTAAGTATGAAGAAATGTGTGTTTGGAGTTCCGTAAGGAAAGATCCTAGGGCATATAGTATCAAAAGAAGGGATCTCTATAGATCCCAAGTGGGTAAAAGAAATAATAGAACTCTCTCTCCCTTAAAACAGGAAGGGAATTCAATCTTTTCTCAGAAAGAACAATTTTTCCAATAGATTCATTTTTTATTTTGTGGGAACGGTGTGAACTATCACCCTGATGCTAAGAAATGAACAAGCCTTCCAATGGACCCCAAAAGGGAAGGTGATATTTCAAGAAGACCAAAGTAGCCATAGCTACAACTCCAGTATTATCAAATCCTAATTTCTTAAAGGACTTTATAATTTATGCATAAGGAAGTGAATATAGTCGCGCTACTGTGCTTACCTAGAAATTAGAAAATTAGGAGGAACACTATCTTGCCTTCTACTCTAGGACGCTCAAATATTATGAGGTAAAATATAATTTTGTGGAGAAGAAAGCCTTTAATCTAGTGAAATGCCTCAAAAAATTTAGACATATGGTATTAGGAAGAAAGATCATTGTATATCTTGCTCATCCCAGTGTGCAAGAATACATCATGGGAAGGTTTGATTACCCAAAAAAGAGCTAATTGGATCACTAAACTCATGGAGTATGACATATAAGTCAACCCAAATAAGTTAATCCATGGAATTGTCCTTTTTGAATATATCACAAAGGAATTAGAAGGAGCTAATGAGCCATAGGAATTAATCCTTGTGAATTATGTTGAAGGAACAAAAAAATGGGTAGCTAATCGGATAAATTTCATGCAAATAGGAAAATATCCATCTCATCTCCCTTCAGATAAAATAAGATACTGCAAGCTAAAAGGTATTGGATACCTCTTGGTTTAAGGCATTGTTTTTAGGAGAAACTTCAATGGATTTCTACTAATATGAGTTAATGAAACCGAAAGCTAGAAAGTGCTAGAAGAAATACATAATGGCTCCTTAGGTGGACACTATTTAGCAAAAACCACCACACTCAAAATTATGTGGGATGGCTATTTTTGGCCAATGACGTTTGTTGATCACTTTGAACTAGTGAAGAAATGTTAGAAGTGTCAATTCTATGTAGGAAGGAGAAATAATTCCATCATGCTACTTAGACCCATCATAGTTGATGAGCCATTTTCCCAATGGGGTTTAGATTTCATTAGGATGACCAATCCCCCGAAGGAATCTTCCAATTATTACCCATAGGGGAATATATTTTCTGAATCAATAAATAAAAAATTGATAAGAGTTAAAAAGAGGATTGGCTCATAATGTTAGGAATAACAATCCATAATACAACTTAGAGGGGGGGTGAATCAGTTGTATGACAGAATATTAAAATTTAAACTTTAAGCTCAACAATATCAGATCCAATGAACACAATGAATGCCAACACAATAACTCAATATTTTGGTTACGGGGAAACTCTGTTAAAGCTAAAAACCCCAATGGGAATTAGCACCCACTAATGATGTACTGAGAGTATAGTAATCCTTGTTAGAAGATATAGCCCTATTAGGAGCTTATTAAAACATTACAGTACATAGTCCTTGTTAGAGGACAAACCCTGTTAGGAGTCAAGAACAATAGAGGGCTCACTTCCCAAGGCTCACTACCCAAAGAAGGTTAAGTCGACCTTCAGAACTCACTAGTTTGCAATAGGTGCATATGAAGAAATACAAAATCTTTTGAACTGTTTGTCAACAACTGTCTTTTCTTGATCAGTTCCAATGAAGTCCTCCAGTAAACCTCTGCTCTACATGCAGCAAACACAAGCTCTCAGCTTTCACAACCTCTCTATATAATATCTATTCCATCCATGTCTTTTCCAAAGAAAATACCTTTCATTTATACGTTATTACATTTTACCAAGATCAAGTCGACCCATAAGGCATTCCTAAATACAAACAATTACATAAAACCTTGCTAAGATACACACGATATCTAAAACAAGTTTACAATGACTACATTACAACAATTAAGGACCGACATCCTTGATTTATGCTTGCCAAGAAAAACACACACTTCATTCCCTGAGTCGGCTTTAGAATAAGCCATTTCCAGAGCACACACCATAGATGATGTCACCAATCACTCCATACCTTGCGCTAACCAATGAACATCCATCAGTACCTCTTCCATCAACCTTGAAGTTCACATACCTTGAACCCAATCCCTCAGAGAGATATATCAAAAACTCAGAGACTAACTCTATCAATTCTCACTGTCATAGTCCAATGACCAGTCTTTACCAAAATAGTTGTAACTATCTTAATGTGCAATACTTAATGATGTGATCATAGATATAAGATCACAACATCCACCTGAACTCTCATCTAGCTTCGCAGTATCTGAAACATCCATACACTATGATTACCAGTTTGGTTCCTTCATAAAATCATATGTTGACATTAGTGACAAAACACAAATGACAATAGTATAATTTCCCATTCAGTGACGTAGTGATTAAACATATTACATGTCTCAATCACCACCCATGCATTAGCAATATCCAACAATATCCTGATGAACTAAAACTAATTTAGAACTTGATTGAAGAATCTATGATTTAAGATCACCGAGCTGAGGAAGATGGATATGACAGATGAGGATAAAGAATACATTGAGTAACTTGTTGATGAGTCTATGACCTTATGATATTGACTTGATTATGTTTCATTCATCTATGATGAGGAAGAGAGTTGAAAGACACAAAGCAATGTTGTCGGTTGATGAAGCATTTCAGTGTACACCGATGAAGTGTAGTGTATACCGTACATAGTGAAAACCGAGCTTGTGTTCACCAATGCATTTCTTTGTTAGCTGAGCAGAACAGAGGAACTAAATGACTAGCTTAGCCAATAAGATTGATGAGCTAGAAAGTGTATGATTTCGAGGTAACAGATAATGTTTGTTACGTAGATCGACGACTAAAAAAATTCAAGAAAGATCTAAAGGATGAGGATCAAACATGTTATTGACACATCAGCCGAGGTATGTTTAATCGGCAAAATCAATGAAGATGATTAAGCGAAAAAATCTGATGGAGCAAAAGAAAATGGTTTACTTGTCTATATAAGAGACTGGAGATTTCATAGTGAAAAATGTCGGAAGGAGGAGACTGTAGAATTATCACGTGAATAATTTTTCATGCATACCTGATCAAACTAGTTAGTGAGAACTGAACTGCAAAGTTTTTACCGAGTGATGGGAAGCTATTACCGAGCGATGGTAAGTTATTGAACATTGATTGGAACAGAATTGATTTAATGATCAAAGTATTGAATGAGCTTAACATTGATCTGTACATCTGCAATTAAAGTTGTATTAAGGTAGATCACCTACTATTACATTTTAACCATTGTACACAGTCAAATCTCTTAACCGAGTGGACTAAGAAAGTCTTTTATGTATCATTCATAGAATGAACATTGTTATCATGTCAACCCCAAAGTGACTACTGGTTGGATGATAATGGTTGGTCTAGAATCTTCTAACAAGGTCACACCTAACAGTGTGTTTGTAACCTTTAATAGGGTTGAGTCTTCACTGACCTCACTTCAGAAGTGTAAATATTTTTGGGTTGCCGGTCCCAAGTGGTTTTTTCCCTTCACAGGGTTTCTACGTTAAATCTCTTGTGTTATGTGTTGATTGTGATGTCTGTTTGATGTCATATTTGCATGTTGCATATTTGATTTGATCGGTAACTACTATATGTTTTCGACTGGTAATTGGGAAAAGCATAGATAGTACGGTATTCTAAGTTACCAAGTATCAAAATTTTTAAGTATTTATTTTGGATTATACATTTTGTATTGGGACACTGGATAACTGATTCACCCCCCTCTCAGTTATTCTAACAATTGGTATCAGAGTGTTGGTTTCTTAGAATAGATTTTTAAGGACTTCAGTATAAAGATCTCAAAATGTATAAGAGGGAAGTGCCAAAGCTGAACAAAGAGAACTTTGCAGTATGGAAAAGCTAGATGAAGCTGCACATGTCTGGAATTGGGAATTCTGCACTAGAATTGATGGAGAATGGCTAATATAGAACCGACTGCAGGTCCCCTGACACTTGATCAACTGAGAGACAGGCATGAACACAATGTTACTATGATGGAGATTGTTGTTGCTTGTACTGATGCTGAATTTGAAGATATTAAAAGTTGCACTACTGCAAAAGCCATGTGGGATAAACTTTCTCAAGTTTATAGTGGAGATGTGAATGTAAAAAGAGCCAGAGCAGAAAGCTTAAGGGGTAGATTCGATGATATGAAGATGAAGGAGGTGAGAATATTGTGCAATACAAAAATAGACTAAAAGAGGTAGTACATGCTATTAGAGCATTTGATGAAGTTATTAGTGAAGAGACAGTTGTAAGCAAAGTCCTCAGAACCTTATTGTTGGTTTACGCAATCAGAATATCTGCTATTCATGAAATAAGGTCTGCAACTGGTAATGTCCTTACACTTGACAATCTGATTGGTAAACTTACAACCTTTGAATTGAATAACTTTGACAATAGTTTTGTTTCATCTATGGAATCCACTTTCATGTCTTCTCTGAAGATTGGTAAGTCTAGCAAGAATAATAAGAATGATGATAGTGATAGCAATACCGATGATGAGCTTGATGAACTTGAAGCTCTTATTGCTAGAAGATTACCCAAAGGTAAAGGAAGGTATAGAGGTAAGCTACCTTTGGCATGCTTTAACTATAAAGAGGCGTTGCTAGATGTCCACATAAGAAAGATGATGAAAGAATGAAAGACCAATCTAAAGGAAGCTATGGGAGAAGAGTCAATAGAGGCTACTGATGTAATAGAGATAACCAAGATAGTAATGATAAAGGCAAAAAGGTATGTTACATAGCCGAAGATAATGAATCTAAATCTGATTCTGATGATGATGCAGAAGTTGTATTTGTTTCTATGAAAGATGACTTAGAGGAAGAAGAAAAATATGTAGAAATAGTGCTGATCTCTAAAGTTAACAAAAATAATACATGGATCATAGACAGTGGCTGTACACATCACATGACTAGTGATGAAGAGAAATTTGATCAACTTGAAGAATACAATGGAGGATCTGTTAAGATGGGTAATGACATACCCTATATGGTAAGAGGTAAAGGATCCCTGATGATAAATGATAGGATAAAATGTGAAAATGCTTGTTGGGTAGATGGATTGAACTATAACTTGTTAAGTGTGGCATAGCTGAACAATTCAGGTCACCGAGTTGCTTTTGAGAGCAAGAAAGTGAAAATGTTTGATGATGGTGGAAGATTAGTTGGAATTGGTGCACAATCAAGAGGTAATCTATTTTATCTTGATAGTGATGAATCTTCTTGCTTGATGATGAAAAATGAAGATGCTTAGTTGTGGCATAAAAGGTTATGCCATGTGAATTTTGATAACATGATTAAGATCAGTAAAAGGAAAAGAGTTAGAGGTCTACCTAACTTGTCAAAACCTTATCATGTTATGTGTCATGAATGTCAGAAAAGTAAGATAAATAAATCTAGTTTCAAAAGCAAGGATTATTCAACAAAGAAGATACTTGAGTTGGTTCATACCGACTTGTGTGGTCCTATGAGAACTCAGAGTTATTATGGTGATAGATACTTTATTATTTTTGTTGATGACTATACTAGATTGATGACTGTTATGTTCTTGAAAGAAAAATATGAAGCATTTAAGATGTTCAAGTGGTATAAAGAAAAGGTAGTAAAAGAGACTGGTAAAGAATTGAAATGCCTAAGATCTGATAGAGGAGGTAAATTTATCTCTAATGAATTTACTAATTTCTGTAATGAGCATGGTATTAAAAGATAGGTCTCTGCACTGAGAACACCTCAGCAGAATGGGATTGTTGAAAGAAGGAATAGGTCAATAGTTGACTATGCAAGAACACTAATGTTGCAAAAGAATGTTGCTCAAACATACTGGAGGGAAGCTATCAATACAGCTATTTATGTTTTGAACTGAGTACAACTGAAGAAGGACACTAACAAGACACCCTATGAATTTTGGTTTGGACACAAACCTACTGTAAGTTATTTCAGGATTTTTGGAAGAAAATGTTTTATTCTAAAATATGAGAGAAATGGGAAGTTTGACTCAAAAGGGGATGAAGGGATATTTCTAGGATATTCTAGTAAAAGAAAAGCATATAAGTGTCTGAATAAAACTACTAATAAAATGATTGAAAGTACTAATGTCCGAGTTGATGAGTTTGATGAAAAGAATGTAGAGGAAAGTATAAAGGAATTGGAAGACTATGGTAGATTCACTTATATTGAACACCTAGAGTATCTATCGAAGCCGTAGCCTGTGATAACCGGTCAGCAGGAAAACAATACAGAAGAATAGGAAAGAGAAACCGACAAGCAGGATGGACCTACCGAGCAAGAAAATGAACCTGCATAGGATGAACAAGAAAGAAGAGATAGAGTACTAGCAAGATTTTTTAGGAGACATCATCCTGAGACACAAATTATTGGAGACAGACAAGCTGGCATATAAATAAGGAGTAAAGCAAGACAAGGTACATGTACAGTTTGTGATTATGAACCGAAGAATGTAAAAGTTTCATTAGAAAATGATGAATGGGTTAATGCAATGAAAGAGGAAATAGAACAGATAGAGAAGAACAAAACCTGGACCTTAGTACCCAGACCTAAAGATAAGAATGTTATCTATACTAAGTGGATATTCAAGAACAAGCTAATGAAAATGGTGAGGTAACAAGGAACAAAGCTAGATTGGTATGCCAGGGATATGCACAGGAGGAAGGAATTGATTATGGTGAAACATTTGCACCTATTGCTAGATTAGAAGGATTTAGAATGCTACTTTCATATGCTCCACACAATAAATTCAAAGTTTATCAAATGGATGTTAAGTCAACATTTTTGCATGGAATACTTGAAGAAGAAGTCTACATAGAACAACCTGAAGGGTTCATTGATCCAGACAACAAAGACATGGTATGTAGATTACATAAAGCTTTGTATGGTTTGAAGCAAGCACCGAGAGCCTGGTATGAGATGTTTCATACTTATTTGTTAAGTATTGGATTTGTTAGAACTAGTGAGAACAATAATTTGTACATGAAAGGAGATACTGATGATACTATTCTTATTGCTAAGATATTTGTGGATGATATTATTTTTGGAGGTCAAGATAACATATGTAAATCTTTTTTAGATGAGATGAGAAAAGAGTTTGAAATGTCTATGTTTGGAGAGATTAAGTTCTTTCTAGGACTATAAGTGATTCAGTAGAATGATGGGATATTCATCACACAATCTAAATACATAAAGGAAGTATTGAGAACATTTGGCATGGAAGATGTTAAACCTATGGGAACACCAATGACTACTAGATGCAAACTAACTAAGGAAGATGAAACTACAGAGGTAAACGAGACACTGTACCGATCTATGATTGGTAAGTTAATGTATGTAGTTCATAGTACACCAGATATAGCACATGTTGTGGGAATTGTTGCTAGATTTTTTGCAAACCCTAGAGAATCACACATGATTTCTACAAAGAGAATCTTAAGATACCTGAAGAAAATAGAAGATTATGGATTATGGTATCCTAAGGAAGGCAAGTTTGAACTGAAGGTTTCTACCGATGTTGATTGGGCTAGAAATGTGGATGACAAAAAAAGTACCACCGGAGGAGCATTTTTCTTTGGTGAAAGACTTGTTACATGGACAAGTAAGAAGTAGGCTTGCATTTCTCAGTCTACAGTTGAACCAGAGTATGTTGTTGCTGCTACGAATTGTTCAAACATTGCATATATTAAGGAAGTGTTAGAAGGTATGAATGAGGTAATCACTGAGTCGGTGATTATATACTGTGGCAACACCAGTGCAATTAATATTTCAAAAAATCTAGTGATGCACTCTAAGACAAAGCATATATCTATTAAGTATCACTACTTAAGAGAACAAGTATAGGAGAAGCAAGTAAAGTTATAATTTTTCACATCAAAAGAACAACTTTCAAACATATTTAGAAAGGCTCTACCAAAGGATACATTTGAGTACTTAAGGACTAGAGGTCCATCCCCTGTCTACCAGTCACTAATATGATCTGGATGTTGCGTCAGCCTAATCTTATCAAAAGATCATTCATGTTGATGCAGTATAGTTCACACTTTGGATCATGTTCAAGGTTGTGATAAGTTTGGAGAACTGAAACAGATTGGGATATCAGTATACAGAGATACAGAGAATGCATTGGATAACAGAGAGTTACTTGGATAATAAAGATCAGTGTGTTTATTTTTTTCTTTGGCATTGTTGTCAAAGGGAGAGATAATCTGGAAGAAAGGGAGAGCACTGAAGATCAGTTACTGAGAACAGAAGAAAGAATCCAAGAGCTGAAAATATCATATTTGAAGAATGTCAAAGTTGTATTGATAATGTTGTTGAAGTAATGTAGTGATTAAACATATTAAGCTAGGGAGAGCTTGTACAACATTTATTCATAGAGATTTAGAATACATTTTTGGTATGTGTATAATATATTTCATATTACTTGAGTTTCCATCAATGCCAAAGGGAGAGATTGATGAACTACAACTGATTTAGAACTTGATTGAAGAATCTGTGATTTAAGATCACTGAGCTAATTGATTAGATATGTAATATGATTAAATTAGTATTATGTTTTCATTGATGTCAACTAGTTTGACAACACTTATCTTGTAAGTTACTATACCAAAACATCTGTAGTAAAGGAGTGAAAGAGATGAAGTACATAAATATCTACATGAGGAAGATGGATATGACAAATGAGGATAAAGAATACATTGAGTAACTTGTTGATGAGTCTATGACCTTATGATATTGACTTGATTATGTTTCATTTATCTATGATGAGGAAGAGAGCTGAAAGACACAACGTAGTGTTGTTGATTGATGAAGCATTTCAGTGTACACCAATGAAGTGTAGTGTATATCGAGCACAGTGCAAACTGAGCTTGTGTTCACCAACGCATTTCTTTGTTAACCGAGCATAACAGAGGAACTAAATGATTAGCTTAGCTAATAAGATTGATGAGCTAGAAAGTGTATGATTTTGAGGTAACAGATAATGTTTTTTATGCACATCGACGGCTAACAAAATTTAGGAAAGATCTAAAGGATGAGAATCAAATGTATTATTGACACATTAGCCGAGGTATGTTTAAGCGGCAAAATCAATGAAGATGATTAAGCGGCAAAATATGATAGAGCAGAAGAAAATGGTTTACTTGTCTATATAAGAGACTGGAGATTTCATAGTGAAAAATGTTAGAAGGAGGAGACTACAGAATTATTGCGTGAACAAGCTTTCATGTATACCTAATCAAACTAGTTAGTGAGAACTGAACTGCAGAATTTTTACCGAGTGACAAGAAGCTATTACCAAGTGACAGTAAGTTATTGAACATTGATTGGAACAAAAATTATTTAATGATCAAAGGATTGAATGAGCTTAACGTTGATCTGTACATCTACAATTGAAGTTGTATTAAGGCAGATCACCTACCGTTACATTTTGACCATTATACACAATCAAATCTCTTAACTGAGTGGACTAAGAAAGTCTTTTATGTATCATTCATAGAATGAACATTGTTATCTTGTCAACCCCAAAGTGACTGCTGGTTGGATGATAAAGGTTGGTCTAAAATCCTCTAACAAGGTCACACCTAACAATGTGTTTGTAACCTTTAACAAGGTTGGGTCTTCACCGACCTCACTTTAAAAGAGTGAATATTTTTGGGTTGCCAGTCCCAGATGGTTTTTCCCTTCACAGGGTTACCACATTAAATCTCTTGTGTTATGTGTTGATTGTGATGTTTTTTTGATGTCATATTTCCATGTTTCATATTTGATTTGATCGGTAACTACTATATGTTTTAGACTAGTAATCGATAAAAGCATAGATAGTACAGTATTCTAAGTTACCGAGTATCAAAATTTTTAAGTATTTGATTTTGGATTATACATTTTGTATTGGGACACTAGATAACTAATTCACCCCCCTCTCAGTTATTCTAACATATCCTCCTTTGGCATTGATGTCAACATATGGGAAAATCTAATCCCAAATTTATATCAATCCAAGTCCTTCAACTGAACAATCTCCCCAAAAAGTAGAGATTTTCTCATAGAAATACTCCCCCTTTGATAGCAATGGCAAATGGTACCACTTCAACTCACTTCACATATAAACTTTCTTCCATGATCACTCCCCCTAAGGAGTAGATCCCTACATCCAGTGCAGAAAATGATGAGGCTCTGAACACTTCTGGATTGATGCATCTCTGCATCATTTAGTTATGACTAGGAGGGGCCTGAACCCCTAGCATACCTCTAAGATATTCAAAGGTATCTTTCGGTAGTGTCTTTGTAAAAATGTCTACAATCTTCTCTTTTGTACTTATATATTCTAGCTTGATTTCTTTTTCTACCACCTTGTCTCTCAAGAAGTGATACTTGATAGAAATGTGTTTAGTTTTAGAGTGCATCACTAGATTCTTTGACATGTTTACTGTGCTGGTTATATCACAATGGATAACCACGGGCTCATTAAAAGTTATTCCAATGTCTGTCAGCATTTGTTTCATCCAAACAATCTGAGTGCAATTTATAGCAGCAGCAACATATTTTGATTCAGCAGTAGATTGTGCTATACAATCTTGTTTCTTACCTAGCCAAGAAACCAACTTTTTGCCAAGGAAAAATGCACCACCACTGGTACTTTTTCTATCATCAATATTTCTTGCCCAATCAACATCAATCTAGGCATGAAGTTCAAAGCTATCATTCTTGTCATACCATAAACCATAGTCTATGGTTCCTCTAAGATACCTCAGTATACTTTTCACAGCAGCTAGATGTGTCTCTTTAGGTTCTACCTAATATCTAGCCACAATTCCAACAACATTAGCAATATCTAGTTTGGTATGAGCCAGACATTGTAGCCCTCCAACTATTGATCTATACAGAGTCTGAAAAACACATTTTGATTCATCATCAATTGTTAGCTTGTTTCCAGTCATGATAGGTGTTCCTAATAGTTTACAATCTTCCATACCAAATTTCTTAAGAAATTCTTTGAGATACTTGGTCTGAGAAATGAAAATACCATTCTCATTCTGAGTTATTTGCAGTCCAAGGAATAATTTCATTTCACCTATCATGGACATCTCAAATTCACTTTCCATTTCTTTAGCAAACTTTTACATAGATCATCATTACCTCCAAAGATAATATCATCCACAAATACTTCTATTATCAGGATTCCATCTTCAATAGTTCTTAAATACAAATTACTATCCGCATTACCTTTTCTGAATCCAAGTCCAAGTAGATACTTGTCCAACCTTGCATACCAAGCCCTAGGAGCTTGCTTCAACCCATACAGGTTTTTCTTCAATTTTCACACCATGTCTTTCTCTTCGCATAGAGGAAATCCATCTGGTTGTTCAATGTATACTTCTTCTTCAAGATCTTCATTCAAAAATGCAGATTTAACATCCATCTGATACACTTTGAAGTTTTTGTGTGCAGCATAAGATAGGAATAATCTTACTACCTCTATTCTAGCAATAGGAGCAAATGTTTCTTCAAATTTTATGCCTTCTTGTTGTGAGTATCCCTTACACACTAGTCTTGCTTTGTTCCTTACAATTGTTCCTTCTTCATCCATTTTATTTCTAAAGACCCATTTTGTTCCTATAACATTTTTATTTTTTGGTCTTGGAACCAATTTCCAAGTATTATTTTTCTTTATCTCATCCAATTCTTATTTCATGGCATTTATCCAAGATTCATCTTTAAAGGCTTCATCTATAGTTTTTGGCTCAACTTGAGAAATCAAACAAATTTCTTCTCTAGCTTTAGATCTAGTTAGCACTCCTTGACTGGTATTGCCAATAATTTGATTTTTAGGATGGTTATTTTTTTACATACCTTGGAGTTTTAGGAGTTTCATTAGTCTTGCTTTTATCATCACAAGGATCTTTTACACTTTCTTCCTCAACAAGTTCTTCTTATTTGACATCAGTAGTGGTTTCTTTCACTTCTGATATCTGACTGCTGTCATACATTCTTTCTTGTATCTGAAATTTCTCATCTATTCTTACATTGTTACTTTCAACCATCTTCCTTAATCTCATATTGAAACATTTTTAAGCCTTTCTTTTAACAGAGTAACCAAGGAAGATACCTTCATCACTTCTAGCATCAAATTTCCCTATCTCATCATCCCTCTTGATATAACATTTGCTACCAAAAATTTTGAAATATTTTACGGTAGGAGTATGATCAAACCATAGTTCATAGGGAGTCTTACTTGTGCCATCTCTGACTTGAATTTTGTTTAATGTGTATACTATTGTTCCAATAGCCTCTCTCTAGTGTACATGACATACATTTCCTTCAATCAGCATTGTACATTTCCTTCAATCAGCATTGTCCTGGCAGCATCAAGTAAAGTTATGTTTCTTCGCTCTGTTATCCCATTCTGTTGTGGGGTCCTAGGAGTAGATGTTTGTCTTTTTATCTCATTCTCTTCATAGTATGAATTAAATGAATCTGATGTAAACTGTCCACCTCTATTTGATCTTAAACACTTGATTTTTAGTCCTGATTCATTCTCTACTTTTTCTTTAAACAACTTGAATTTGTCAAATGCTTCTGATTTCTCTCTTAAATAAGTAACCCACATCATTCTAGAAAATTCATCAACAAAGAGTATAAAATACCTTTCACCATAGTATGACTTTGTTCTTGTAGGCCCACATAGATCTGTAAGTACCAAATGTTGGAAATAGGAGAGATAAATACTGAGAGGGGAGGGGTGAATCAGTATCCACTAAAACTTTTACTTAGATCCCTTCAATACTAAATATGTAAACTGTATTTACCAATCAAAAACTTGCATGAAAAAATTACATAGATAAAACATAAACTCATCAATGTAATCACATAACACAAGTATTTTGGTAATGCAGAAACCCTTGTAAGAAGGTAAAAACTGCGGTGTGGATGACACCCACAAATTCTTCACTACTGCAGATAGAAAAGTGTTTGCCTATTAAGGCTACAATTGTGATCACTTCTGGTGATCTTACCCTGTTAGGAGTAACATGTTAGATCAGCTAGATCTACCTAGTTATAGGATTTAGCAACACAATTAAGTGTGCACTCGGTTAAGAGATTTACAATAGGACTATTAAATCCACTAGGTTAGGAGAATTTGATAACTCTATTATAGTTGTTAGAAAGCAATAGAAAAGTGTATCTACTCTGATTGAAAACTATATTTGTCTAATACATATCATCTAAATACTATTTATATATCACCTTGCATGTGTAGATTTTCTGCTCTGTGATGCTCGGTTGCCTTGTCAGTTCTGAATACCTTCTCTGAATACAATTCTGCTTGGTTCTGTCTATTCTTCTCGGTTCTGTCTGATAACCTTTAGACTTGAAGTAGGAAATAGCTTCAAGTGCATACAACAATATTCAACCATCTAAAATGATACGAACACACTAAATTTATAGTGTTCTAGTTTTGCCGCTTAAGCAAAAATCAGGTTAAGCAAAATTGATAACCCCAACATCTACGATGTACAAAAATAGTTAAGATCAAATCTTTACATTGAGATTCTCATCACATTTAATGAGTATCTGTACATTATATGCTTCCTTGATCTTTCTTACATGTGTGTCAATCTGTTGTAACCATCTATCTTGAAAATTGTGCCTTCACTGATTCTTAGACCATTTCTATTTCCCTCAGTAAATGCTTGTCTAGATTGCTCGATGTTGTCTGGAAGACTCGGTGTATACGGACCATCGGTGTTGGTGTGTATCATGCTCGGTAGACTATTTGATGCTTTGGTGATTACTGTTAACTGACTGTTATGTGAAGCATTACTGACTTCCCTGTCTCCTTGTATTTACCGACTAGTCCAGTATAGATAACCGACTAATGATTTTGATACTAAGTGACAATAAATGCTCAATAGAGATAACAATCTCCCCCTTTCGCATTAGTATCAAAACACAAAAAAATGTATATACACAAATCCTTATATCTCCTGATATATACATATACAAAATTGCTTAAGTACAGTAAGTACTCCCCCTTACAATAATCTTGGTAGTGTGTAAAGTATATAGAGCTATATATCAAAATGAATATCTATTGGCATATACATTTTCTTTCCCCCTTTTTATGATTAATGCCAAAAATAGAATTTATACTTACAGCTTATCAAAAATGTTCTGATGGGTTTAGTGAATCTAAGAGGTTCTCCCATTCCTCCTTCAATTTAGTAAGAGCAAGTTGCTCATAACTAACTTGTGCACACATATCCATAACATTATCCAACACAGAGAGTTCCGGTGTGGATACAAGTGTTTGTGCCTTGTCGATATGCTGATAAAAAATCTTTAGGTGTAAAATGAGTTCTTTCTGCAACTCTGTAACCTATTTTATTATTTTCTCTCCTTTGTGTCTGAGATTGGTAATCAACCGCCTGATTTCATGTATCCTTAAGATATGCTTTGATAACATTTGGGGCTCGATTGATGCTGCCAGTGTGCATGCTAAAATTTCTTTCTCTAAGTTTTCTATTTGTTCACTGATCTCAAAAGTGAACGAGTTAGCATGACGCAATTTCAACAAGGTCTAATAAATATAACTTGTAATTATCTGAGAGTCAGATATTACCTTTGATAACTGTACCTTGTTTATTGCCACCTCTTGGCATAGCTTCTCAGCAAGTTTATCCTGTACTTTTCTCTCAATTCTTTCTTCCATCCATTTCTCCAAATCAATATCTAGCTTCTAGATTTGTTCTGTAAGTGTAGCTAGTTGGTCCATAATAGGTTTGTTCTCATCAACATCTGCATCAGGAATGACTTGTTGTAGAATGTCTTGAACATCAGTGAGTATTTCATTATTCTTTTTGGTTTGTTTCAGCTTCTCTTGAGCTGCCTTCCTTTGACATAGCTCCCCATATTTCCTCAATTCTTTGGGGCTAAGGGTTCTTGGATCATAGTGAGGGATTTCTATGATCTCATCAATAGTAACTATCCCTTTTCCTTTTTTCTTCTTCTTGTTTCCGAGAGGTGAGATCCTTAATACTATTACAGTATCTTCATCCTTCGGAGTCTCCTTCCCTGTAGACACAGTTTCATCCATCTTTTTCTCTTCAGTGCTCATAGGTTGAGCATCGGTAGTTGTGTCTAGAGGGTTCACCTCTGTGTTATCATCGGTATCCTTGTGTTCATCTGTATCCTTAGGTTCTATGGACTGTGCCTCTGTAGTAAGCTGATTTGTATCTACAGTTTGCTGAGTGTCTTGTGTATCTTGTGTAACTTCAGCATCCTTATTTTCTTCTTGTTTCTGCTCCTCAAACGCAATCTTAGAAATAAGTTCTATAGCCTCAGCTAGAGTCAGTAGATTGCCCGGCAGTGATGTTGTCTCATTGTCCTTCAATGGTACTATAGTTACATCCGTGTCATCTCGATCATCATGATCACCATCTGTAATGTCTTGAATAAAAACATCATCATCAGTTTTGTTCATCAGTTGTATGTTAACTTGTTCCGGTGCTTCCTGTGATATATTCACCTTTGTGGTGTCCTCGGTGATATCAATTACCTTGGTCACCGATATACCAGAGTCTAGTACCTGCTTTCCCTTACCAGTATCCATGTAAATGCCTTTATCTTTTGAATTTTGTCTCTTCCTAGACAGGTTTAGAAATGCTTCCTATTCAGCTTGCTCTTCTGCTTTCAAAATAGATGTCCACAATGAATCACATTCGACATCCATGTCACCTATATTTTCATCCAATATTTGCAATGCCCGTTGCTTGACTAAAAATCTTTGTTGGTACTTTGTCAAATATTCATTTGCTTCACCAAAGCTCATAGTTGTAGCAATACGAACTAATGACCTTTCTCGTTTCCTTCTCTCAGTTTCTAGTGCAGTCGCCCATTGCACATTGATTTTGTCATCTAGTTCTTTTGGTAATTGACAGGAAAATTCCATCAGTACCTGTTTGAATTTGATCATCATCTGAATGATAGCATGTTTTATCTTCATTTTATCTTTTGTTGACATTTTGTTAAATTTACATAATGCTAGATCATTAAGATTCCCATTCTCTATTATTTCTTCTATCAATTCATCAAAAGTACTATCCTTATGCTTTACAATCTTGAATTGATTCTGATCATCTTTAATCTCTTCAGTACCGTTGGTAGCAGGGGCTCATTTTGCCTTCTTCTTCGGTGCACCAGTTGCTACCCTTGTCTTTCTTTTCTCATACTTCCTTGTTGGTGTAACTGCCGTTTATTTTCTTGTCTTTCCTCTGGTGGTGATGTAGCAGCTGTAGAAGACCTTGTCTTCATTCTCTTTCTTATAGATACCTCTTTTGTTTGTTTATCATCGGTAGAAGGAACCAATGTGTCATCAGATTTAGTTTCTTCACTTTCATATGGTTTATCTGCTAACTCTAGCCGACCTTCGGTTGCAGTGTCAATCGATGTTTCATTAGAATCGGGTGCTTTACCATACTTGGCTTCTAAATCTTTTCTCATTTTCTTCCCTCGCTTTGACATCTTACCGATAACTATGTCGGTATCAATTCTTGATTTAGCCTCTTCATAGGTGTCGAACCTACTGGCAGTGATGTCAACTGGTAACACTAGCAATGCATTTATAGATTTCACTATGAAATCATGACTTATTTCATATCCCATTGGTGCTAGCCACTTTGTTCTGGGCTCTACATCATTTATCATGCAATGATCTGTGCTCACAACAAAACAAATATCATCTTCAAATTTCTTTATCAACTCTCTCGGTATTCTACTTTGTTGATGCATTCGTTGTTGAAATCCTTTGAAGTAGGCATCGAATTCTGAGTCCATCTTATCTCTGAGCTTCCCCATAAACTCATTTATTTGCTGAGTGATCGGTTTGTCTTGCTCCCATACTACTTTACCGATACTAGGGATGAATTTATGTATGTAAAAGAATAAGCAAACAAGTAATGACCCAAACTTACAAGTATTCAATTTCTTGGACCTTATTACCTTCATGTTATCTGTAAGCTGATGAAGCAAGATATTAGCTAGATCAACTTGTTGATCTTTCTTCACAATTCTGTACGCCATGTCCACAGCATTCGTCAGTACACTGTTCAACCGACTAGATTGAAATATCTTGTAACCTATCACATGTGCGGTGAACTTGACCGCGGGATCCTTAATATTTCCAATTTTTAGTGCTCTACCATCCCATTGAGCTCTGGTGTTCTTTTCAACATCTAGTCTTGATGAGCTGCGAAATGCTTTTGCCTTGTCAGAAGTAGGATAACCAGTAACCCTACTTATCATTTTCTTCGTGACCTTGGTCGGTCTATCTAGCCAAAAATTCCCATCGTGGAATCTGCTCAATACTATCCTTATCCATTCATTCGTAAATGAATGCAAAAAATGTCGAATGCCCAATAGTCCAACATCTTCAAGTTTCTGATATTTTGGTTTCACTTTTCCTTCAAGATCACAAACATTCTAAAATGCGGCAACTGTCTCAAAGTTCCCAACTTCACCGATTTTGCAATGAATGTAGGCCCTAACATCCTCTGTTAACAAAACCTTATCTGGTATGCTTGAAAATGCGCCCATTGAATACATTTTAGATGCAACCCTAGGATGCGGCTTAAATTTACCCTCAGCAAAGTGTGTCCTAACAATCAACTCTACTTCCTCCTCAACTTGTTGCAATTTTTCAGTAGTAGATGTAGATGCCATCAAAATAAACTAAGGTTTCGACAAAAAATAAGTGCACAGGTGTATAGATAGCCGAAAAAACTACTTGAGTCGTCAAAGAATGTCATCGGTTCGATGCGATAGTGGTTTGAGTCTCTCTGAAAATCTTTAGCTCGAATTCTAGTCGCTCTGAAAATCCGTTCTCCAATGCTCGCAATGTAAAAATGAACTTGATTTCTCGAGTATTTAGAGACTTCTGCAAATTCCCGCTCAAACATTTGTAATAAATGTGTGACCTTACTTTGAAGTGTGAAACAATTGTCATCTTGGTTAACATACGATATTGTTGGTTTGCATTGTTTCCTCAGTTAACCTTGCATAACGATTACCGACTAGTAACCCATTCTCGGTCTTACTTTTACCGACTTCATAACATTGTTAGCTCATGGAATATAAACCATAATGCATCTTCATTCATGTTGATTTTTTATTAATACATCATATATGAGGAACTATATAAAAAATATGATCTTTTAAAAATATCAGTCCCGTACATACCTTTGTCACCCTAAGTGGAGTTACTGATGTCACCTAGTCCAATGGATGAGGTTTCATCGATAGTGTTACTTGAATCAACAGTCTCTGTTGTTGACTTCTTCCACATAGTATTTCTCATCTTCATGATATCTACAATGGTGTATCCACTCTCGAATACATGATCTTCATCTGGTGCACATTCTTTACAATCTTTTCTTACATGACCGACTTTGTGACAGTGCATACAAGCCATTGGGGTACTTGCCCAATATCTATAATTTCTTATCCGATGTGCCCTGTAACAATTAGCAGCTATATGTCCATACCAACCACATGCAATACAACTAGTCCATGTATTATAATCCCATACATAAGAGTTACCTTGTCTTTTCAGTTGATATGGCTTCTTTTGAGTTTACTGCTTGGGAGTCTAAACTTGTTTCATCTTTGCTTTGCATTCACTTGTAGTATGTCCAAGTTTTTTACAAGTGTAACATATCTTACCAGTAGTGGTCTTTTCAGTGTTGTCCTTTTGTCTAGATCTGCATTCATGTGCTTGATGCCCATACTTTCCACAGTAATAACAGTAACCATTAAATCTTGTAGTAATGGCAAGTGGTTTACCTTGAGCTTTGCTTCTACATACATTTGAAGTGTGTCCATGTTTTCCATAGTGATAACAAGTATTTTGGATTTCTAACCTTGATTGGTGTTGGCCTCTTGTTTTGATGATTCACCTTCACCAGTGTAACCTATACCAGCTCTACTTCCAAATCTTCTCTGATTATCCAGGAAATCATCAATCTTCTTGGAACTTTCTTTAGCCAATCTTTTCATCTCATTGTGTTGTTGTTGATTTTTCAAGTCATTTCTCAATTTTTCATTTTCTTCTCTCAATCTTGCAACATCTTCTAAATTCCTTGATAATTCACCATTGATTCAGTTTACTTCTTGATTTGCAATCAGTACCTGATTTGACACTTGAAAGTGATGATCGGTAAGCCTTTGTATTTCACTTTCTTTAGCTTGTAGTTGTTTAGTCATCAGTCTTCTATCTTCAATGGCTAGGTTTTGGTCTTGTTCATCTTGTCTTGCATTGTTCATTATCTCCACCATTCTTACCATTTGTGATTCTTGTCCAATCTGAAGTGCTTTTACCTAATCAGATAGATGTTGATTCCTTTCAAATAAATCATTGATTGTACTTTCAGATCCATCAAAGATGCTTCTTGAGCTAGATCCAATATGATCAAATGCATCTTCAAAAGGTTCTTCATGATAACCGATTTCATTCTGAGAAATTGCAATATTCTTTCTTTGTACTAGTAATTTCTTCAATTCAGCCTTGGCATTCTTGTACTGTTCTACAAACATCTGCAGTTGTAATTTTTGATTCTCATTAGATTTGTCAAGTTTGTACCTCTCCATGATTCAGATCTTTACCCTTCAATGGTTGAACTGTTCAACAAGAGAATTGCGCTCTGATACCAATTGTTGGAAATAGGAGAGATAAATACTGAGAGGGGAGGGGTGAATCAGTATCCACTAAAACTTTTACTTAGATCCCTTCAATACTGAATATGTAAACTATATTTACCGATCAAAAACTTGCATGAAACAATTACATAGATAAAACATAAACTCATCAATTTAATCATATAACACAAGTATTTTGGTAACGTAGAAACCCTTGTAAGAAGGTAAAAATTGCGGTGGGGATGACACCCACAAATTCTTCACTACTGCAGATAGAAAATTTTTTGCCTGTTAAGGCTAAATTGTGATCACTTTTGGTGATCTTACCCTATTAGGAGTAACATGTTAGATCAGCTAGATCTACCTAGTTATAGGATTTAGCAACACAATTAAGTGTGCACTCGATTAAGAGATTTACAATAGGACTGTTAAATCCACTTAGTTAGGAGAATTTGATAACTCTATTAAAGTTGTTAGAAAGAAATAGAAAAGTGTATCTGCTCTGATTGACAACTATATTTGTCTAATACAGATCATCTAAATACTATTTATATATCACCTTGCATGTGTAGATTTTTTGCTCTGTGATGCTTGGTTGCCTTGTCAGTTCTGAATACCTTCTCTGAATACAATTCTACTCGGTTCTGTTTGTTCTTCTCGGTTCTGTCTGATAACCTTTAGACTTGAATTAGGAAATAGCTTCAAGTGCATACAACAATATTCAACCATCTAAAATGATACGAACATGTTGAATTTATAGTGTTCTAGTTTTTCCGCTTAAGCAAAAATTAGGTTAAGCAAAATTGATAACCCTAACATGTACGATGTACAAAAATAGTTAAGATCAAATCTTTACATTGAGATTCTCATCACATTTAATGAGTATCTATACATTATATGCTTCCTTGATCTTGCTTACACGTGTTTCAATCTGTTGTAACCGTTTGTCTTGAAAATTGTGCCTTCACTGATTCTTAGACTGTTTCTATTTCCCTCAGTAAATGCTTGTCTAGATTGCTCGGTGTTGTCTGGAAGACTCGGTGTATACTGACCATCGGTGTCGATGTGTATCATGCTCGATAGACTATTTGATGCTTTGGTGATTACTGTTAACCGACTGTATTTAGTGAAGCATTACCGACTTCCCTGTCTCCTTGTATTTACCGACTAGTGCAGTATAGATAACCGACTAATGATTTTGATACTAAGTGACAATAAATGCTCAATAGAGATAACACCAAATCCAACTTTCCTTTTGATGTAAACATTTTTCTTTTATGATTCATTTTAGTTTTCTTTCCCATAACACATTCTCTACATACAGTGTTAGAAGCTTTCACAATCTTTGGTAGATCTCTTACTGCATTAGCCATACTTTCCTTCACAATGTTATCAAAGTTAACATGACAAAATATTTTATGCCATAACCAACTATCATCTACCTTCGCAACAAAACAAGAGGCTCCAGATGTGTTTAGTTCAAATACATTACCTCTAGATTATGAACTGGTAGCAATTAGTTTCCCTTCCTTGCTTCTAATAAAGCATTTACCATAATTAACAAAACTTAATTGAAAGTCTTTATCCATTAAAATTGTCCAACACTCAAAAAATTGTGTTTCAGTCCTTCAACAAGTAGTACATGTGATGCAGGAGCATCCTGGGTGTAAGAGCAATCTTGCATCACCCAAAAATATTTTGTTTTTGTATTCAATAAGGGCTATTTTGTGCAGAGCTGCTATTTATGGAAAGTTACTATTTTTGGTAATTTTTGTATGTGCTCAGAATGATCTGATTTCTTTCTTGGAGGTTCATTTTGGTCATATAAGTCTGCCAGTAAAGTTTCATTGCCAGATCAAGTGTATACTAGAAGATATTGAAGATTTTCGGTATTGGCAGCAGGGTACAGAAACTTTGAACTCAGTTTTGAAGGCTTTAGAGGCCTCGGATGAGGTCGAAAATTCGGGTGACAAGCGCTTGTGCTGGTCAAACTTGTAGAGCGCTTCGTGGCATTTCTGAAATGGGGTTATAATAGCCGATCGGGTCAACTGGTGATGACTTATGATCTTCGGAAGTTGGGCCACCTGAAATGGCGAAAAATAATTTTCTTCAAAATTTTTGTTCGGGTTTCAAAGGTTATCTTGAGTCAACTATGATGTAATAAAATGTAAAATAAAATAATTCTAAGTTTGGTCGGCCTTATTGGCTAAAATTTTGGAACCTTCCCAGGCGGTGGAAAATTGTCTATATAAGGAAGGCTGTATTATTGTCTTAGGCAGTTCAGAATAGTTCTGGGTAGTAGATCTGGGTAATAGTTCGAGGCTTTGTCCTATAGAATATTGTAAGGGAATGCCCATGTGGCTTTGCATATTGTAATTCTGAAAGTTTGTAATTCCACATTTGTGGAGATAATAAGAAGCTAATTTTTTGTTCTTGCATATTGTTGTTGTTTCTCTATTTCTGTTATGTGTTTGTGGTATTAAGGGCAGCACCCTTCATCAAGTGGTATCAGAGCAGGAGTTCTTGAGTGTGTAAACAGATCGCCGACTGTGAGGCAGTTTGCACCAGGACCGTGGTTAAGGTTTCAGTGCGCATCGTGAAAATGCCTCCACGAAGAGAACGTGGTGGAAGAGCTGGTGCTGTGACACCTGAAGTTAGAGAGCTGCAGAGACAAGTGCGAGCATTGCAAGAAGAGATTCACAGAGGAATGAATCTTAATGTCAGAGACGAAAGCGAGGATGAAGCCGAAGAAGAATATCAAGAAGCAGAAGCTGAAATTGTGAACCAGGAGGAAGAAAGACTTTTTCGGGCGATTTCCAAGATTGGGAAAAGACCTAAGATTGAGGTTCCTACATTTTCTGAAAATTTTAACCCGGAGGAATTGATCGATTGGATCAATGAATGTGAGGAATATTTTGAGTATGAAGATGTTGAGGATCCTGATAGGGTCAAATTTGCGAAGGCCAAATTGAAAGGTCATGTGAAGATCTGGTGGCAAGAAATTCAATTGGAGCGAAATAGAAGAGGGAAAGATAAAATCACAAGATGGGATCAGATGGTGGATAAATTGAAGCGACAGTTCATTCCTATTGATTATGAGCTTGACCTACTAAAGAAAATGCAAAGTTTGAAGCAAGCAGGAAGATCTGTTCAGGAGTATACAGAGGAGTTCTATCGACTCCTCATTAGAACAGGCCATGTAGAAGCTGATAAGGAGAAAGTTGCCCAATACCTTAATGGGTTAAGGCCAAGCATTCAGGAGGAGCTGAACCTAGTTCGAATGAACAGTATTGAAGAGGCATACCAGTTTCCCCTAAAAGTAGAGGAAAAGCTGAACAAGAAGTTTGAGAGCAGACAAAATGGAAGAGGTCGCGGTGGATGATCTGGTGGATGGTCATATGGTGGCCGAAATGAAGATCCGAAAAAGAAGGATGAGGCCAGTAGCAGTCAGAATCAGCGAGGAAATAATTCCAATCGCTTCCAAGATCAAAATAATAGAGATCGGAGAGGAAGAGGAAGAGGACAAGGATCTGGAAGAGGTGGCTTCTGTGGAACATGTTTTCACTATGGAGAAGAAGGTCATAGGGCATTTGAATGTCCTCAGCGCCAAGGCAGAACAGATAGGAGGAATGAAGGCCAGGCCAGAGTTGCACGTGTAGATGAAGATGTCAGATCATCAAATTCGGAAGATGCTGAAAGAGGAGAAACATTGATTAACAGAAGAGTCCTGTTGAGTGGTGAGAATGAACCTGAGCAAAGGAGGAGCCTGTTTCGCACCAGGTGCAAGTGTGAAGGTAAATGTTGTGATGTGATTATTGATAGTGGAAGCACTGACAATTTGGTGTCAGAAGAGATGGTGACAAAATTGAAGCTCAAGAGACAGAAACACCCACATCCATATTGGATTGCCTGGGTACAGGATGACCACAAGGTCATGGTCAATGAACAATGCCCGGTGAAGTTCAAGATTGGCGGATACCAAGATGAGGTATTGTGTGATATCATATCTATGGATGCATGTCATATGTTGTTGGGTAGACCATGGCAGTTTGACAGATGTGTTGTACATGATGGTCGTGCGAATACCTATTCCCCGACAAAGGATGGAGTGCGACATAAGCTAAAACCATTGAAGGAGACTAAAGAAAAGGTATGTGGTAATGCAAGGATAACTTTTTTTGATGGAAGAAATTTCCTAGATGGTATGAGGCATGCGCATGTATGTTTTGCTTTAATTCCAAAAGCTGGTAAAGAGGAAGTAGAAGATGTTCCTGTAGAAGTTATAGATTTGTTGAATGAGTTTCAGGATATTGTATCTGATAACGTGCCTGATGGATTACCACCAGTCAGGAAGATCAGTCATCAGATGGACTTGATCCCAGAAGCAAGTTTGCCAAATAAGGCAGCACACAGAATGACACCTGCAGAAAGTGAGGAGTTGAACAGACAAGTACATGAACTATTACAGAAAGGATTGATCCGTGAGATTCTGAGTCCCTGTGCTATACCAGCGGTATTAGCACCAAAGAAGAATGGAGAATGGAGGATGTGTACAGATTCCAGAGCAATAAACAAGATCACAATCAAGTATAGGTTTCCATTGCCACGAATGGATGATATTATGGACTGTTTGAGTGGAGCTATGTATTTCTCAAAGATAGATCTAAAGAGTGGATATCACAAAATTCGGATCAGAGAAGGAGATGAATGGAAGACTGCCTTCAAGACAAAGGAAGGACTGTATGAGTGGTTAGTCATGCCTTTTGGGCTAACCAATGCACCGAGCACTTTCATGCGGCTCATGAACGAGGTTCTAAAAGAATTTCTGGGTAGGTTTGTCATTGTTTACCTGGATGATATTTTGATTTTTAGCAAGACATTGGAGGAACATATGATGCATATTCGTATGGTCTTTGAGAAGTTGAGAGATGAAAAATTGTTGATTAATTTGAAGAAGTGTAGTTTTGTGAAGAAAGAGTTAGTGTATTTGGGATTTGTAGTTTCAGCAGAAGGTCTAAAAATGGACCCAGAGAAGGTACAGGCTATCCTTGAATGGCCTACTCCAAGGAGTGCTACTAAGGTAAGATCTTTTCATGGTCTAGCTAGTTTTTACAGAAAGTTTATCAAAAATTTTAGCAGTATTTGTGGACCCTTGACTGAAACAATGCGAGGGGATAGAAAAGAGTTTAAGTGGACTAATGGGGCAGAAAAGAGTTTTCAATTGTTGAAACAAAAAGTTACAGAACAACCTGTTTTAGCACTTCCAAATTTTAATAAGGTGTTTCAAGTAGATTGTGATGCTAGTGGTACTGCAATAGGCGTTGTTATGAGCCAAGAAGGTAAACCTGTTGCTTATTTCAGTGAGAAGTTAAATGATGCCAAGAGAAAATATTCTGTTTATGATCAGGAATTTTATGCTATAGTTTAGGCATTGAAAAAGTGGAGGCACTATCTGCTTCCTAAGGAGTTTGTTTTGTATACTGATCATCAAGCTTTGCAATATTTGAACAGTCAAGGAAAGTTGAATCAAAGGCATTTGAAATGGGTTGAATTTTTGTAGAGTTATACATTTGTTTTGAAACACAGAAGTGGAAAGTCTAACAGGGTTGCAGATGCTCTTAGCAGAAGGCAACTATTGCTGACAGAGATGCAGATTGAGGTGGTTGGGTTCAAGGAACTCAAAAATTTGTATCCAGAGGATCCTGATTTTGGTGAAGCTTGGAAAGCTTGTACAGAACCTATTACTCTAGACAGGACGAAATGGTTGGATTTCATCATCCAGGATGATATGCTATTCAGACGGAGTCAGTTGTGCATTCCACGAAGTTCTATGAGGGAGAATCTCATCAAGGAGAAGCATAGTGGAGGATTGGCTGGACATTTTGGTTGTCATAAAACCTTTGCTTTGGTCAGTGAGAATTATTATTGGCCACAATTGCAGCAAGATGTGAAGAAGTTTGTACAGAGTTGCAGAGTATGTCAGATGGCGAAAGGACTGAAGCAGAATACAGGGTTGTATCAGCTATTTCTGTACCAGAGAAGCCTTGGGAGGATATCAGTATGGACTTTGTTCTTGGTTTACCGAGGACACAGCGGGGACATGATTCAATTTTTGTAGTATTTGACAGATTTTTGAAGATGGCACATTTCATTCCCTGCAAGAAGACTAATGATGTTGTTCATGTAGCAGAATTGTTTTTCAGAGAAGTGGTGAGACTACATGGTTTGCCAAAGACCATAGTTTCAGATCGAGATACTAAGTTTGTTGGATATTTCTGGCGGACATTGTGGAAGAAGTTGAAGACAGATTTGAAGTTCAGTTCATCACATCACCCACAGATTGATGGACAGACAGAGGTGGTGAACAGGAGTTTGGGAAATTTGCTGAGATGTTTGGTTGGAGATAAGCCAACAGGATGGGATTTGATTTTACCACAGGCGGAATTTGCATACAATAATTCTGTCAACAGGAGTACTGGTAAATCACCATTCTAGATTGCATATGGAAGTAGTCCAAGAAATGCATCTGAATTGAGAAAGATAGATAAAGGAGAAATAAGTAGTGCTGAAGCTGAGGATTTTGCAGAACACTTGAAGAACATCCATGAGGAGGTGAGGAAGCATATTACCAAGATGAACGCACAGTATAAGGCTAAGGTAGATGAGAAAAGGAGGCATAAGGAATTTCAGGTTGGAGATGAAGTCATGGTTCATTTGCGGAAGGAGCGATTTCTGGTTGGTACATATAACAAGCTGAAAATGAAAAAGTTTGGACCATGTAAGATATTGAAGAAGCATGATTCAGGAAATGCATATGAGGTAGAATTACCTAGTGAGCTGAATATTTCACCAGTGTTTAACATTTCAGATTTGACAGAGTATCATGAAGGAGGTCTTGAAGATGAGGTTGCAACAGCATAGTGGAGTATTCCAGCAAGTAGTTCAGATACCAAAGAGATTGAAGACATATTAGACAGTCATGTTGGTAGAAGCACAAGGAGTAGGACATATGAAGAGTATTTGGTCAAATGGAAAGGATGACCTATTGAAGATTCATCATGGCTAACAAAGGAGGAGGTTAACCATCTTGGTTTTCCTCTACCAACTTGAGTCGTGACAGGGTCACTTCTCAAATTACCCCAGGTGTCTGATGCAGGAGCATCCTGGGTGTAAGAGCAATCTTGCATCACCCAAAAATATTTTGTTTTTGTATTCAATAAGGGCTATTTTGTGTAGAGCTGCTATTTATGGAAAGTTACTATTTTTGGTAATTTTCGTATGTGCTCAGAATGATCTGATTTCTTTCTTGGAGGTTCATTTTGGTCATATAAGTCTGCCAGTAAAGTTTCATTGCCAGATCAAGTGTATACTGGAAGATATTGAAGATTTTCGGTATTGGCAGCAAGGTACAGAAACTTTGAACTCAGTTTTGAAGGCTTTAGAGGCCCCGAATGAGGTCAAAAATTTGGGTGATGAGCACTTGCGCGGGTCAAGCCTGTAGAGTGCTTCGTGGCATTTTCAAAGTGGGGTTATAATAGCCGATCGGGTCAACTGGTGATGACTTATGGTCTTTGGAAGTTGGGCCACCTGAAATGGCGGAAAATAATTTTCTTCAAAATTTCTGTTCGGGTTTCAAAGGTTATCTTGAGTCGACTATGATGTAATAAAATGTAAAATAAAATAATTCTAAGTTTGGTCGGCCTTATTGGCTAAAATTCTGGAACCTTCCCAGGCGGTGAAAAATTGTCTATATAAGGAAGGCTGTATTATTGTCTTAGGCAGTTCAGAATAGTTCTGGGTAGTAGATCTGGGTAATAGTTCGAGGCTTTGTCCTACAGAATATTGTAAGGGAATGCCCATGTGGCTTTGCATATTGTAATTTTGAAAGTTTGTAATTCCACATTTGTGGAGATAATAAGAAGCCAATTTTTTGTTCTTGCATATTGTTGTTGTTTCTCTATTTCTGTTATGTGTTTGTGGTATTAAGGGGAGCACCCTTCATCAACATTGTCTGTATTAGTCTTTCCATCCAAAGTGATGGATCCAACTCCTATGATGGACTTTGGGAGATTGTCCCCAAACCTTACAACACCTCCATCATAATTTACTAATTTAGCAAACTTATTCTTATCACCAGTCATGTGATGAGAACATCCACTGTCAATTATCCATTCAGTTATCTTGTCAACATGAGATATTAAGACTTTTTCTTCATGAACAGGTTCATCTTTAATAGCAACAAATCCAATCTCTTCATCATCTAAATCATCATCAGAGATTCCTTCACTAGTATAATAACATTCTTTGTCTCTTCTAATCTTTGCATAATCAGGTTTGTACTTAGGAACTCTTGTAGGACATCTAGATGTAAAATGACCTGTCTTATTGCATGAAAAATATTTCAAAGGTAATTTGCCTTCAAATTTTCCCTTACCTCTTTTCTCTCTTTTAGCAATCAGTGCAACAAGTTCTTCCATCTTTTCTTCTTCCATTATCTTCTCCCATTCCTCAGCATACTCACCAAGCTCTTCTTTTAGGTCTTATTTGCTTGTGCTCGGAAGTGCAGATGCTTTCTTATGTGTGGATGCCCTAAATGTAGATTCAACTTTAGGTGCAGCTTCTCCTAATTCCACAGCTTCAAAGGTAGTTAACTTTGCAATCAACATCTCTCTACTAAAGTTTGGAGTTAGGGTTATAGTTTCTTGAATTAACATTGCCTTGAATTTGTAAGTAGGAGTTAGAGATCTGAGAATCTTTGCAATGACTTCATCTTCATCATAAGTACCTCCACAATTTATGATTCCAACTACATATTCTATAACCCTTTGAACATAGGCCCTAATACTTTCATCTTCATTCATTTGCAGCTTCTCCATCTTTGTCTTCCAGTTTTACAACTTTGCTTGTTTGGTATACTTGTCTCCTTTATAGAGTGCCTCTAGTCTATTCCAAATTTCATGTGCCAAATCTAGGTCTTTAATTTCAGTAAACTCACCCTTAGATAATGTGTTGATCAATGCTTCTCTTGCTACCATGTTACATGAAAATAACCTCTTTTCATCCTCATCCGTTGTTTCCAAGTCATTCTCAATCTTCAGAGATTGCTTCTTCTTCACAATCATCTAGTAGTTTATGCCCATACATAGCAGATGTGTCCGCATCTTGTTTTTCCAACTATCAAATTTTTCAGGATCAAACTTAGGACTTTCCTTCCTGTAGAATGCCATCTCCAAGATCACATCAAGCTATTAAGCTTTCTCTCTGAGGACCACAAGCTCTGATACCAATTGTTAGGAATAACAGTCCACAATACAACTGAGAGGGGGGGTGAATCAGTTGTATGACAAAATATTAAACTTTAAAATTTAAGCTCAACAATATCAGATCCAATGAATGCCAACACAATAACACAATATTTTGGTTACGGGGAAACCCTGTTAAAGGTAAAAACCCTAGTGAGAATTAGCGCGCACTAATGATGTACTAAGAGTATAGTAATCCTTGTTAGAAGATATAGCCTTGTTAGGAGCTTATTAAAACATTATAGTACATAGTCCTTGTTAGAGGACAGACCCTATTAGGAGTCAAGAACAATAGAGGGTTCACTGCCCAAAGAAGGTTAAGTCCACCTTCAGAACTCACTAGTTCGCAACAAGTGTATATGAAGAAATACACAATCTTTTGAACTATTTGTCAGCAACTATCTTTGCTTGATCAGTTCCAATGAAGTCCACTAGTAGACCTCTACTCTACATGCAATAGACACAAGCTCACAGCTTTCACAACGTCTCTATATCATATCTATTCCATCCATGTCTTTTCCAAAGAAAAGACCTTTCATTTATACCTTATTACATTTTACCAAGATCAGGTCAGCCCATAAGGCTTTCCTAAATACAAACAATTACATAAACCCTTGCTAAGATACACATAGTATCTAAAACAAGTTTACAATGATTACATTACAATAATTAAGGACCGACATCCTTGATTTATGCTTGCCAAGAAAAACACATGCTTCATTCCCTGAGTCGGCTTCAGAATAAGCCATCGCTAGAGAACACACCACAGATGATGTCACCAACCACTTTGTACCTTGCACTGACCAATGAACATCCCTCAGTACCTCTTCCATCAACCTTCAAGTTCGCATACCTTGAATCCAATCCCTTTGAGAGATATATCAAAAACTCAGAGACTAGCTCTGTCAATTCTCACTGTCATAGTCTAGTGGCCAGTCTTTACCAAAATAGTTGTAACTCTCTTAATGTGTAATACTTAATGATGCGATCATAGATATAAGATCATAACATCCATCTGAACTCTCATCTAGCTTCGCAGCATCTGAAACATCTGTACACTAACCGTACACTGTGATTACCAGTCTAGTTCCTTCATAAAAGTATATGTTGACATCAGTGATGAAACACAAATGACAATAGTATGATTGCCCATTCAATAACGTAGTGATTAAACATATTACATGTCTCAATCACCACCCATGCATTAGCAATATCCAACACATAACACTAGCGGGAATGACACAAACACCTACAGAGAGCTCTATGGATAGATCAGACCACTCTAAAGAAAGTTCTAAAGAATTCACCATATGAATTAGTGTATGGAAAGGAGTCACTCCTAATTTAAATATAAATCCTAGCGTTGCAATTTCTCAAGTCTATAGAGGTCGAAGAAGATGAAACCATGAACGTAAGGTTGATAGAGTTGTTGAATCTACATGAACAACATGAGTGGGACCACAATGCCCTTACACATCATCAAGGGTTGTAAAAATATGGTTTGAAAAGAGATCATCAGACTCAATTTTCAAATAAAATGAGTTGGTCATAAGATATAATGAGAGAGAAAGTAATCTAGCTCAGCACACAAAATTTGACGCTCTATGAGAGGGTCCCTTCTACATTACAAGATATAAAAGTAGAAATGATTTTGAATTGAAGGAAATGGAAGGTAACCCTTTCAAGATCTTGGTCAATATGATCAACCTTAAACATTTCCATTAATGACCTCCTTTTCATTTAAATTGTATTTTAGTCATGTTTTGTGTTTAATAAGTACCATCAATTACTTTTGTTTTTTCTACTAGCCTCCAGACCCTTCCTTTTTTTAGCCCTCCCCATTTCCCATGTTTGGAGGCTATTTTTTTCTTATAATGTCTCAAAATATTGACCTCTAGTTGTCATGTCAATCCCTCAGTTATTGTTAGTGCCTCATTTTTCAGAACAACGACAAGTCTAGGTGATTTGTACACAAAGACCAAGGAAATTAATGCACATGTTTAGGAAATTTTTATTTTCTTACATGTTGCTAAATCTTAGTATTTTTATAAGTTGGTTGTAGAGTTTCTAGTGTTTTGTATTCTTAGAATTGTTGAGAAATTACTATTTCCACTCCTAGGATTTAGATATGTGTATTGAAACATAGATTGTGAGAATAGTTGACGTGTTTGTCGATGCCTCATATTCCCAAGCACCCAATGTGGTGAAAGTTAAAATGGATAAAATAGAGGTTGTAAAGGTGGGGATTGTCAGATATTCAACAATGGTGAAAGATCCAGCAGATAATATTGTCGACCCATTGTTGACTTCACCCACAAAGGGATTAAGAGAGGGTGCGTTACAGAGAAAATTAAACCAAAAATTTTCCATGGTAGGTTTAAAAAATTTGAACTCTGACTTGTCCCAGTGTATGGTACCCAATGTCCATCCTCGTCGAGACTTGATTGAGGCTATGGAAAGGCATCTCAATGCGAGCACTAGCACCATTTGACGTGGTAAGCTCAAGGTGGCAATAAGCTTAGATTTTATAAGAAGAATGTTATGTATCCAATATATGATGAATGTTGTAATATTTGATAAAACATAACTAAAATATGAGTGGGGTTAATTATTCAACTCCCATGATTTATTAGAGAAAGAAGTGAAAACTAGGGTTCTTGGTGTATTGGGGTTTCCAATTTCTCTTTCATCCTTCAAAGGTGACTCAAAATGTATCTTCTTCATTCTCTCTTTCATTTGTGGGATGGAGGGAGATGATTTAGTAGAGGATTTCCAAGTAGTCATGGCTTACCAAATATAGATGACCCCAACTCCTGGCCTTCGGTTTGATTTCATTGATGCCATTATAGAGGGCATGATGCAATAGCTCTAGGATTTCTAGTTTTCTCCCCATTAGGTACCCATCTCTTTTTGTCTATATGTTATTGAATCAAATTTCTAAATTCTTTTAGAAGCTAAGGAGCATGGATTCAATGGACCTCATAGGCTGAAGGAAACCCATCTCTATATGGATCCCTATTTTGAACAAACCCAATGACTATAATGGGTTCATAATAAAATTTATAAAGCCCTACATGCATGTTTCTATAGAGCAATTTGACGATGGTAGATTCATCGTGGTTCAAACTTCTTGACTATCAAATTGTGAGTTGTGGGTAGAATGGTTCTACAAGGTAGATTTTACTATTGTGTGAACTCACAGTTTCATTAAAAAGCCCTTCCCACACCCAACTTTTATTCCTAGAAGACTTTTGTCCTTGGAGGTGTTCAAGAAACTGTATGTGGTTGATGAGTGAATTGATGCTAGAAAGAGAAAATAAATGTTGTATAAGCGACTGCTTACTTTTGGAAATGTAACCCTAAACAAGGGGAAGGATGAAAACTTGATGAAGTGAAAGTTGGCCCAACTTGGTCTTCCATTTCTTTGTGATTCTTGGGATTTTGATTTTAATGGATACTTTTCAGCAAGGCCCATTATTGTCTCTCATCATTCTCAACCATAATGGAATGCAAGAATGAGCCCTACTCAATCCACAGTGGAAGTTGTTATTGATATCTCTTCCCCATATTTTGGTTCCAAGCCCCCTTGGCTGGAATTTTATGATATCAAAATTACTTACCCTACCTTCAAAATATCCACGAACTTAAGAAATAAATTGAGAAGTGAAGTTTGGTTAGATGAAAAAATTGTTTCTTTCTGGGTCTATTAGCATGAAACCTAGTAAAACTTCACCCCTCTAGAAGATCTTGACTTGGATGGAACTTTCAAGGAGAACTGGGACAAGGGACACAATGAAGGTTCCACTTTGAGAATCTAGGAGAAAGAATAATTGTTTCCTTGTTTTCCTATTACCCCATGGAAACAACAAGAAATAACAATGGATGTAGATAAAGAACCTGTCAAGATGTTGATTACTCAAAAGTCAAAAGATAAATTCAGAGACACAAGGGTGTCTAAAGGATCATGAACCTTGAGTTTTTTGGCTAGGAGTCTAGTACCAAAGAGGAGGAAGTCCTTGTAGTTTGTTCCTCCTCCAATGAAGAAAAGAAGGAAAGTATTCAAACTCTAGGATTTGGAGGAGGAGGAAGGAGAGGAGTTGGTCCCATCCATAAGGTGAAAATAAATAACATCACTTCTACATCCACTTCTTAGGTAAGTTTCTCTCCTACCATCCTCTCTTATCAATCATTATTTTCTCCAAGATTCCACCCCTCATTTCACCTTCCCAAAGTTTTATCACCCCTTCTTAGGTGAGTTAGTTTTCCATGTAATATATTGTTATTTCCAACTCTAGCATTAGGCCTATCCCTGGTTTAAACTCCCCACTACCAATAACATCGGGTACACTGACATATCCTTCTCTTACTTTGAGTCCTTTAGTTCCTCCCACTGGTTGTCATATTGTTGGAAAGGAAGGAATTCCCCCTATTGTCATAGAGACCTACTTCAACATCACCAAACAGGCCGAATGGAAAGAGACAAGTAATCAAAAGATAGGGATGACAACAAACCAGCCTCTGCAAGTATTATTTCCCTCTACAATAAAAAGGATAGGATTTTTATTGTCATAACCTAGATGCCTAATGTCCAAGTAAAAACCCATAGCCAAATTTTGCTTGAAGAATTCAATTCTCATACTATCTCCCTAAATCTAAATTATGTGAGACCTCAAGATTGAGTGGAGCTAATGGAAAGGTCTCATAAAGTAGTCACTTCTAACTATTTCAAGATCACTTAGAGATTAGAAAAGAAATAAAAATATCTATAGAATGCTAAGAACACCTCATATGAGTAAAAATTATAGATTAAGGCTCTCAAGAAAGATGATCTAAGACTCACCTTCAATATCAAAGAGAAGACATGTGAGGAGATAGATGTGGAAGGAGTCATGGTGGCTAAGCATAATGCGGAACTGGACAATATCAAGTTAGAGTTAGGTGAAGGAAGAATAAGTTTTCTCCAACAAATACAAGATAAAGAGAAGGAATTTTCATGTCTCCAATAATCACTAGCTAATGCCCAAAAGAGTCTACAAGAGTAGGACAACGAAGTCACTAAGGACCGACATGATTTTTCTTAGCATCTTTCAAAAATGAAAGAATAGTGCAACCGATCAAATTTAGATCAAGAGTCCCTGAAGAAGGAATTGGATTAGAAATCTAATGAGCTAGTTTAGAAGGAAAAGGACCTAGAGAATAGTCAAGCTCTATGGTTGCAAGAAGAGAAGGATCTACAAAAAAGGGAGACACAACTCTAGGATGAGTAGGTGATCATTAAGAATGCATTAAAAGACATAATGGAAAAGGAAAGGGACTTGACTGAGTGTCAGTAAAAGTTTCTAATTGAGCAGGCATGTGTTACTTAGTTGGAGGAAGCTATCAGGATGTGGGATGATCAGATTAGCCTCTTGCAGGGTCCAATTGTTGTCCCCACCTCACAAAGTTGTATACTACTGGAGAAACACTTTTATATGTCCTTCTAGGATGCATTGAGGCATCCACTATGAGTATGATGCCCACTTTTAGGTTTTTGTTTGATATTGTAGAATTAAGTGTCAAGGTAGAGACTTCTCTAGAAGCAACAACAATTAATAACCCCTTAGCGTAAATGAGGCAAGGAGCCTAGTAAAAAAATTGTATGAAGTTTTTTTACTACAACTGATTTGGAATCTGATTGAAGAATCTATGATTACAAGATCACTGAGGAGTAGCTGATTAGATATGTAATATGATTAAATTAGTATTATGTTGTCATTGATGTCAACTAGTTTGACAGCACTTATCTTGTAAGTTATTATACCGAGACATCTGAAGAAAGGTGAAAGAGATGAAGAATAGAGAAATCTACATGAGGAAAGATGTACATGATAGATGAGGATAAGGAACACATTGAGTAACTTGCTGATGAGTCTATGACTTGATGATATTGACTTTATTATGTTGCATTCATCTATGATGAAGTATAGAGCTGAAAGACACAAAGTAGTGTTGTCAGTAAATGAAGCATTTCTAGTATACACCGACAAAGTGTAGTGTATACCGATTGCAGTGTTAACCGAGTAGTGTTCACCAATGCATTTCTTTGTTAACCGAGCAGAATAGAATGTATTAAATGATAAGTTTAGCTGATAAGATTGATGAGCTGGCAAGAGTATAACATCAAGGTAATAGATAATGTTTGTTACACAGATTGACGGCTGACAAAATTCAGTGGAGATCTAACAAAAAATATTGAAATGTGTTATTGACACAAGTACCGAGGAACTTTGAAGCGGCAAAATCTGATGGTGGAGAAGAAAATGATTTACTTGTCTATATAAGAGAATAATTTTTCTTTATGAAGATGTTGAAATGAAGAAGAAGGTGTAGGAATATCGCATGAACAAGGATTTCATGTATTCTAATCATACTAGTTAGTGAGAACCGAGCTACAGAGCAATTATCGAGCTACAGAGAGCAATTACCGACGAACAGTAAGTTGATACAGTATTGAATCTGAAGTGAATTATTGATTAGAAGGATTTGTATGGACTAAATATTGATTTTTAATTTGCAATTGAAATTGTATTAGGGAAGGTCATTTACTGTTACATAATTAACCATTGTATACAGTCAAAATCTCTTAACCGAGTGGACTCTGAAAGTCTTATGATGTATCATTCATAGAATGAACATTGTTATCCTGTCAACCCCATAGTGAATGTTGGTTGGATGATAACTTCTAGTCTAAAATCCTCTAACAAGGTCACACCTTACAGTGTGTTTGTAACCTTTAACAGGGTTGGATCTTAACCGGCCTCACTTCAGAAGAGTAAACAATTTTGGGTTGTCAGTCCCAGGTGGTTTTTCCCTTTACAAGGTTTCCACATTAAATCTCTTATGTTATGTGTTGATTGTGACATTTGTTTGTTATCATTCTTTACATGTTACATGTTAGATTTGATCGGTAAACTATTTTAGCTTTAGACTGGTAATCGGTAAAAGCACAGATAGTGAGAGTTATTATTCCTTACCGATGAGCAGAAATTGAAGAAACTATTTTGAATTATACATTTTGACTTGGGACACTGGATAACTAATTCACCCCCCTCTCAGTTATTCTAACAATTGCTATCAGGGCACTGGTTGCTTGGAATAGAGTTTTAAGGACTTAAGCATAAAGGTCTCAAGATGTATAAGAGGGAAGTGCCGAAACTAAACAAAGAGAACTTCGCAGTATGGCAAAGCATAATGAAGCTACACATATCTGGAATTGGGAACTCTGCACTAGATCTGATGGAAAATGGCTACATACAACCGCCCACTGGTCCCTTAACTATTGATCAACTAAAGGACAAGCATGAACACAATGTTACTATGATGGAACTTGTTGCTGCCTGTACCGATGCTGAATTTGAAGATATCAAGACATGCACAACTGCCAAAGGAATGTGGGATAAATTAGCACAAATATACAATGGAGATCTGAATGTCAAAAGAGCCCAAGCTGAAAGTCTGAGAGGCAGATTTGATGATATGAGAATGAAAGAAGGTGAGAACATTGTCCAATATTCAAATAGACTCAAAGAGGTGGTACATGCTATTAGAGCATCTGATGGAGTGATTGATGATGAAACAGTGATAAGCAAGATTCTCATAACCTTGCTACTGGTTTATGCAATCAGGATTTTTGCAATTCATGAAACAAGAGCTACATCCAACCTTACTCTTGACACTTTGATTGGTAAACTTACTACTTTTGAATTAAACAATTTTGATAATAGTGTTGTTCCTTCTGTTGAATCCACTTTCATGTCTTCTTTGAAGATTGGAAAGTCTAGCAGGAATAGTAAAAATTGTGATAGTGATGATAATACCGATGATGAACTTGATGAGCTTGAAGCACTTATGGCTAGAAGATTTCCCAAAGGAAAAGGAAGTTATAGAGGTAAGCTACCTTTAGCATGCTTTAATTGTAAAGAAGTTGGTTACATCGTTACTAGATGTCCTCAGAAGAAAGATGATGATAGATCCAAAGACCAATCTGATGGAAGCTATGGAAGAAGAGTCAACAAAGGCTATCGACACTACAATAGAGACAACTAAGATGAAAAAGGCAAAAAGGTATGTTACATAGCTGAAGATATTGAAATTGAATCTAATTATGATGATGATATAGAAGTTGTATTTGTTGCTATGAAAGATGACTCAAAAGAGGAAGAGAAACATGAAGAGACAACACTGATCTCTAAAGTAAGCAGAAATGATATATGGATCATAGACAGTGGTTGTACACATCATATGACTGGTGATGTAGAAAAGTTTGATCATCTTGTTGAATATAATGGAGGATCTGTGAGAATGGGAAATGATGCAGCTTGTATGGTAAGAGGTAAAGGCTCACTGATGATCAATGATAGACTACAATGTGAAAATGCATACTGGGTAGATGGACTGAACTATAATTTGTTAAGTGTGGCTCAGTTGAACAATTCAGGCCACCAACTGCCTTTTGAGAGAAAAAAGGTGAAGATCTATGATGATGGAGGAAGACTTATCAGAACTAGTACACAATCCAGAGGTAATCTATTCTATCTTGATATGGATCAATCTTCTTGTTTGTTAATAAAGGATGAAGATGCTTGGTTGTGGCACAGAAGGCTATGCCATGTGAACTTTGACAACATGATCAAGATTAGTAGAAAGAGAAGAGTTAGAGGATTGCCTAACTTGACAAAACCTGATCATGCCATGTGCCATGAATGTCAGAAAGGTAAGATGACTAAGTCTAGTTTTAAAAGCAAAGACTATTCAACAAAGAAGATACTTGAGTTGGTTCATACCGACCTATGTGGTCCTATGAGAACTCAGAGCTGTTCTGGTGATAGATATTTTATTCTTTTTTTTTATGACTATACTAGACTAATGACTGTTATGTTCCTGAAAGAGAAATCTGAAGCTTTCAAAATGTTTAAATGATATAAAGCTAAGGTAGAGAAAGAAACTGGAAAAGAAATAAAATGTTTAAGATCTGATAGAGGAGGTGAATTTATCTCTAATGAATTTACTAATTTTTGTAATGAGCATGGAATCAAAAGGCAGGTATCCACACTGAGGACACCTCAGCAAAATGGTATTGCTGAAAGGAGAAATAGGTCTATAATTGACTGTGCCAGAACATTGATGATACAGAAGAATGTTGTTCAGACATATTGGAGGGAAGCTGTTAGTACAGCTGTGTATATTTTTAACTGAGTACAACTAAAGAAGGACTCAAACCGAACACCTTATGAACTATGGTTTGGACACAAACCTACTGTAAGTTATTTCAAAAATTTTGGAAGTAAATGCTTTATTTTGAAAGATGAGAGAAATGGAAAATTTGATTCTAAAGGAGATGAAGGAATATTTCTGGGAAATTCCACTACAAGTAAAGCATACAAATGTTTGAATAAGGCTACAAATAAGATAGTTGAAAGTACTAATGTTCATGTTGATGAGTTTGATGACAAGTACACAGAGGAAACTACAAAGGAACCCGAAGACTATGGTAGATTCACTTACATTGAACATCTAGAGTATCTACTGACACCGCAGACTGTGTCAATCGGTCAGTAGAGAAACAATGCAGGACAACAGGCAATACAAACCGAGGAACAAGATGGAGCTACCGAGCAAGAAAATGACCCTGAGTAGGATGAACAAGAAAGGAGAAATCAAGTTTTGGCTAGTTTTGTCAGAAGGCATCATCCTGAGACACAAATCGTTGGAGACAGACATGTCGGAATGCAAACTAGAAGCAAAACAAGACAAGGTACATGTTTAATTTGTGAATTTGAACCTAAAACTATGAAAGTTGCATTAGAGAATGAAGAATGGGTTAATGCAATGAAGAAGGAAATAGAGCAAATAGAAAAGAACAAAACCCGGTCCTTAGTACCTCGACCAAAAAATAAAAATGTTATCGGTACTAAGTGGATATACAAGAATAAATTGAATGAAAATGGTGATGTCATGTTGGTTAACAGTTTGTCCTCCCTTTAGATTTATAATCTTTGACTCTTCTTAACACCCAAGGTGAGAGAAAAAAAGGATGTTCACCAACAAATGGGTCTGTGTAAGTCATCTATCACTGCCCTCTGAATTGATAGGTACAGCTCCCTGATTGTGTTTAATCTTCAATATATTTATTTCTTAATGATCATCAGATTATCTCCTATGAGTTTTAACCAAATTATTTGTAGGCACAAACAATTCAGGCAAGGATAAAGTGGATAACCTATAATCCCCAATGGAATGTTGATCATAGATAATCATAAAGACTATCTTCTAACTAAACCTATCTATTCTAAGAATGCATAATCTATTGAGGAGAATAGAAGCAGAATTATACATGGACAGTAAATGGAATTACTTATGTTGCAATTACTAACATGAAATGGAATCCAAGAAGGAATCACAGTTCTATATACAATTGTACTTTCTATTCAGGTGCATGCATCTAAACTACTGAATGAATAGGAGAAGAATCATACATGAAAAGTAAATAGAATCACTTATACTGCAATCACTACATGAAATGGAATCCAATAAGGAACTGCAGCTTCATATATAACTGTTCTTTCTGTTCAAATGCAAATGAACAACTACTGGCACAACAAACATGAAATAAAGCTTAGCAAATAGAATTACTCTACTCCAATACAAGTTTTTCGACCCCTACTGTTCATTTTCTTCACGGTATTTATACAATGCTTATAGGAAAATGATTCATCTTCCAGAATTCAAAAAGACTAGGTAGAAAGAGAGAACATCTCGATGATAGAATTTGAAAAGTCAATCACTGACATGAGAACAAGAAAAGACATCATAATTGTGACGCTTCAATTTGAGTCCTTCATCTTCTTTTTAATAGCATCTGTGAAGTCAAATCCATTGGGCTTCTCGGAGTCAAACTATCTTTCAAACAATAGTCAATCCGATCTACAACTGCATTCAACCTTTTTTAAATGTCTCAGAAATATTTGGCGCGATCTTATAGCTGTTATCATTACCACCACCTGTGGCAACCCATGTTGCATCTACTAGACCACAAGCTACAGCATACAAAATCGTTAGGATTATACTCTTTATTCTTTCCCTACCCGTGACCTCAGTCGAGAAATCTATCATCAATATCCCCTTCAATTCTTAGTCACCTTTGACGTACTTATTTATGACAATTGAAAATGGATTACGTTGACTTTTTAATCTCTTTATTTTCCTTAAGTCTCGGGTCCCACCTAACAAGTTCTCATTGGATGGTGGTCGTATGATCGCGAGAGGAAAGAATATTCCTCGCGATCATACGCCAGCCGTAGATCTCCTGGCAGTGGACCCCCTATGCTTTATCATTGTCGCAATATTTAATAACTATTCCATCTCATCGTCGCACTTGCACTATTGGCCTATGTGGGTCCCAGTAGAGCGCATTCGCCTGCCCGAACTCCATTGTCGCATGATCGCATAGCAATATTTTAATCCATGCGATCATGCGACCACTTTATCATTGGCGCATCTATGCTATCAAAGTACGTGGGTCCCACTGCCATGTGGAAGTTCTCACTATGTCATAACTCAGGTCCCGCTGAGAAATAGGGCCCACTAATCTACCCTTTTTTTTACTTTTCGCATGATCGCATAACTCATATTTGGTTTATGCGATCATGCGACAGCCACAATTTTCTTCCTTCAAACCATATTAACTTCTAACTTTCAAACATCTAAACATTTTGAAAGCTATTATATGATTGTTTCAATTCATTTCAACCAAAGAAAACCCTGGGCATTAGCTAGTTGTATTTCAATAATGCCACAAGCCGCGGCTTCATCACATGACTGTTATACTCCAAGGAAAGATTGCATTTTGCAATTGCTTCATCAATAACGGATTGTAATATCACCATTCTCCTTAGACTTACATGTTGATATCATGAAGACTAACCATCATTGAAGTGTAATTAAAGAAAAAGCATGTCTTCAAGCTCGAACCAGAGCCATAACCTGAGACCTTCCTCAAAGGCACAGTCATTAAATCAATGGATTTCTTATCACTGCTCATCAGCACAATATATTACTCATATCCCTATTTAGAACTCACATTGTCAATCCTCCAAAGAATTATACTTTGCGGCTTCTCCATTAGATCTCTACATTATGCACTTAAAGATCGACTATACTAAAACATTTTTGAGAATAAAGAATGCAAGATGAAATATACCACTGTAATCATGAACTGAGATTTCTTTCCTTCCAAAACTGGTTATCATTTGGGATGAGGCCTTCAATATCACAAGCCTTGGGTAAAATGATATCAGATATGATATAATGATGCTTTGATTACCTTTTCTGCAATCATCTGGAAACACAACTTAATATCTTCTTGATCTGCATAGCTTTAATGTAATCAAATGCCTTCCACTTGCAGGCTCTATTTTATAACCAATGTACACATTAAGACAAAAGAAACCTTATCAACTAAATTGTATACACTGCCCCATAGAGTGAAACTCTGAAATTTCAAAAGCCAGACCTATAATTGCATCAATCATGATAAAAACTCCCATTAGGTCCCTTGTATATGCCTGGAGATCATAGCTTCAAGATCATCAATGAAAACATGATATCCTTGCCAGGTTGGGAACTATCACCTACCCATCATGACAAGACTTTGAAACCACCCACCCGGCTAAAACATGAAAGCAATTTGAAGGGAAACCCAGCAAAGATTTCCTATCCTAGAGGGGACCTTGACCTAGACATAACCAGACAGACCTGACTTGACTCTGACATTGACCATATGACTCCAAATGCCAAAAAAAGGGTGACTAAAAGTCAGACAACACGTCACAAGAAATAAAGCTAGATTGGTATGCAAGGGATATGCACAGGAAGAAGGCATTGACTATGGTGAAACATTTGCACCTATTGCTAGATTAGAAGGAGTTAGAATGCTACTTGCATATGCTACACATAAGAAATTCAAAGTTTATCAAATGGATGTGAAGTCAGCATTTTTGAATGGTATACTTGAAGAAGAGGTCTACATTGAACAACCTGAAGGATTTGTTGATCCCGACAATAAAGATATGGTATGTAGACTGCATAAAGCGATATATGGATTGAAGCAAGCACCAAGAGCATGGTATGAAAGACTGCATACTTACTTGTTAAGTATTGGATTTGTAAGAACAAGTGAAAACAACAATTTGTATGTGAAAGGTGATACTGATGATACTATTATCATTGCTAAAATATTTGTTGATGACATTATTTTTGGAGGTTCAGATCTTGTCTGCAAGGCATTTGCTGATGAAATGCAAAAGGAATTTGAAATGTCTATGTTCAGAGAGATTAAGTTCTTTCTTGGACTACAAGTGATTCAGCAGAGTGATGGGATATTCATCACACAATCTAAATACATAAAGGAAATACTGAAGACATTTGTCATGGAAGATACTAAACCTGTAGGAACACCAATGGCTACTAGATGCAAATTGACAAAGGAGGATGAAACTACCGAGGTAAACCAGACACTTTACCAATCCATGATTGGTAAGTTAATGTACGTAGTTCACAGTAGACCAGATATAGCACATGCTATGGGAATTGTTGCAAGATTTTCTGCTAATCCTAGAGAATCACACATGATAGCTACAAAAAGGATCTTAAGAAACTTGAAGAAAATAGAGAATTTTGGATTATGGTATCCTAAGGAAGGGAAGTTTGAACTGAAAGTTTACACCGATGTTGATTGGGTTGGAAATGTGGATGATAGAAAAAGCACCACCGGAGGAGCATTTTTCTTTGGTGAAAGACTTGTAACCTGGACAAGTAAAAAGTAGGCTTGTATTTCTCAGTCTACAGCTGAAGCAGAATATGTTGTTGCTGCTGCTAACTGCTCAAACATTGCCTATATCAAACAAGTGTTGGAAGGAATGAATGAGGTAATCACTAATCTGGTGATTATATACTATGACAACACTAGTGCTATAAATATTTCAAAAAATCCTATGATGCACTCTAAGACAAAGCATATATCTATTAAGTATCATTACTTAAGAGAACAAGTGCAAGAGAAGCAAGTAAAGTTAGAATTTGTTACATCTAAAGAACAACTTGCAGATATTTTTACTAAGCCCCAATCGAAGGACACATTTGAATACTTGAGGACTAGACTTGGGTTCTGTCCCCTGTCTATCGGTCACTAAGGTGATCTGGTTGTTGCATCAGCCTACTTTTATCAAAAGATAAATCATGTTGATGCAGCATAGTTCACACTTTGAATCATGTTCAAGGTTGTGATTAAGTTTGAGAACTTGAACCGATTGGAATATCAGTATTCAGAGATATAGAGGAAGACATAATTGTTTGTTTATTTGTTTCTTTGGCATTGTTGTCAAAGGGAGAGATAATGAATATGAAATGAAAAGGGGAGAGATAAACAAGATATGAAAAGGAACAAGCACTGACGATGATAATTATCTAAGAGAGAGACAATGAGATAGAGTATGGAAGGTCAGTTATAGAGAATAGAAGTAGGAACAAGAGAACTGAAAAGATCACAACTGTTGAATGGTAAAGCTGTATTACTTAATGCTAGTTTAGTAACATAGTGATTAAACATATTAAGTCTATTCGACTTGCAGCATTTGTTCACAAAGTTTTAGAATGTATGTTTGGTATATGTATGGTACATTTCATATTACTTGAGTTGCCATCAATGCCAAAGGGAGAGATTGTTGACTACAACTGATTTGGAATCTGATTGAAGAATCTGTGATTACAAGATCACTGAGGAGTTTCTGATTAGATATGTAATATGATTAAATCAGTATTATGTTGTCATTGATGTCAACTAGTTTGACAACACTTATCTTGTAAGTTATTATACCGAGACATCTGAAGAAAGGTGAAAGAGATGAAGAACAAAGAAATCTACATGAGGAAAGATGTACACGATAGATGAGGATAAGGAACACATTGAGTAACTTGCTAATGAGTCTATGACTTGATGATATTGACTTTATTATGTTTCATTCATCTATGATGAAGTATAGAGCTGAAAGACACAAAGCAGTGTTGTCGGTAAATGAAGCATTTCTAGTATACACCGACAGAGTGTAGTGTATACCGATCGCAGTGTTAACCGAGCAGTGTTCACCAACGCATTTCTTTATTAACCGAGCAGAACAGAATGTATTAAATGATAAAATTAGCTGATAAGATTGATGAGCTGGCAAGAGTATAACATTGAGGTAACAGATAATGTTTGTTACACAGATCGACGGCTGACAAAATTCAGTGGAGATCTAACGGAAAAGATTGAAACATGTTATTGACACAAGTACCAAGGAACTTTGAAGCGAAAAAATCTATGAATGAGATTAAGCAGCAAAATCTAATGGTGGAGAAGAAAATGATTTACTTGTCTATATAAGAGAACAATTTTTCTGTATGAAGATGTTGGAAAGAAGAAGAAGTTGCAGGAATATCACATGAACAAGGATTTCATGTATTCTAATCATACTGGTTAGTAAGAACCGAGCTACAGAGAGCAATTACCGACGGACAGTAAGTTGATACAGTATTGAATCTGAAGTGAATTATTGATCAGAAGGATTTGTATGGACTAAATATTGTTCTGTAATCTACAATTGAAGTTGTATTAGGGTAGGTCATTTACTGTTACATATTTAACCATTGTATATAGTCAAAATCTCTTAACCGAGTGGACTCTAAAAGTCTTATGATGTATCATTCATAGAATGAACATTATTATCCTGTCAACCCCATAGTGAATGTTGGTTGGACGATAACTTCTATTCTAAAATCCTCTAACAAGGTCACACCTTACAGTGTGTTTGTAACCTTTAACAGGGTTGGGTCTTAACTGACCTCACTTTAGAAGAGTGAACAATTTTGGGTTGCCAGTCCCAGGTGGTTTTTCCCTTTATAGGGTTTCCACGTTAAATCTCTTGTGTTATGTGTTGATTGTGATATTTGTTTGTTATCATTCTTTACATGTTACATGTTAGATTTGATCGGTAAATTGCTTTAGCTTTAGACTGGTCATCGATAAAAGAACAGATAGTGAGAGTTATTATTGCTTACCGACAAGCAAAAATTGAAGAAATTGTTTTGAATTATACATTTTGACTTGGGACACTGGATAACTAATTCACCCCCCTCTCAGTTATTCTAACATTCTCTAGAAGCAACAACAGTTAATAACCCCTTAGCGTAAATGAGGCAAGGAGCCTAGTAAAAAAACTGTATGAAGTTTTTAATGACACTTTGCCATTAGTTGGAACATCAGATAGACAACTTGTAGTGGTGAGAGCTGGAGAGTTCATCAAATGCGGAGAGGTGATCACGTTTGCAAGGGAGTGCCTAGAGAAGCTAAAGACTTCTATTGTGTAGAAAAAGGAAAAGATAGATGTGTTTGTATAGGTTGGACTCCCATCTCTCTTCAGCACAGATGGATCACTTTTGGAAGAAGAATAAGTAAAGAAACTAATGGAACAAATATGGCGGGACCACTCTTATGAGAAAGTCCTAGGACCTGACCATGGATTTTCCCAAGTAAGAGCTATAATGGACCATCTCACTTTCCTCCAATTTAGTTTGGATACCGCAAGAGACAGTTTGAGAAGTTTCACCTTCTGAGAAAAGATCACATTGTATAATGTCTTCCATGAATTCTAGCTCCATATCCTCCTGAGAAATGAGGAATGGGATCCCTTGAAGTTTTCCCTATCCACGCTCTAATCATTTTTCTCCTCCTCTCTTCTTTTGTATGAATCATAGTTTTGGGTTTCAAACCTTGCAAGCAATTTCCCCAAGAGTAGCCAATTTTGTATATATCTATATATACTACCCTAATTTCCAAGCGTCCTTATTCAAACTTCTTGCAGGTCATATTTTTCTTGTGGGTCAAAGTTCTCATTTCCTCATGGGCCCCTTTTTCTTCCTTGGTTGCGAGCATTTTGAATGCGTTCAACATGTGTCATGTCTACAAAAATTTGGAGAGGGGTGGAGAGTTTCTCTTGCTAGAAATTCTACTGCACTGCCATGTGTCCTAACCCCTTTTTGAACAAGGTTGATACACCTTTAAGAGTGGAGAATGATTATAGAATACTAATTTTGGTTTCTTTTGGGATTTGTGTCAAATGGATCAAGGCTTTTGTGCAATAGTGTATCATGGAGGCTCCTCTAATAGCCTCAACAATGATTTTCTCAAGTGGTGGCTTGTCCAGTGAGGGGGATCTTTTTTGGGGGGAATATTTTCTAGTTGTAGAGAATTTCTTTTTAAGGGGGAGTTTTTTTGGTTTTAAGGGCTAGATTTTAGTTTTAAAAGAGACTGATAATTTAGCCAGCTGAAGGTTTGTTTTTGGTATAATTCTAAGATATCATATTTTGTAGACTTTACTTCTAATTACTTTCATGTTAATTGAGGTTCGAGTGTGCTCGACTGAGCCTTTTTAGTTTTAATTGATACTGAATATACTGAAGTTTATGTCAATTGGAATAGTGAATATCTTATAAGATGATTATTTTTGTTTGTGAGATTACTTTCAGTGATGGAAAATGTTTGAAACTAACTCTTCCAGTTGAAAGTAATTGAATGATAAGGATACTCTATGTATGTGATGTTATTAAAAATAGGTAGATGAATAGGTTTTTGTAATGTGATTATTATTTCTTGACTTTTATAGATATACCCATGAGATGATATAAATGTGTTAGGAATAGTCCCAAGAGATAACTGAGAAGGGGGGGGGGGTGAATCAGTTATCTACAAGATTCAATTCTTTATCCAAATTAGTATAGAAGAGCATTAAGAAAATACACAACAAGATAACACTTAACACAACACCAGAATTTTGGTTACGGGGAAACCCAAAATAGGTAAAAACCCTGGTGGGAATTAGCACCCACTATAAACTGCACTAGAGTATAATGATCCCTGTTAGAAGATCTTACAAACCTGTTAGGAGTTGATCTTTACAACACATGAAGTACAGTAACCTAGTCAAAGGTCAGACCCTGTTAGGAGTCTTTTATAGATAACCCTGTTAGAGGTGAGGACTCACTGTCTGGGAGCACACTGCTCAAATGGTGAAGGTTTCAACCTTCTGCACAACAGATACACACTATATCTGGATCTTGGTGAGCTGTGAATTAGATCTTCTATCTTGATCAGTTCCAATGAATAGCATACATTCTCTTCTTCTTTGCATAGATCTTCAACTGATGTTTGATATAGCTTTACTGGCCCAATATTTTCGCACCTTCTTTCTCTTCTTCCATAATCCTTCCTTAGTTATCATAGTTGACTGGCTATAAGTAGCCTCCTCCAAAGGATATAATCAAGTCGACCTATTAGAACCTTCTTGAAATCATATTAATGACTCTCCAATAACATCTCCAATGGCTATACTAAGCACGCAATACAAATACGATTGTGCAACCCAATATGAGTAGACACGTCGCTTCACACTGTCGGCTCCACCAAATTAACTCAAACTTTACTCTCAAGATGAAATATGTTATGCACTCTTAACCAAACAACCTTATCTCATAACCAAATACGAAACCAAACACGCATACCATAATGATAAGCACAACTATTGAAACAATATAAACATTGTCGGCTCTCAACAAATAATCTCCTAAAACTATAACTGGCAAATAGAAACATCATAACTCAACTTCAACTGTACAACTAACTCTGCGTTTATGAACATAGCTTCATAATTATGTCTACAACACAAAAATAAACATGCAAGGCTCCATCATAATCATACTATGAATTACATACAAAACTCTTATTTCAACACTATTAGGAACATTGTTGTTACAAACAACTGCACAACTATCTACACTCAGAATCAACCTTTGCATCTATGATATCATGTTGATAACATATCCATACAACATATGTTCAAGGCTCTCTATATATAACTACAACGCACGTTGCTTACCATATTTTGTCATCAATGACAAACATATAGTCAACACTGGCTTACCGACAAATCTCCAACAAAATGTTTTGACCCATGTCAAGGATCTTGTTATTATGTTATCATCTTGACTATGAAGGGATTTTGGTATACTATACCAATTTATAGGAAAAATTTTATATTTTGATCTTGTGGTTATGTCAGTTCATTCATGAAAGATTATGAGTTAATTGTCAAATGATCTAGCATATCACCGTATATTTAATTTAATTTCATTATTTTTCTCTTTCCATCACCCTTGTTCATGGAGAGTCAACTCCTAAATCTTGGAGATTGTTTTGAGTGTTAGTAGTTTTGGTTCCACAACATCCAAACTTTCCATAAGGTTTGTTACCATTTTGAGTTGCAAAACTCAAGATAAACAAGGCGCTCTACTTTTTCTCACAGTCTGGTGAATATTGGCATATTTAAGCCTCTTCATGGAGATGTGGTTTTGATGGTTGGGGAAAGACCTTGGACTCAAACTCATAATAATGAAGTTATCCCTTTTAGATGTAGACATTGATTCTTCTTTAGTCATTGGCTATATATTTTCTTCTCACTTCCATAAGGGCACCACTACTATGTGGATGGATGCTAATGAAGATCACTTGACTATTCATTCCCATGATTCTTTGTTGGATGGATCATCCCAAAAAGATGATATTTTTGTATCTTATAGTGTGGCTCTAATGTTCCCTTTAGAAATTTTAGGGGAGCAACTTGGCCTAATCTCACAATATGCTTTACTTCAACTTTAATTCAACTCTAGACGATTAATATGGTGTAAGGTTATTGTGGAGAAGAGAAAATCTACCGACCTCAAGACTGGTTAAAGTCTCAAGGGATGAACTACCTTTTGCACCACCTCACTTCAAATAGCTCTATGGTGAGATAGAGTATCAAGACAACTAAATGATAAAGTATTTAATTAACTAAGATATGAAATGTAGGAAATTGAAATAACTACACACTATCAACAATTAAAAATATTTTGACTATTAAAAATGGAAATGCAAACTAAAAAGATAAATTTTTTAAGTCTATGAGTTCACTTAGACACCGGTGTGGATTAGGGAAAACAACGTGGGTTTAGGATGTCATCATGACACATTTTTATTCTATGTATAGGGCACACAAATTGAGACACATATCTTGAATACTAACTAAATTACTAGAAACACAACATTCTAATAACATAAAGTACATAAAAAGACTATGCTAGAAAAGTGGAGACAATACAAAAGAATGATGATAAAGTGAACTCACTTTGAAAGAGATGGTGAAAAAGATAATTAGATTCTCCACTTATTCTCCATCTAGTGAAACTTGCACACATGGAATGAGGAAAATGGTTGTGGATCTTATAGGAGCTTGGCATAGTCAAACCCATATTTTGGTTTTTCCACCTCCACAAACACTCAGATAAATAATCAACAATAGATAACCAATAGCGATGAAATATACATGAGATAATTGATAATATAGAAAGAGAAAGATTACGATATTATAATATTCTTATCAAAATACAAAAATAAGGATGGTGTGAGTGACTCCCCTTTACAACCACGATGTACAATCTTGATGGAATGATAGTGGGTTACAATGAAGTTTTGAGGTAATGGGTGCTAAGATGAAAGAACAAGCTATAAAGGATGATGGAGAGGTTGTAGAATGAGATCCATGGTGTGCATATAGCCAAGAACAAGACCAAATGAAGGCTAAGAATGAGCTTTTAAGATACTAGGTGGATTCTTGATGTAGATTGGCAAAGTTAATAAGTGTTACATTGTAGGGGTGGATATTGTTCCACTTTAATAGATCACTTCTCAGCTCTAGATGTGTAGGAAAAGTGGGCACCATGTGGATGTCTCCACAACACACACATGTCCTAGGCCAACCAAGTCACGTGGCCAAGAATCTTAGTGGATGGTGATAAGGTGGAATGGAGGCTTGTGTGGAATTTTTTTATTTTGGAAAATGTAAGGACATCACATAATGATAAATTAAAAAAGGGTGCAAATCTATGACATTAAATTTTTCCTCCACTTTAACAAGAATATCATATTAGAGAATGTGAACTAAAGTAGAGAAAACTTAATTGACTTACCTCAATATTTTTCATCTGCATAAGGTTTCCCCCAACGACAAAGCCCTAAATTATTATAGAGCTACATCTAGCGTGCAAGTTGTAGACAAACATGTTAGATGATGAAGACAACCTATCAGATAAAGATCATCAATGGTACACTAGTATGGATAGAAAGTAGTCTTATGCTAGATAACCATATGATAGTGTCCTTTTGATATTGCACCAATGCAAGTAGAAAAATATAGTCACATGATATGGTTGATTTAGTTATACACCAATGTGAGTAGTATAAAGATAGAAAGTCACATGATAGGATATCTTTAGACATGTGCCAACATGAGTAGAAAAGGATAGATAGTCATGTGATAGGGTTACTTTAATCGTGCCATTTGTTTAGGTGTGAAATGGATACTAATGAATCTAATAATATAAAATATGTGAGATGAGTTCATTAATTAACTATTCCAACACTAACACTCAAAATACAAGAGAAAGAGGGGCTTCCAAGCATAACTCTCAATATAACCCAAGTTAGATTATCAAAACCCAAGAAGATGAAGGGATGCCAATGCTAAACCCAAATTATATCAAGTACACAAGAAATTCATCTTTCATGCAATGTAGGATTTGATTAAAGATTTGTAAATACAAATATGAAATTGAACCAATTGATTTAATGAGAAACGTAAGATTGATCTAGATGATAAGTATATGCAATCAGCCTAATTAAGATACGAAAAAAGGTCTAGGAAAAGAAATGTAATGAATGATAGATTACTCACCTTGAAATGTGTAGAGGAATATGCATTTTTTTTTTAAATTGCAGATCTAAACTTGTGATAGAACTTCCGACTATGGATTCACGATCACAACAGAAAACCCAAAAAATGTTATTTTTCTCATACCTCCGGGAACAAGTTGACTTGGTGCAACATGTTCCAGACACTTTTCCATGAAGTCACCATGTTCTTGGGACATTGTATCAAAGTCAACCTAACTTCTTCAGAAATGTCTTAGCAAGTAATTTCCAGATCTGTGGTTGTAATTCTGATATCCTACTCCTGCACATAGAAAAGCTTGTTTTGGGGTTTCGCTGGATGAGGGCTTTCCTTGGTCAAGCCCTAGATTGAGGAATCAACCTTGAAATTGAAATGTAAATATGTAAAGAAAACAAGACAAATGTAAGTATTCACCTTGTTTGTGGAAACCCTTGTCAATACTTGGATTTTGTAATACTTGTATGTTGTAGATGTTGAATTTGCAATGATAGATGTAGGAAATCTCCACAAATGCAATGGATCTGCCAAAACCACATCATGGATCCATAGATGCAAACATGCATCAATGAAGAATATTATGAATGCCTCAATGTAAATCTCCTCGATTGATGGCCAAAAAAATGCTAGATCTTGAAGAGGAAATGCTCACAAGGGATCCTTGAATCTTGAATGCTTGAATGCTTGAACTTTCTCATGTTATTGTTGGATCTCTAATGGATATTATGGATTTCAATGGATGTTCATAGATGTAATGGATGTTAATGAATTTTAATGGATGATAAAATGAGGTTCTTAGGCTTCCTTTTATACTAGTTTTTAGGTGGGAAAATAAAACAAGTCGACAAGGTCACCCAATTTTACCATTTGAATCCCTGACACAACACTAGCCCAATGATTTAAAATCCCTAGGGAATAGGTCGACTTATTCCAAGGTTGGCCCATGGGGAGATAGCCTTGAGATCTCAGAGACTGCACATTTGAAAGTGGAAGGCATGGGACAGAACATGATAAAAGGGGGGTCAAGAACAAATCCATCCATGGTCAATAAAATCGGTAAAGGAAGGGAAATAAAAGATCTTAAATAATGAGTGCACCTATTTTAAGATGGTATATTTATCCCCCACTTTAGCAGGAGTATGAGTTGCCTCAAACTCACGGTAAAGTAGATCAAAAAGAAAGAGTTGATCTCATCATGACTAAGGAGACAGAGAAACCATAAAGCCCCCAATAGACTCAATTCTTCATCATATCTAGAGCCAAAATAAGAGAGATCTCACTAACAATAAAGTGTATCCAACTCGCCCAATAAGGTTTGTGTTCCTTATTCTAAACTAAACAAGAAAAAGAAAGGGGGTGCAACAAGAGATGACATTGAATGGTCTAGCAAGTGTGTGCGGCATGCTAGTCAACTCATCGAAAGGATTCATCCTCAAGGGAACTCCATGTCCCAAGAAGAAGAATCAAAAGATGACCCAAGCATAAGGATGTGTGTGTGTCCTTAAGGGATCAGAAAGACGATCAGGCTTCCCAGACTATCAATAGTCCAATGAAGGATCAAAAAATGACCATGCCTCCTAGACTGTTAGTAATCTAAATAGGGAACAAAAGAGAGGATTGGGCCTCCCAGACTGTCAGTAGTCCAAAGAGAGATCTAAAAGAACAAATACCAAGCCCCCATGAACTGACAGTAGTTTGATAGAGGAAACCATACTATCAACATGTGTGTGTGTGTGTGTGTGTAAAAGTGATCGGAGTGTATGCCCCCACGTTAAAGTGACTGCAAACACCTTAATGTGAGAAATAACTTTAACGTAAGTGTACATGCATCCGCGATGAACATTTCCACTATGAAATACCCCCAAGAGAGAACATGAAGGGATCCAATAACTTTGGGGTCAGTATGATCAAATGATAATATGTAATATTATATCAAGTATGAAATATTATTATTCCTGAAAGGAAATAGAACTACAACATAATGGAGGGAAAGGAACGTAAGAGATATGAAGAAGTCTTTTTGGGCTGGAAACACAGAGACCAAAAAGAATTGGTCCTACTATGTCACAAGCATCCAAGTAGACTACACAAGGGCACATATACAAATAATAGTACATAGACAACATAACATGTAACAACAAATAGAAGAAGAGAGGTACAAATAGAAGAAGATGCATGACATGTTTGATTACTTTATCATCTTGGGCCAACAGAGCAACAAGAATTGTCAAAAGAGATCTAGAAAGAAACATATAACAAAGAGCACAACATGGGGGAAAACACAACATGAACACACAAAGACTACCATGCTAGAGAAGTCCACTTCAAGTGTGTCACGTGACCTCCCAATCTCAGTCTGAAATATCAAGGAAATGTGAGAAACTCACAAGAGGAACAACACCCAACACAGTAGGAACCACTGCCAGATCCAAGAAAGGACTCTGGTGGGAGTCATTGTGCTCTTCACTAGGAGTGAGTCTTATCTGCGTAGAAAGCATGTTAGGAAAATCATAATCCATATCAATATTTTCATATTCATCATCACTAACATGTGCATTAGAATCATCATCATCAAGAGTATCTTCCATATCAAGATTAATAGAATCTAAAATACAAATAGAATCATCATGTTTATCCATTTGCATATTGTTATTTTGATTAAATTCCTTCAAAGGGTCAAGCACGGGTTGATCGAAGGAAGGTGAAGGTTGAGATGAAGAAGAAGTTTGAGGAGCAAGAGTGCGGGCCTTAGCCTTAGCTTGACGGTTCTTGTGACGCTAATGAGCATGTTGGTTATGAATGGTGAAGGATTAGATTCAACAATCATAGGTTTCGAGGAGGGAACAGCTACAGGTTGAGGAATGATAGGCGAAGGAATAGGTTTGGTAGGTAAGACAACTGTAGGACTATCAACCTTAGAAAGGCTAAGCTCAAGAATATTTTCTACCTTGTATTGTTGATAGGATTGATAAAGATGATCATGACAGTTAGGCGGTTTTTGAGGGAGAGATAGCCAAAAGAAATCTATCTCAACACAATATTGAGGATGCGAGGGTTTATAAAGAGAATGAGTAATGGTGACAACTTCTCCTTTTTGAGGAAATTTTATGCACTTATGAATAGGAGAGGCTACAAATTGCATGGAAGAGAGCCATAGAATACCAAGCTTAACTTGAAATTGATCGGTAGTAGGAATGACAATGAAGGTAGTATGAACAACCTTACCAGAAAGGGTCACAGGAATATTGATAGAACCTTGAGGACAATAAAGAAAACTATTACAATTTTGAATCCAAACACTAGATGTATTGTAGGTATCCTTATGCAATCCTTTATTAAAAATATGTTCTTCAGTGATAACATTCACAGAGGAAGAGGGATCAATCAAAACACCATGGAAAGGGATATGAAAAACCCTAGCAATAATGTAAAGATGACCATTAGGTGCTTTGAACATATCAGAATGATCAAAGGTGATAGGAGGTGAAGTTTTAGGTTTGTGCGAAGGTAAAATCGAAGGTTGAGGTTGAGACTCAACATGATTAACCACATGATTAGATTCTTCTACCTTGTAATCATAACTAATGTTAGTAACATGAGAAGAAGGTTGATTAATGACATTTTTTGAATGTGAAGGTAAGGGGTTGGTGTAGATTTGCAAATTCTAATTAGGAGGTGCTACAGATTTATTCGTACTATTAACCTCAACATCAATAGATATATAATTAGAATCAATAAGATTTTGAATAACATTCTTCAAAGCATAACACTTTTGAGTATCATGACTATGTTCATGATGGTATTGACAAAAATAATTTTGATCAAATGACTTAGGAATTGGTTTTCTAGTGTCAATAGGACGAATAGGAGGAAGTTTAAGAATGTTAGCATTAATCAACTTTGTCATCACCATAGGTAAGGTTCAGATAAAGGAGTGTACTTACAATTAGGATGATACACAGAAGAAAAAGTAGTCGTACCTTTGGAAGATCATACAACTATAGTGTATTCCTCCATCAAGTTAGTATGAGACACAACTAGCAACCCAACGCTACACACCAAATGGAAAAAAAAAACCACTGCAACATACTCTCCCAACCACTAAATCATCATTTTAACAAAACTTGAGAAGTTTTCCTATGAGAACAAACATGCAACATGCAAACTACACAAAATAAAAATTAAATCCTCCATAGTGTTGTCCCTTGAAAACAAATTCACTCTAATAAGTCATAATTATTTTCTTGAGCTTGGTAATAAGGGTACATGCGCCAAATAAAATAAATGTCCAAAATGATTAAGAAGGCATAAAATAAATCCAATTAAGAATTAGTACACTCGTTACAAATAGCTATTAGGAGTTCTTGATCCACCCCACCAATTAGTGAAAAAATCAACCACAAAGTTAGACGTTTGACAATAATAAGATAGGAACAACTTCAATACCAAGACAAAAAAGCTTAAGCTTCCTCTAAAAATCTCTTAAGATGCTAATTAGGACAAGAGCCTTTACTGGCAATTAATCACCTTGATGGAATTGCTTTCAACCACTAACCTTTGGACTCCTAAAGAGGAAAGCCAATGCAATCCTGACAACTTAATCAGGTATTCAACTTCATTATTACTTGAATAACTCAATAAAATAGAATCACCTTGGACAAAACTATGTTCCTTTGCATACAAAATCACTCCTAATCCAACACTCCCAAATTATATCTCAAAGCCCATCGAAGTTAATTTTGATGAAACCATTTGTGGGGTATCTATACAACCTCCTTAGTCACTTAATGTACTCAACATTCAATACTTGACAAGTTCTTACTTATACCTAACCAATTGCATCTTAACCCTTCAATTAAGAGCTTCAACAACATCTTTTGTTACAAGTTTAGCCTTTTTTAACACTTCAAAAAACAAGTATTCTATGTTATAGAAATCTATACATGACTCATTCATGAAAATATTTTATTTCAAGAGACCTTTTCAACAATATACTCATAAAATTATGAAAGGCTCCCTTAAAAAATGTGTATAAACCTTTCCCAATGTCCATAAATAAATTCCATGGATCTCTACAACATTATTTAAGATTCTTCCTCCTCTTTGGAAAAAGTTGCAAGTTCACAGATGGGAAAATATCTCAACAAACATAAAACATTATACACTTCATAGTTTAGTACAATAGTTTACTCCTCATAGGTTTCCCTTCTCCAATACCCGAAACCCATTAGATAAATCGAAGGTGGTGTTGGACTATCACTCCTGAATTAAGTTAGGATAGCATGTGAAATGCTTTATTTGCATGAGAAGTGTATTAATTTTAACATCCATTGGATACTAGGCAAGATAATATGCTACTATTATAATTTATGAACTTTCACATTTCACATTTTATGATTTTGATTAATAACCATGAATTATTCATTTTTTATGTTTTCAATTTGAGGTTTTTCCCTGATAGTTTTATAAAGTTCATTAATGTTTAAAATTATAATTAATATTTTTTAATTTATTTAGTGACTTGGGTTCAAAGATTTGTTTTCATTTAGGCAAAGATGAGGTGGAGGTATAGTTGCAATAGATCTAGTTGTCATCATTCTAAATCACTTTGGAGATTAGAGTCCATGGATTTGTCCCCTGTGTGTTAATATTTTATTGTTTGGATTTATCTCACATACATTGTTCCTCATAGTTCAATATTCAAATGAATGTATATTATGAGATTGTTGTATGACGTAACATATCAAATTAAAACTAGCTAACTAATGAAATAAAGGGTACCCAATGTATCCATATTAGAAACATTTGTCTATTGCTTTTCATCCATTTCTTCCTCATGGTCTTATTTTGATATGCATGATTAAATAATTGTATCTAACTACTTACCTTATTTTGGTTGCATAGTTAACTGTAGGAACTTGGAATTTTGCCTTAAAAAATGTGTAACTACCCTAAAAAATAAAATTCAAATTATTTTAGCAACATCTTATTTATTAATTAGTTGGGTCTTCATAGAAAGACCCTACTAACAAATATAATGACCTTAACAATTGATGGTGAAAGCATAACCTATGAAACCAATAGATCACAACACAACACTACCACCCCCCAAACAAACACATATTGATGAAGAGAATACAAAGCACTCTTGTAGCCAAGCAACATCATTAAAATTAAAATTAAAATTAAAAAGGAGTGTCATATCACTTAACAAACACCCCCCACCACTCATGTTACATTCAAACTCATCCCTACCACTAATACTTACACAAGCAAAATCAAAATCACTCATTGTTCACCATTAAAGCAAAAGTACCATGTGCCAAGATGTCCAAGGTAGGAAATTTGAGGCCATAGAAATTTTCATGGTGCCTTTATAATGTAATCGCCATTAAAGTTACTTGAGACTACTAAATGTTCCTTGGTAGATGCTATCATAAGACTTTCTATAACCTTCCCTAAGCTTGCACAATATGATTTAGTCTCTTCTAACTCCTTTTAAGCTTGAGACAACTCCTTGTCTGGTAATTGTATCATACAAAGAATCAAAAGCCGACACATTCCCCACACCCTAAGATGCATCTAGCCCAACATGCAACAATTCAAATTTCCCAAAAAGGAGAAGCTTTAGAAGGTGCAACAACCAATGCTTCTACATTGCATTAGGGACCACCTCCACTAACCTTGTGATGAAGTCCTCTCAAATAATAATAATCCTACTTGAGCTTGGTAATAAGGTTACACGATCCAAGTGGAATGGGTATCTAGAAAGATTAATAAGGATACATGCTCCAAAATAGAACAATTGTCCAAAAAGATTAAGAGTGTGTTAAAAAAATCCAACTAAGAGTTGGTGCAAAATGCAAAATCACTCCTAATCCAACACTCCCAAATTACAACTCAGTTCATAAAAGTTAAGTTTGATGAGACGAATCATGAGGTATCCAAAGAACCTCCTTAGTCACCTAAAACACATAGATTTTTCAATACTTTGGCAAGTTCTTAATTATATCTAACCAATTGCATTTTAACCCTTCAACAAAGAGCTTCAACATCTTGAGTCATAAGTTTAGCATTTATCTTTACACATCAAAGCATACAAATTTATATATATGAACCATTTATACATATATTTTATTTCACAAAAGGTTTTCTAAATATGCTCCCAAAATTGTGAAGAGGTTCCCTTAAAAAACGGGAAAGACCCTAGCTCAATGTAACCATAAATCAATGTAGAACACGAGAAGTGCATTGGTTTCAACATCCATTGGGATACTAGAAAAAATCATAATTTATCAACTTTCATGTTTCAGGTTTCATGTATTTGTAAACTAGCAATTGCACCTTAGTATGTAATGGGTACGCTGAAGAGATGTGGAAGGTCAATTAGAAAAAAAGTTTCAATAGAAAATAGACAAAGTGAACATCACAAAGAGAATAATATTAAAATGTTGTGTCCCTTTTTTTGTGTAAGTCAAATATATATATATATATATATATATATATATATATATATATATATATATATATATATATATATATATATATATATATATATATATATCTGTGTGTGTGTGTGTGTGTGTAACACTAAGAGGAATAAACAACAAATTACTTCTCAATCAAGTGGGTTGATAGACATTTAAAGTATTGTAATGAATTCTTGTTTACAGTATTTGGAGAAGTGGGTTGACAAAAATAATAAATAAGTATATTCATTATATATTATATATTATATTTATATTTATGATTCGTTTTTATATTTAATATACATTATTAAATATAAATATAAATATAAATAAACAAAACATTTTTTTTGTATGTCAGTATGTAATTTGGGGGTTGTTACGGGCTTACTTTTTACAATTTCACCACTATGTTTTATAATTTACTTATTGTTATATAACATCTATGGGCATGAGGAGGATTCATGGTTAGGTAGTCATCTGCAAGGCAAAACCATTCTGGACTGAAGAGAAATATGTACTTACTTCGCTTAGCCCCAACACTAGCGTGAAATTTTTTCAATTATGACATTCCCTTGTGTTGAGCTTTTTTCGGCTATGACATTCCCTTGTGTTGATGACATTTGAGGCAATAGAAACTTTCATAGTGCCTTTATAATGTAATCGCCAATAAAGTTAATTGAGACTACTAAATGCTCCTTGGCAGATGCTATCATAAGACTTTCTATAACCTTCCCCAAGCTTAAACAATATGATTTAGTCTCTTCTAACTCCTTTTAAGCTTGAGACAACTCCTTGTCTGGTAATTGTATCATACAAAGAATCAAAAGCCAACACATTCCCCACACCCTAAGATGCATCTAGCCCAACACACAACAATTAAAATTTCACAAAAAGGAGAAGCATTAGAAGGCGCAACAACCAATGCTTCTACATTGCATTAGGGACCACCTCCACTAACCTTGTGATGAAGTCCTCTCAAATAATAATAATCCTATTTGAGCTTGGTAATAAGGGTACATGATCCAAATGGAACGGGTATCTAGAAAGATTAATAAGGGTACATGCTCCAAAACAGAACAATTGCCCAAAAAGATTAAACATGTGTTAAAAAAATCCAACTAAGAGTTGGTGCAAAATGCAAAATCACTCCTAATCCAACACTCCCAAATAACAACTCAAAGTTCATAAAAGTTAAGTTTGATGAGACCAATCATGAGGTACACAAAGCACCTCCGTAGTCACCTAAAACACATTGAATATTCAATACTTTGGCAAGTTCTTAATTATATCTAACCAAATGCATTTTAACCCTTCAACAAAGAGCTTCAACATCTAGAGTCATAAGTTTAGCATTTTTCTTTACACATCAAAGCATACAAATTTATATATATGAACCATTTATATATATTTTTTATTTCACAAAAGGTTTTCTAAATATGCTCCCAAAATTGTGAAGAGGTTCCCTTAAAAAAATGTGAAAGATCCTAGCTCAATGTAACAATATATAATTTTAGAACAGCACGCAGTATGCATTATTTGCACGAGAAGTGCATTGATTTCAATATCTATTAGGATACTAGAAAAAAACATAATTTATCAACTTTCACGTTTCAGGTTTCATGTATCTATAAACTAGCAATTGCACCTTAGTGTGCAATGGGTACGCCGAAGAGATGTGGAAGGTCAATTAGAAAAAAACCTGGTCTATTTGTTTAGTATATTTGTATAGTACATGAAGAAATTCATCATTTTTTTTGGGGAAAAAAAAGTCTCAATAGAAAATAGACAAAATGAACATCACAAAGAGAATAATATCAAAATGTTGTGTCCCTTTTTGTACGTAAGTCAAATTTATTAATCGTATAACACTAAAAGTACACAACAATATATTAGTATAGTGTAATAATATATATATATATATATATATATATATAACTCTATGATAAATTTGTAACACTAAGAGGAATAAACAACCAATTACTTCTCAATCATGTACAATCTGGACTGAAGAGAAATCTGTACTTCGCTTAGCCCCTACACCAGCATGACTGCTCGGATGTGTGATGAAGGGGTCGTGTTCCCTTGTGTTGTTGTTGTTGACCACCTTTTTTCAGCCCCTCTACTCAACTTCTTGCTTTGGCAATGTGTTATCTAGAGATGGTTTTGATTATGCATTGGTCGTGGAGAGCGGTCTGGAGCAATTGAACAACATTGGTTTCTCTGTGGAACATCTGGTAAGACTACTAGTACAAGAGGATATAAACAAGCCAACAAATTGTATTACTTAACGAACACATCAATTTGAACGGAAATTATTTGGTTTTTATTTAGGCAAAGAAGATGGGGAGGTATAGTTGCAGGAGATCCGGTTACCTTGTGTGAATTCTCAATTCAGCCCTAATGTTAACTATGTGATTATATAATGAATTTGATGAATGTCTTATTGTGTGAAAATTTGAATTTTTTTCTATTTTTAAATTTCCCATTGTATTTTAATTGTCATTCTGTACCATCTCCTAAAATTGGCATCACATCCCAGGAGACGTCTATGCAGCCATCAGATTCTCTAATGTTATCAAGGAGGGACTTAGTTTCTTAGTTTTTTTTTAACTCTCCTTAGTAAAAGTTTAGTTTCTGATGGCCGCATAGTCACTGGCCACATCCCCTGTCATCCTGGAAAAGTATGGAGAGTCAATTTTCTAAAGCATACATTAAAAGGAACTTTCAAATTTTTAATGGCCCTCCACTTCCAAGCTGTTAAAGTAAAGTGCCAGCATCATAGTTTTTCTCATATCAAAACCATCACAACTGATGGAGGTCAATTGAATAGTAGCTCCTCCTTTCAATGAAAAAACAACTGAAGGGAACAAGATACAATTGAAACTTTTACTTATACATTCTCATACAAGCAAATGTACATATCAACAAAATTATTAGTAGAAGTGTACAAAAATCTCAAAATACATTCATATTTCTAATCCATGCTAATGGTACCCTAAATTATCACTAGATCGTAGAGATTGCCCAAAATAGATATTGAAAAACAAAAAGTAGGAAAACCCTTCCACTCAAATGTATGTACATCAAAGTTCTTAAGGGATAAAGTAGATCACACACCAAGATCACAGTTTAAGGGACTGTCTGCTTCTGACTGAGCCATTAAAATAATTATGGCATGACAGGCAGATTGTAGAGACCTTGCTGGGCTCCAGGCAGTTTACAAGACGTTGAGGCATATCTCTTCCATCTTCCATCTGGTTTGAAGTTGAAACAAACACAATATTATAAGATTATATTGTCTTCAAATAAATTCAGTAGAATGCTGGGCAATAGACAAAATAAAGAATTCTGATTTTTTCTCTCACCCATCTGTTTCAAAACACGCACATTGTTAAAATATATATTATCTTCAAATAAATTCTGTAGTCCTAGGGAATAAACAAAAATCAAGAATTCTGGTTTTTTGCCTATATGAAAAAGCATTTGAAATCTGGAGCATAAGTAGACTGCATTGAAATTAACTGCTGTGGATAAACACAGCTTGAAATGGTCTCTAGATGAATGTTCTTGTGACAAACCTCACTAGAGGTGGCACTTACAGGCATTGCTCTGGCACAGTCATGGCAAGTTAGAAGTTAGAACAGACTATCTTGATAGGGTGTTTCTGTAGGACCCTGTATTCAAAGTGGAAAGCATATTAGACTGTTTTAAGAATCACTTAAGACAACCAAATAGAAGAATGTATGACTGGCAGAAAAACAGCCTCACCTTGACGAGAGCTGTCCTTTAGAATCACATGAAAGTTTTTATATCTGAGTCCAGATATTCGTCTCTTTGAGCCTCTTTGTACTCCTTAAATAGCCTGACCCTAGATGCCTGAAAATTGCAGTTATGCCAACAGGTATATGCCTATGAAATACAAAAATTCAAGTCTAGAAAAAAATGACATAATGGGCTTCAATTTCATTCCATACACACCATCCTCAATCTATCTCCACAACTGAAACAATGAACAAGCATTAAATAATGATTTGAACATTCACAATTCAAATTCTCCCAGAAATAAAAGATATAATAAACCCAATTACATTACCTACTCCAAACTAAAATGAGGAATATATTTATAAATGACATCATACGTTAAGGCTAAATCCCATTCCAAAATCAACAATTATTTGAAAACAATATTTACGACCACATATTGCATTTATGGAATCAATTCGTGTCTAAGATAGATCTCTCTTAAGTCACAACACAGTCTATGGCCCTAGAAGGAACAAACTAAATTTGTTCAAGGTCAAAGTCTTGCAGCTTGTAGCTCCAGTGTTGATTGGAAGTAGAGAAACACAAAAATCTTTCATGATCAGATTTTATGCCATCGGAGATTCCTTCTTCCTGGAAATTGCATATTCAAGAATTGAAGGTGGTGATCACAAAGATTGAGAACAGAGGTTCTCAATGCTCATTTCCTTGTGAGAGGTTCTTGAGATATTCGATTCTCACTGAATCCATCTCCCACCCCACTGATGGATTCTGAAACGAGGAATTGCAAAAGAATGTTGGATAAGAGATCCCACAACCAAAGTTTGCTAAATTCAATTTTGACTGGCTGGCAAAGGGAAATCCTTTGCTGGAGCTGCAGGTCTCTTCTCGTGCCAATGGGAACTTCATATGGAATTATAGCAAGGTCTTCAAAAAAACATGAATAATGAGATACAAATGACTACGAGTATATGTATCCAAGGTTTGCCTATCGATAAATAGCATAATTTTCTAAATGGAAAGTGATTTAATGCTATGATGTCAATGGAGCAAGCTCTTCTTGACATATTGATAGCATATTAGACAAAGCATTCAACCTTCCCCAGCACCCAGATCTAATTCTCATGCATTGTTATCATGAGGCGAACAGAATTACAGACTCATTTGCTAAACACGGAGCATCCCAATTCCTTGAACATGGAACTTGAGGGGTGAATGAGTGGGGTGTGATACAAGAAAGAACTGTTGAACACGTCTATCCCAAATCTGATGGGATCCATTTTGAAAGGCATACATTCCAATTAAGTTACTCCCATTCTTTCAATTGACAAGAATGAGCTATAGGTAATATAATATAATAGTAGGATGGCTGATTAAGTATGAATATAGTCATCACAGTCACCACCATGTCAACGTGCCTGGCTGATGTTGGAAGCAGATTTCAACTTCCATTGCAAAAGGATTAGGTTATTGTAAAGTATAAAAAACCAGCATCGATAGAGAGCTTACCTGTTGCAGAAGAGCAAGGTTAGGATATTGGTAAATTAGAGTCTCAAACTTTCAAAGACAGCAGCTCACAGAGAATGCAGATTTCTTTACAGTTTAGAGACGCACAAAATGTTTTAAGTAGGGCACCTCTTGCTTAACTGATTATATTGGACCGCTCATGGAAGACATCTTTGTCTTCCTTAATGATAATGCATCATGTTTTGTGTCTGCAATGTTCCTTGTGTGCCTGGGAGTCTCTGTCATCTCTTATGCCTAGCTGTTTTGTCATTTAAGCAACAAAAGATCTTACAGAAGTATCCCAAGGGTCATTCGCGGGTCAGAAATTAGAAACTTTTAGAGCAAAGATACTTAAAGCTGGGAACTCGCTGAAATTATCTCCTTCAAATGAGCCCAAGGTGTCTGCTTTTGTGATTGCAATTATCTTGCTTTCGGCTGGAGATACTCTGATAACAATCTCAATGCAGATATAAAAACCCCTGGGCATATTTGCTACAGTAAAACATTCTTCTTACTCTTCTCGGGCTACGGTAAATAGGCTGGGTCTACGCAGCAACATATTTGCACCTTAGTAAACAAAATATGTTGTTAATAAAATATGTTAGCAATATGTGTGTTAGTCTATTGTATTTGTTTGCAAATTACTAACGCACATTAATACAATAGACTAACACACATGTTGCTAACATATTTTGTTTACTAAGATGCAAATATGTTGCTGCGTAGACACAGCCATGGTAAACAATCATGATTCTAAAAGAAACACTACAGCTTCGATGGATGGTAGTTCATCTTTGCAAGAAAATAAATTTGGGTCCATCCCAGTCTAGCATTCTCAGCATCTAAGCAGATAAGTGATCTTAAACCTATGAAGGTCTCTCTCTCTGGGGAATTTTTAGTATAGAACTAGATTAAAGCTCCCAGCTCCAAGTAGAAGATCGTCATCATTCTTACTTTCCTATCACTCACCCAAACATCTCAATCATACACTGTTATTTAGGCTCTCTCATCGCCTGTCACTCTGTAAAGAACCCAAGCCTTCAGATAACAACTTGGGTGAATGTCTTTTTATGATGATTACTAATTACAGGGTTACATCATGTCTCTCATACTGTCCATGGAAATCAATAATGGATATTAACTTCTACTTATAAGCTAAGGCTTCAACCAGGGGATGCGTTTTCGGCATAATTTGACCCGTCCTGGAAATAGGGACGTCCCGGAAACCTGTCCCCTAGCTGTCCCATAAAATTAATGTTTGAATTTTGATAATTTGTTTGACTTCCACTCTCATGTGAACTCTCAATTTAAATTATTTAACACAAAAGTTATATGTTAAGCTTCTATAATGTATATAAGCATGTTTTATCCATGTTTTCATATATTTAAAATTTCCATATATATTTAAAATTTTCCCATCCCCACTGTCGTCCCCTGCTCCGGAGAAAAAAAAATCCGTCCTAGAAAGCAGGGTAACATAGGCTTCAACCCGTGAGGAGGCAGCGCTTGATAGTCAATTCACCATCTATGTCACTCTGAGGAGTCATTGGCACAAGCAAGGCGCCTGAAACGATCCCATATAGACTCCTAATAATCATCTTCTGAAAACATCCCATCCTCAAAAAACTAAAAATCTTAGGTGATTAAGGAAAATGTGCAAATAATGTCTTAGTGCAAAGAAGAGTTGTTCCATTTACTTGTTTAGGCAGTTAGGTGCAGGCTGATGCGGGTATGCCTGCCCTCAGTGTCTTTCAATATCCCAATGCAGTTTGGCCATACTCCTCATACTCGCTAGGTTGTCGTTAAGCCCTAATGTCTGCACATTATCATAGCCCTCTACCTATAAAACAAACTTAATTTCTTTCCCAGAGATTTTGTGCTTTTTAATGTGCAAAGATTTAAAAAAAAATATATTTCTTTCTCGTTTTTCTCTCTCACATTCACTAGCTTGCCTTGTAGCCCTAGGATCTGCATGACATCATAGTTCTCTACATACAAAACAAACCTAATTTCGTTCCTAGAGTTTTTGTGTTTTCTAATGTCCGATGATTAAATTAGAAAATCACCACACCATGTAATTTGGGTAAAAAAGTTCATTTATCTCTCTTTTCTCTTCTTCCTGATTCCTCCCTATCAATTATCTGAAATCCTTTCAAATCAATTGTTATTCATAGTTCTGTTAAAATTGCTTGTGACTAATGATCAGGGAGAGAACCAATCCTGAAATGGGTCTTAAATTTTTCAATTACAAGCAATCACTGGCAATTGTAAACATAAAAGTAGGGGCTGTGTTTTAACTTCATAATATACAATTCCCACACACTGACACAGTTTTGGACTAAAAAAGAAAATTCCAATTTATAACTAACAAATTTTCTTCTTCCATGGCATTTATTGTTTTTTATACCTATACCTATGCTATTTTACAAAACAAACATTGGAGGGAAAAAAAACTCACCTGCATCACGACTATCAGATTAAGACTGACCAAAAATCTATACTAAACCCTGATTAAGCAACGATTAAACGCCCCTTCACTGCTTTGTGTTCTGCCAACTGAAAAGAGTGGCAAATTTAGTAACTCAAGAACTGCAAACCCTGATTTTAAATAAACGGCTATTCTTCTCTGAAATCTAATTGATAGCACAGAAGCAATCAAAAACCCATGGGCAATAATCAATCAAGAAAATTCAGGGCTGCACAAGGGCTTTGAATATCAACCGCAAAGGGGGTCTAAGATGCCGACAGGGAATCAACATTACCAATGCAAAGATATAAAATACGGAAAACGAATAACAAAAAAAGAGCGAGGTAGATGCCTTTTTGTTCTGCTGCGTGTTCAATCATTACAAAAACAAACAACACGAAACTTTTATCAGTATCTTACCAATATCTCCATAGGGATATTCAAAAAGGACGCAAATTCGCCGCCACTTTTGGGTGTAACAGATCATCCTGAATTAATTTCCATCGAAAGTGTGCACTTATTTGGAGAGAACTAGCATGCTTATTCACTCTTATCATTAATACGAAAACAAGAGAAAAATTTGCAATTGTACTAATGTCATCAATGTCAATCTTGAGTATTAGTACAAAACCACTAAGAAATCTGCAGGTGTTCCAACCACGATAATTTAAGGACTTGATTACAAAAGGTGCATTTAGTGCCCAATAGCTTCAACAATATTGTATACATATCTTTTCTAGCATTTTCAAGGGGAATGATTGAATGAATGATTTTAATGATGTCTAAGAGATTGAACAGTGTAAGGGATCATAATGTTCACATTCTTAAACGATTTTCATACTTCTTTATATGTCTGACCTTGTGTTACAAATTCGTACACATTTTCATGTCTAACCACCTGTTATGAATCTTGACCAAAAAACTAGTAGTTTGGTTGATCTTATCTTCTTCAAATAAAATATTCATTTTGTCAATCTTCAAAATGATTTCATACTTAGCACAATTATCATCATTTGATGTGCATTTTGTGGGAAAGTGTCATTCTCTCTCAATAACACCCATTCTGCAGAACATGCAAGTTCTCTCCTCCCATACCTCTTTGGGCCTCTTCTATCTCCTCGTCTTGCACATGAGATGTTGTGATCTCATCCTCAAGTGTTTCACTAACATCTTTGCTTTCCCTTTAATAGTTGCCTCTAAATATGATTTATTTCTATGCTCCCAAGTTGGGTTAAACTCTTGAATGTACTAAGCTATTTTTTTACCAATGTTATTAGTCCACATGGAACTCTAAAACTTCTCTATGACAAACTTTGTTATTTCCTCATTTGTATTAGGACAGTCATGTAGGTTAATGTTCAATTCAAGTTCAACCACTTTTTATTTTGTTTCATCCAAGTTTTATTTCTACAGTCAAGATCATATTTCTTTACAATTTTTGGCCAGCAATGGTTATGCATGTTTTCAACCTTCTTTAAATAATTTAGTAACCGATTTATCATTGATGCCTTTAACAGAAAAGTACTAGCCTCCACTAAAATAATTTCATATGGTATGGAGGTTTACCTTTGAGACTGCTTGTGATTAGGTGTTTCTAAATTCTCTCTAGTTGTCCCCATCCATAGTTTGACATATTGTCTCCCCAAACTTCGCAGCCATACATAACCACTAGTGTGAGCAGCAAAGAGAGTTTTCTTGGTTTTCCAATCTCAAAGTTCATCTTTAATGCACCTATTTTGGAGTAAATACAACGCTTTATGTCCCCCCTATATCCTTTTCACTCTACAAGTCTCCCAACTAAGCTTGTAGGTTGCCTTCAAAAGGGAAGGTAATATGTTTTTCTTTCCTCCTTAAAGAGAAAATCATGATTTTGGTTTTGGTAATGTTCACTTGCATCCCTACCTCCTGACAAAAGTGTTAATAAGGCCCTTAAATGATCTCTTAATCCTTGAGTTGTTTTCTATATTAAGATAAGATCATCAGCATACAAAAGAAGCCTCGTCACATACTCTGCCAATTGAATACCTTCCCATTTGTTTATTTTAACCAAGTTTATAATTTATCAATGTATAATCCAAACAAAGTGGGGGATAAAGGACATTCTTTATTAACGTCAATGTTACTACCAAAACATTCAGACATTCCTCCACTAGTTCTGATTTTGTCTCTAACACATATAATTTATGCACTTCCACTCTATACTCGTCAACGATATCCAATTCTTTTATTTTGTTCCATAGCTTGTATCTAGGCACCGTGTCAAAGGCTTTCTTAAAGTCTACATAACAACAATAAGCTTCTTCCCCCCGATTATCCCATATTTTTTCTATCAAATGTTGAAGAGTTCAATGCAATGGTCAATGGTGGAATGTATAGGTCTGAAACCAACTTGCCCTCTTTCTCTTTTTCCCTCACCTTCTAGCCAACTATTGATTCTACGATATATCATGCTCCCAAAAAGTTTTCCTACAAAAAGGGGGTTGACCATAATAATGTGATAGTTAGTTGGATTATTAAGATCCCCACTTTTAAAGAGGGGAATAACCATACTAACTATCCAATCCATTGGGAAACCATCCCAAATGACACTATTGAAGATTCTTTTTATGCGAGGTGCAAGGAGTTCCACTCCCCATTTTAAAAATTCAACTTGAAGCCCATCAATGTCACTAGCTTTACCACTTGCCATTTTTTTTATTCCCAGTTTGATATCATCAACCGTGAAGAGTTCCTCTGATGTATTCACTATGGGAGGAGTGTTCTCCTCTTGTGTCTGTTCATATAGTAACTTTTCATACTCTAACCATTGTGCATCTATAATATTGTTCTCAATTTGTTTTCTCCCTTGCTATAGTTCCTTCCAAAACTTTTTGGGATTGTGTTTTCCAAGGGATATTAACTCTTCCCTTCTTGCCTTTACATACTCTTATTTTTCTTCTCAAATCAATATTGTGTACTTCTTCTTGATTATTTGCATAAGTCTTTCCCTTTTATAGATCTCTTTGTTGCCTTACATTCCTCATCATACCACGATTTTATCATAAAAGTAGTAGTAGCCCTCTTCTATTGTGTGACCTTTTACATGCACTTAAGCCTTGTGGGTTGTAGGGATCAGAAAACTACTATGAACATGCTCACATTCCTCATTGACATTTTCATTTGCCAAGAAGTTATTCATTTCATGAAATTGCTACTTAAGCACAACATTGAAGTTAACTTGATAAACTAGTGCATGTCTAAAAGCAAGAAGAGCCAAAAATATTTAAATATTTTGCTTGTATGTTTTGTGCCTAAGGATATTTGTTTATTCTCAATCATAAAATCAAGTCACCAAACTCTACCACAAGCTCAATGGTGAGGAGATCCTTACACTAGTTTAAGGTGAGAGATAAAATGTTCAAAGACTTATTCAAATCTGTATATACCAAGGATTCCTACTCTCTTATTATTCTTCTAAAGCTAAGGTTTTGAGTCTTTTGTCTTTTCCAAACATCTTCCAGGCTTTCCCATACTATTTTGAATCTAGGTATTTCAGGCTAAGCGATCCCCCTAGGAACACGAACAACACTACAACAATGTCTTGATATAGTTCCTAATCAACTTAGTCATCAATTAGTTATGCTCTTTAGTCAACTCATATTAGAGGTGTTCCCTAGTGCAATTATGTACATGGTTGATGTCAAAGCTCCAAGGCTAGATGGATTTCTGTGTGATGTTGTCAAAACCACTTTTCTCTTTGTGACCTAAACTTGCTCCAAGCCTACCAAGGATCCATCAAAGAATTCTTGAATATCCCTACACAATTATGGCATTATCAAATTCATTTTCAAGGTGTTGGTTACTATTTGGTTTCTTATAATCTTTAAAAAAGGAATACATGTGTATTTGCCCAAAAAAGAAAAACACAAACGAACCAACAACTGAGTAAAAAAGAAAACTTGTTTACTTCTAAATTTTAATGCGGTACAACTCCCAATTATGGTTAAACTACCTTTTAATTTGTATTTTTGAATACAAAGGATTTGGTATGTTTTTGACCCAAAAGCACAAAAAGTGACTAGTGCTTATTCATCGCCATGAAATAAACATGAAACTGATATTAAGAATGGAAAAATCAAACTATCTAGGATATATGATCTAAAAAAAATTCTTATTTTCTCTCAACACAAAGGCTTATATTTTTCATGAAACTCTTTAAAATGATGTCATTATCAATCAATTCATAATATGTAGGTTGAGAGAAATTTTAAATGAATATTAACACATAGATTAAGTACTCATAAAGAAGAACTTCAATCTACATATAGACAAATGAATATCAAAGAATTTTAGTGTCTTCCATTAGATTATCAAAAATCACAAAATGGTAACACAATACTATATTTCTCAAAAGTTTAGAACCTCCAAATATAACTACTATCTTTGAGTAACTGATTCTTTAAAAGAAACAATTTTGAAAAAGATCCATTGAAAATATCAAACATCACACTTAAATATAGGGACTTTTAAACATTAAGTGTTTGAAATAACTTAAAATATTTAAAAACATTTTTTAAAAAAGAGCCATCAAGGTTGAGATGGTGGGGCCACATTTTCTTGGACAAGTGGAGGTGTAGTGCCTATTGTGTCTGCATCCTATCATGTGTTTATTCTTTTGATCTAAACTAGACTCTCAGATAGTATTGTGTGATACATTTGATTACTATTATATTATTTTGTTCATATGATGTCATTGTTGATGTGAGTAGTTAATTATTCGAGTGATTCGGAAGTGATTTTATATGCATGATGTGTATGCCAATAGATGTCATGATGTTATATGATGATGACTAGATGCATTCATATCCTTAAAATTATGTTTTAATTTGAAACAAAATGTTCTTATGTTTCTATGACCTGGTGTACTATATTTTATGCTATAATGATTGATTCATTAGTTTTACGTGCATTATGTTTCAGGGATTAATGGTATTGTTACGATTACAGATTTGATGATATTATCATTAAATGCAATGTCCCCTTTCTAGCATAAGTTGTACAAGTTTTTTGTTAGCCTATTTCCCCATAGTCTCGTAGGCTAACTAAGACATAAAAGGGACTTAGAGGCCATTTGGCCTAGATAGTTTTAGTTACAAGCCATTCTAAGGGGTTTTGAGGTAGTTTTGGGAACACTTACTATTTAAAGTAAATCATTATGTGCGTGTTGGACTTCCAGTTGTAGTGACATGTCGATGGTAAATTGGTAATATCGATAAGATCATTTATTTATCATTGATATTTTATTATGTGTTAATAAAGTTATTTTATAAAGTTAAATTAAATTATTTAACTTTATGAATACATACTTTATAGTTTGTGGGAAATATTTAATTAAACGCCCCCTTTATTTTATAATACATTGGAAGCATAAATAAAGGTTATTGGGGACTTTAGAGAAGAAAAAACATGTTATATGACATGGAAATATTACAAAAAAAAGCAATCGCGATAAAATAGGGGACGCAAAAGAAACCATGAGAAAATAGAGGCAAAAAAAAAATTCCCAAAATTATAGTTGTAGACACCTAAAAATCCATTAGAAAATAAAAGTATTTTTATTTTCCCAAAACCCCTAATGACATCATCATTTATTAATTAATTATTTATTTAATTAATTAATATATTTGTATGCCATTAAATCCTTTTATTTTAATTAAACATCATTAATTAAAGAATCCCTCCCCAAACCATTTAAATCAATTTTTAGTAATTTTCCTCTCTTTATTAAATCAATATTTAATAAATAATGTCACAAACCCTAAATAAATTTTATATTTATTTAAAGCCTCAAAAGCCTAGAATCTTCTAGCCTTTCATAAACCCTTCCAATCTTCCCTAAACCAATTTAGGAGATGTTTCCTACATTTCTTAGCCTAATCCAAGTCATCTTTGACTTTTGGTCAAACCCTTCCCTTAATGAGCCTTACACACTCATTAAAGCCTCTTACACACTCTTTAAGGCTTCTTACAGCCTCATAAAGAGACGCATGTCTCTTCTTCCACACTTGTTCCCCTTGCACACTTCCCTAGTGTTGCTCACACATGTGTGAGCAACCCTAACCCAAGGTAAACCTTACCATACCCCTAACCTTGCCTCAAACTCTACCTCTGAATCTAACTCATCCTTCTAACCCAAGCCCTTCCCAAATCCTATAAATACCCTCACTTTCTAAGAGCAAATAATCCAATTCACATCTTTTATATTAAGTAATGTTATAATGTTAGATTCATTCTAGAGCTTAAGCATTTTAGCATACTATGTTAGATTTCATGCTTTTCTTACACATGTCTTAAATCTAGCTTAATGGATTGAACTTAGTTGTTATTCAAGCTTTCTTAATCATTCATGCATCATATCAAATCCTTTTAGAATGCATTAGGAACAAGCTCCAAGTGCTTAGAGAGTACACCCACATCCCTCTCATTGAAGAAAATCAAATAGTGCATTATAGCATCTGTTTTGGCAACAATCTTGAGGTGGCTTGGTTTTGTTTATGTCTATGCTTTTGAACTAATGAACATGTTTTAATCTAATGTTTGAATGTTTAAGCCTTTCAAGACAGGTAACAAATTCAAAATCGTAGCCTACAATAGGAAAGCTGAAAAAAAGTGATTTTTTTTATACCACATTGTCAAGGTGAGTGGTTGAGCTCTTAGAAAGTGTTATAAAAGAGATTGAAGAACTCTCTTTCAACATGGATGGATAATATATGAAAATTGGTGAAATTGTGGAGATTTTCTCTTGCAGGCTTGGCGGACGAAATCCCTCTTCGCTAATGATCTTGACATTGTTGGAAGTCACAACCTTGGGATCCAAATTTGATCTTCAATGTAATAAATCAGAATTATTATGATATTTAGACATTGTTGTTCAATTGCTAGGAAAGTTCCAGATAAGAAGCGGTAGTAGAAGTTGCTACTGTTCTAATATATACTAGTTATTAGTAACAATTTCATCCCCTCTGAAAGATTAGAATTGGATATATAGATCACAGGATGGCCTAGACTTGAGTCGTATTGCCTAAGAGGGTTTTTGTGAAACATACAGATCAACAACACATTTGAACAAAGTTGGTTCAGAACAAGGGTTTCAAATTAGATTAAAATATATCCTTTTTAGGTGCCATAACAACATGTTTGAGCCTAGGGAAGGCCTTGTCTAGGTCAGAAATTAATAGAGGTTTGTTGTGCATAAAGAATAGAAACTACAATGTTGTTCAGGTATTAGAAGAGTAGGTTTTTGTACTATAGAGGTTGGACAACAAATTGGTATCTATGTAATGCTTCATTGTATCAAAATAAGTATCATCTATTGACAAAAAATATTATATAATTTGTTGTAAGGAAACTAGGAAGTCAAGTAACGTTGTTAATATTGTGATAAGATTATTACTGAAGCACTTCTGATGTTGTATTTTGGTTTTCCTTTTAATTGAAATTAGTTTGTGCATTGGATTTCTATATTGTTTATGCGCTTGTGTCCTTTCATGAATAGAAAATAATAAATATATGTATCTACAAGTTGAAGACAAAAATAAACCAATAGCTAGCTTGCAAGAAAATTGTTTAACAAAATTACCTTGAGTGGAAAGATAAAAAAATGTGGTACAAATAGGGCAGTCTCTTATAGTGGTATTTGAGCAATGTATCTTGTCATCCTGATGAGTACAAAATGATTGGAGAGTGATATGTCAAATTGGAGTATGCAACTATGGACTTATCATTATACTTCACGTAGAAACATGACAAGGTTAGAAGGACAAAAGGATCCAAAAGAGCACTTAGGTATAGGTGAATAGAACACAAGCAATATGGATGAAAGAAGGGATCTAGGACAAGATATATTTTTTGAACTTGTTGGATGCACTAGTTTAGACACATCAACAAGCATAACAAAGATCTCAACAACAAAACTAATGGCTGGACCTTTTTAGTCAGGTGATGGGTCGATGGATGGGGTTGACATAATTGAAGTAAAGTTATCAAAGACAAAGTGAGAGTTGTCAAAATTGTAGAGTTTTTTCAAAAAATTTGAAGTACTTGTGTGAATATCTTGGGTGGTTAAGATCCATCTTTAAAAATAAAGTAAAAGTAAATGAAAAAGATTCTTCTAGTGCAAGAAACAATAAGCAACAAACAAATGAAAAAAGGTTCATAATAACTCATTCAAATGGAGATAGTGCCTTGATGCATATAGACCATTTGATGAAGTTTCAAAAATACCCTTTGGCCATGCATGCAATTACTATTGATGAGTTTGTTCATAAAGGGAAAGACAAAACAATAGTCTTGGGATTAAGTTCTGATATTTCCAATGATGATGATTCAAATAGTTATATGTTGGATGATCATACACAACCTTTGGAGAGGAGTGTTTATGAATACAACAATACTAGTGAGTCTACCTGAGTGACTCTCTCATAGAGGTAACCACTCATGAGGAGGACAACAAGCACTTTATTTATGAACAAAGCAATCAAGCTTTTGACACATGGGATCCAAATACAATGGCACCTAAGTATGATAGAGATCTTGCACAAGATGAATTTCATTTTGATTTTGATGATGACCATAATGCAAGTATGGAGGATAGTATTGATGATTGTGATAAAGCTCTTGAAACAAAACTTGATTTATCTTTGCATGAGGTTGGATTTGAGTAGAAGTTTAGGAACTTGAATGATTTGAACAATATACTATTGAAAATGATAGTGATGATGCACAAGAGACTTGGGACATCCTTTGAGTCATTGATGAAATATATAACAGTTATGATTTTGATATTCATCATAACAACAGTTGGATTGGTTTGCATAAACATGGCTAGAAGAATCAATTTTAGGTGTTCATTGATAACCCATTGTTTGAGATGGGTGATGGGAAGACAAATGTTAATCCACTATTTGATTTAGACATTGGAACTACTCTTGATTGTAGCATTTCACTTGATGAAAATATTATATGAAACCTTGGAACTAAGTTGGAATGTGATTTCCAACTTGGTATTGATCATGGTTCACATTATGAGGTAGTTGGACATCCTCCTTCAATACCACCCAATATGAATGATTATACCATTGACTCACTCTCTCTACATGAAGAACCATTGTGTATTAATGAATTATTCATTTTCATCCATGTGAAATCATTAATGAAGGGTGACACACTTGATGTTCAGTTGGAAATGTCTCTTAAAATGACACTACTTAATGGGAAACTCAATATGGAAGGAGAGGTACTTGAGGGTGTTGATGGCTTTACTCTAAGCAGTGAAAAATTTAGTGTCAATTATTCACCATTTGGTGAATGTCACATGTCGGCAACCTGTGATTTGGCAAATATATTGCACATATGGGATTGACCCTATCGCCCTAAATTTATTAAAAATGGGTCCAATGCCCGGGCCCATCGCCCATCGGTTTATTTAATTTTGTCCATTTCTTTCACATTATCGCCAATGGCATATAATTTTTGGGTACAAAAAATTTTGAACATTCGCCTACAATTTCAAAGCGGCCCCAAATGGACAACCTATATTCGGCAATAATTTTATACATATATATTTATAGGCGCCCCCAAATTCGCCAGGCATTTTACGAACGTGTGTCTAAAACTAATGCACTTTCGCCAACTTTATTAATCATACCAAGGTATTGGACAACCCATAATCACCTCAAAAATAACACAAGACGTGTTATAATTACACGGGCTTTGCCAAATATTTGTAGACCTGATATCTCCTGCCGAATTCGCCAAAAAAGGATTAGTATAAATACATTCATAGATCAATTTTATTGTACACAATTTGGTTCAGTTCAATTTGATCGATAGCGAAGTTCAAACTGTTGAGTCTTCACTGCATTGGCGAGTCGCGAATGCATTGGCAAGTCACAACTGCAATTGAATTTGAGGCAAAGGTAAGTGATTATTATTCTACGACTATGTAAATTTGAGTTCATTCTTATTTAGTGGGGACCAATTAGTGAGCAGTGGTGACCAAGGAGACCTCTGACATGATTTAAGGGTCAATGAATCATATTTATATATATTATAGTTCTATTGTCACTTATTCAACAAGTAAACATTTTTTTGGCACTGGTAGGTTGGTAGCCTTTATTCCATTGAAGAATTGAGATGTCGAACAAGAATAAGGGTAAGGTTCCTGCATATGGGGAAAGCCAAGAGAGGCTAGAAAAATGTAGAACCTTATCATCGTACTTTGGTCATGGTGTTGGAAATGTTTCTGGCCAAAATCAGGAAGCTACTTTATCACAAGAAGATTTTCAAGATTCACAACCTGGACCTACATGACATATTGAAGAAGTCAGCAAACCTGATACCTCAGATCACGATGAAATTGAAGAATATTTTTAGTTAAATACTCAGAGTAGCCATAATGATATAATCGACCTGGAAGAGACAAAGAATGTCAGAGAAGATGATGGTGCAGGGAAGAAGAAAAGAAAGTACAATTCAAAGAATGATAGAGAATCGAAAAAAGATCGAATGTGGGATATGTCGAGGAATTTTCAAGTAGAATGGGTGTCAAAGTATCCATTCATTAAACTAGTGGACAATCCAATTAAAGGTGAGCCTTTGGTAGAATACATATGTAAGATTTGCACCAAGATAAATAAGAAGGAAAAGAGGTTGCAGCTAAAAAATGACACCATAGAGAAGCATATGGGTAAAGTTTATGAAAACAAAACCATAGATGGAGTTCAAAAATTAGTGATAAGATGGAAAACAAAGGAGGAATCTCAACATGTTAGGAATGCAGAATTATATGAATTTCAGCAGAATATAAAGATGAAGCCTGGTGAAGTTAAAGGCTCTATTGAAGCTTATTTTGGAAAAGCATTGGAAGTAGAACTAATGGGAAAAGCTGTTCAATTAAGTGTTGTGTTTAATATTTTGAGAAGAGGGCATCCTATGATAGAATACCCATCATTGAGTGCTTTATTACACTTTCTAAAAGTTTGTAACTATCCTAATAGTCATTGGTCAGTAAACAATGGATGAGAATGGGAAAGTTGTCATGTCGAGTTTGAAAAAGAGGATCTAAAGGCAAAAATTAAAGAGTCAAATTTTATTGCATTATCTTTAGATGAGGTTGCAATAGTAGACAATACTTCCTGGGTATGCATGCATGTTTATACTATACACAATTTTGTTCGCCAACCTCATCTACTAACTGTTGCTAAAAATGAAGGATAATGTGACAACAAAAAATTTATTTAAACTAGAAAAGAGTTCTCTAGTTGAATATAGAGGTATAAATGACATGATGATTTCCAAAAAGTCAGTGTGTGTTGGAGTGGATGGAGATTCAGTAATGCAAGGCCACAGGGGCGGTCTTTGCACAAAGATACAATCATCTTGTGCACCCTACGTTACTCCCATTCACTGCATGGCCCACATAATGAATCTATCTTTTGGAGTTGTCAACAAGCATGCTCTAGTACAAAAAATTGAACTTTTAATCAAAGAGATATACCAATACTTCTATCAAAGTCCAAAATGATTGAGGGAATTTCAACACTTTATCGAAGGACTAACCGACAAGAACAAGCTTCTTAGGGATAATGATATCAGATGGATCTCTTTGGATGGACCAACGCATCGAGTTTTTTCAGAATATCAATTGTTGATTGGTCTAGTGAACTTAATTCATGATGAAGCAGGGCAACCAAAATTTCCTGCACTACTACGAATGTTAAGTAATGTAGAGACACTCTTAACATTAGTAGGTCTTCTCCCCATGCTTGAGGAAATGAGAAATATAATAAAAAGGCACAACAAAGAGCTATGCATATTGCAGAATATTATGTGCTACGTAAATTGACATGCATGATGCTCAATAATCTCTATTGATCATGTGATGATGTAAAATTTGCCAGCTAACAGAAAATCATAGATTTGGACAATCCTGATAACTTTTTAAAAATTAGTGCAAACAGGGAGTTATGTGCAGAAGTTCACAGAGTTGAGATACCAATGCACTACTTTGCCAGGATCGAGTCCGAGGAACCAAGAAAGAACCCCAGGAAGAGCGTATCAAGTGTTAAAAGGGAAGACTTTACCAAGATCGTTGAGTCTGTAACAACTTCTGTGAAGCACATTGCCTATGATCTTTCCTCACAGATGCAAGATTCCCTCTAGTCAAACTACATGAATCCATGGCTATTGTATTTCCTCGATATTGGAGATTGAACAATTCAAAAGATTTTTGAACTAAGCTACTAATGTTGATAGATCATTTTTGCAAAACTAAAGAGTTAAATGGAATAACTCTAAATGGAATTTTAGATGAATCTCATTTGAGAGAGAAATCAAGTCATTTTTCACTAACAATGAGGGAACAATATAATATTATGCAGAACCCCCACAAAGATGGATCAGTAACAAGGCTTTGGAAAAATCTAGCTGAGAGCGAAATGTTAATTGATTCAATATCAGAATTTTTCAAGCTTGTTGATTTATGTCTGACCATGATATTGGGGTCGGTAGAGGATGAGAGAGTTTTCAGTGCTTTGGGATTCCTAAAGTCAAAGATAAGAAACAAACTAGACAAGAATTTGGAAAATTGTTTGAGGCTCTATACATCCAAGTATGAAATCAATACTTTTCCTTACGAAAGGGCACTGAAATTGTGGAGGAAGAAATGTCAGAGAAGAGGGTTGGGAAACATTTCAAACCAAAGTGGGAGTTCTAGAGACAATGATGTCATTGACTCATGTACTGCTACTGGTACTGCTAGTGCTAGTGGTGAACATCAGTTACGCAGAGGTATGCAGAGTGAAGAAAACATATTGAAGAACCAAGGAAGCTATGAAGTTAATGGTGATGAATCTGAGGATCCCAATAATGATATGATGTGGCAGCTTGAACTGTTGTAGAAGTAGCAGGTCCTAGGTATTTATTAAAAAATTTCATGTAGTCTACTGTTAGTTTATGTATCTCATCATCAATCATGCATAATAGCATATTCCAATGTCAAAAACATGAATGTGGTTGATAATGTCATCAAGATTCAATTCCACAATTAATAATGGTTTTCATTTGCATTATTCAGCTCATTACTATAGTTTGTACTGTATCATCAATGATCATTCATATTTGAAATTCCTGAATGAAATTTTATGTTCCAATAGCATATAATAGAGTAAATCAACTAAGAATAACTAAATAAAATAGAGTAACTCAACGTACATTAAATTGGAAAACATGAAAATTAGATAGAGCACAATTTTTTTTGTATTCATTTGCAATACATTACAATTTATAATAGTTCAAAATTCAGAGCATTAGCAATGTTTGTAGGCCAGTCCAAACATCCTCTGATGGCAGAACAATTTGGTTCAAAGTATAGTCACACTCCTGCAACTTTGTTAGCAATTCATATTTGGAAGTGTGATTTGACAACACTGTTACTTCTAAAACTCCATTCAAAGTTATAACCAGTTTGATCAAATCCCTGAATGTATCAGGAGATGTGTATGTAGGAAGAAAGCGTAAATCAGTATTTATTTTGTCCTGCAACCTTATTTTGTAAGTTTCTCTTCTAATGAAATTATTTGCGTCAAATCCCTTAGGCAAACCAAGACTTTCCAAATTTTCTTTCCTTTCTTCCATCTTTGTGATCTTCTTCTTAGCTTTGTCATCTAATTCCTGTGCTTCCCTTAGCTTCTCACATTTTTGAATGATACTTGATACCTTTACTGAGGCATCAAGGCTGGTGCTAATTCCCTTATTTGATAGATAACTATCACTCTTACTGTAGAGTTGTTGCATAATATCTTTTGCAGTCTTTTCTTTCTTGACAACATCCATGTTTTGTTCAATGTTGTTATGGAGCTTCCAATAACATACTCTCTTACTTTGAAGAATTTCAAACCAGTCACACAAGCTATGAGACATCCTCAATATTTGGCCCCAACTGTGTTCTTTTGTAATCTTCACTAAATTATTACTAGTATTTGTTAAAGTTTGAATTGTATTGTTTGCCTTCTTTAGTTCTTCTGCCATTTTTTCACAATTATTTTTCTCTTCCACTACTTTGTGTTTCCAGTGATTGGCTTTATCTGCCTAAGAGTCCAATTGCTTTTTGCAATTCCCGGTTGGAGGCAACATTACTCTCCACGGTTTTAAATAACTTTTGTGAAGTGACTCTTTCTTCCTCCATTTTTTAACTAATTTTTGCCAATTTTCCCCTCAGTGCCTTTAGCTCTGCCTGCTCCTATTCCTTCACTACTACCTCTGCATGTTCCTACTCTATATTTGTTAATGTAGAGGCTGATTTTTTAATCTTTTTCTGTAATTCTTTCAAACTATTCTCTGAAGCTTTCCTCTTTGCTTTTTCATTGGCAATGTCTGCATGTAACTTTCCTATATTTTTCTCGAGCTTAATTTTATCTCTTTCCATCTTTAGCAGTGCAATGTAGACCACTTGGTTCATATACTTTGACACATTAATTTTGTCCACATTTTTAACTTTGGAAAAATCCATTTCGAGAGTGCTAACTTGAAATTCAAATGGATCTATCTGACTCTCTGGTGGGTTTCCATCTTTTTTGGGTGGAATAACAACCATGAACTCCATCATGTCTCTGTTTGGGTCATATGTTGGAAAAACCCTATTGGATGCAGGTTGTTCCTCTACATCTGCAGTAAGGGCACCGGTCTGCAATGTCTTTTTTATTTCCTTATTTTGGTTGTTGTTTCTGCAAATTTATTATAGAAATCTTTGAAATGAAAATCTGGTGTTACAGAAGGAATTGAATGTTTGAAAGGTGAACCAGAGCTTGCAATGCTTGTTGATCTAACTAATGTTGTTTGAGGATTTAAACTTTTAGAGGGTTTTTCTGAACCTGAAAGTGCAAACAGTACTTTAGGTTTGAGTATCAATGATTTGGAAACCTTTTTCTTCTTGACACTATCTTCTACTATGGGATTATGTGTAGATTCTACTAGCCTTTTTAGAGAGGGAACTTATTGTATAAATTTCCCAGTCCCACTGGCACCAGTGCCACTACCAGACCCATTAGCAGAAGATTCCCCAATCCCACCCCTAGCAATGGATGTTGTTGTGGGTATAGTGGTTCCTGATGAATCTAATGGGTCCACTCCAACTCCAATCCCAAGGCTTGCACCACGATCAATTTTTTGTGCTTCATTTGTGAAAATTGGCATCTAGATGCCTTCTCTTGTGGGACCCAAACCACTACCTTTATAACCCATTTTTTCCATAATGATTGCCCCTTTTCTATATGTTTCTTTGAGGTAGTCTCTTACTCCACTTTGACTTGATGGAGTAAATGTAGTTGGTGGATTATCATCCTCATTGTCTGCATTTTCATCCTGATCACTGCTGTCGTATCCACTTTCGAGATGCTCCAAATTCCACAATTTGCTAAACTCTATATCCTCATCTATGTCATCCAGATCTGCATTGGTATTTGGTTCACCGAGATTCTTTCTCATAGTCTAAAAATCAGTCATTTTTGTTTGAGTCCATTTTCTATCCTTACATTCTTCTGCTATTTTCTTTGGTATGTTTTTTTTTAATGGATTAGCAACTTTTTTCGTAGAAATTGTAGGACATCCTAGGCTGTACAATGCCATGGTTTATTGATGTCATAATTTGTGATGACAACTGTTCAACTGAAATTTTTTTCCTTAGTGAAAAATTTCTCCATCTCTTTTGTAACGTCGTCCCAACTATCCTTGTTTTTTAACTTCTCTAGCAATGGTTTACTTTCATGTTGAAATAAGTTTGCAAAGTTCTTATTAGCAACAATCATTGTTTTACTGACGTTGAGTGGATCATACTTCTAGTACCACTCTAAATCAAATTGAAAATTTTCTAAAAATAATTTGCCATTTTGAATGCCTTTCTCTCAAATGTTAACCCTCCAATTGAGAAAGGTAAGTAAGGGAATATGATCTTCTTTGACTAGCCAATGAAGAGTATATTTGTGCTCTCTAGTTGTAGTACATATTCTACTGCAAACACCCTATCTGTCACATGCATTGGAAGTTTGTGGGGTTGTAGTTCTGATTTGTAAAACCTTAGCATAATGTATTCTTCCATTAGGTACCAGTTAGCCAATTAAATTGTGCTTCCAAGTTGGATGCAATCCCTACATGAAGTAGACAATCTGGGCATTGGAGTGCTTGTTATTTTTTTGTACAATGGTGCCAAAAAGAAGTCTATAAAATTACTGTAATTCATTCTATTATCATACATCCTTATCTGAGGTGTCCAGTTATATATTTGAGTACTTGTCCCCCTCTGAATTTCAAGCTTGTTGTCGTTGCTCATTAATATTGCAGCATGCTTGGCTAGCAGAAGATAGCACAAGTAGGTTGTGAACCTAAATGTCTTAGAATTGCCTCTTTTAATCAATGCTAATTGTTCTTGCATCGATTGAACTACGTGTCCAACAAAATTATATCTTACTGGTTCATTGACATAATGGATATCCCAAATCAATTGAAGAATGTTGGCACCCACTTCCCTATTGTTTTCCAGTCCTAGACAAAATGCTAGCGAGGATATAGTATCCTAAACCCATGGCACAAAAATGTTAAAATCATAAGGAGACTTATGGTTCTCACCCAATGAAGCCTTTACCTCTACAACTATTAGACCCTTTATAAATGAATCTTTTGCATTTGGCGCGACTGCCTCATATTGGGCTGCCAGCAATCCCAGGTCAATATGGACATTACAGTTTTATCGGTCAAACCCTAGGTCTAGCAAACTGAGAAATTCTTCCTGGGTTATTGATAAAATTTCTTCCTGATTATTTTTATTCACAATTTCTTTTCTTTCTTCATCATAATTTTCTGCACAAATCAAGACAATTTCTGGGCAAGGGAAAACTTTGGGTAATAGCATGCGACCCAAACCAACATCCCACGAAGCAACTTTATTCATTTTTGCACCTATCGCTAGATTAAATTTTATAAATTCAGACCTCTTTGGCCCAGTTGCCTTACTACACAATGTATGTTTAATTGCTATAACTCTCCTTTCACCGTCAATAGCAAGATCATAAACATTGTGATACTCACCAATGAAACCATTGATTTCTACTAGTTTTCTCCAGTCTATTAAATTTTTCCCATCTGCTTTCCCTTGGCCTCAAGTTTTCACTTTCCCCATTGTTCTTCGAAAGAATGAAAAAACACAGAATCACAGATATTTACTAACAAAATCATAGATAATAACTAACTAATTAAGAAAACCCTAATTTAAGAAAACCCCAATTATACTTGCAAGAATTAAAATTTCAAAATCAAGTTAAACTAATTTTTTTACATTACAAAATCGGGATGCCATCAGGCTAGATATCTTATCGGAAATTAAATTTTGAAATCTGGATAGATAGAAGTTAGAACGGCCGAGGCTCTCACAAGTTACAGTTTGAAATCTTCGGCAATGGTTCAATAGTTGTTTTTAGCTTTCTGCTGCTACAAGTCGATAGGTTTTTAAAAAAGAAATGTTAACAACTTTTCAGTAAATGTATCATTTAAACCAAAATTTTGAAATACATTTATGTTTTATCTTCACATGATACGTAATCTTTTTGACGATTTACACATGTCACATTTTCAGAACGAGTTTGCAGAAAAGGTTTTTGAAATTCACAGTACTTCTGAAATACAACTTCAACCATTCATCTCTCGCAATCGAATGGTTGTCACGATCTTAAAATATTAATACACACTAATGTATCATTTAAACCAAAATTATGGAATACATTTATGTTTTATCTTCACATGATACGTAATCTTTTTTATGAATTACACGTGTCACATTTCTGGAACGAGTTTGTAGAAAAGGTTTTTGAAACCCACAGTACTTCTGAAATACAACTTCAACAGTTCATCTCTCACAATCGAACGGTTGTCACGATTTTAAAATATTAATACACACTAATGTATCATTTAAACCAAAATTCCAGAATACTTTTATGTTTTATCTTCACATGATACGTAATCTTTTCGATAAATTACACGTGTCACGTTTCTAGAACGAGTTTGCAGAAAAGGTTTTTGAAACCCACAATACTTTTGAAATACAACTTCAACCGTTCATCTCTCGTAATCCAACGGTTGTCATGATTTTAAAATATTAATTGACACTAATGAATATAATCATTAACTATATTCACTTAGAATTTATTCGACTTGATACCTTATCCATAAAGTTTGAACCAATCACCATTACATGATAAAGTTTGGAAACATTTAATTATTACATTAAATATTATATTACGCAAAATTTCATTACAATTCAGTGATGCCCATATCTATTAACAAAGGCAGAATTGAAGAAGAAAGAAGCATAGATTGTCTATAAATAGACCCTGCCCCTCAATTCTTTCTCTAACCTTATTAATTCATTTGTCCTTCAAAATTCTATAAATATTTCATATTAAATGCACGAGTGTGTGAAATTGGAAAAAAGTCATGATAGGTAACATTACCCAAATTTAATGTTAGTGATAAGACATTTCTTTTATTAACTACAACTGCGATACATTATCAACTAGCTGTAACTTGTAAGACTTGATACGTGTAATAAATTTAAAATGGTGTAATTTTATATGGATAATTAATTGGGTAAAAAGTTCATACAACTTCGATTAATGGTTATCTTAATTTAGGAATTCTGAGTTTCTGAGTTTCTGACGGTAATCGAGAAGGCAATGACATTTTAAATATTCAAATTTAAAAATGGAAATACCATCGCTTCCTTATTTCTACTGAAACATACTTACATGTCTGATACACAGATAAAGCAACTAATTAAAATATTGCAACCACATAAAAGTCTAAGAATAATTTTTTGTACCCATAAAACACAAATTGAAATGAACTTGCAAAATTTTCATTATTTTTTTTCATAACATTAATAATTACATTGTCTAGTACAAAGAAAAACCTACTACATCACTGGTAGTGGACCAATGCCAAACTGCCAGTGGTATGTTTGTATTAAAAAAAACCCTAAAACATGGTATGTTTGTAAAAAAAAAACCAAAAACGTGGTATGCTTGTATTAAAAAAAAACCAAAAAAGAGGGATGACGGGCCATGGGTAAGTGGTAACACTAGTGATTTTTCCCACCAGCTCCATCCAAGTAGAATTCTCCAGAGAGGATTAATTGTGAGAATTCATTGAGCCACCTATTTTTCCCCGCCTCGGCCTCCACTTCATTAAGCAAAAAACCACTTATGGAGAAAATCCCTAGCAATCAGCACCCATTTCCTATGGCACTTCAACTACCCAGCATTCAGGCCCAACAGAAAAGGTTGCATGGCCACATTCTAGCTTGGGAGGAGAAGCTTGGGTATTTCACTTTCCCAAGGGATCCCCACCCCTATTTCTGCGAACATGAAAATAGTAACGTTGTCCCCCAAGTATTCTTCTTTGAAAACCTTCCTCAACAACATCAACATGTCCACCTTCTCTCCTCCGAGGTCGAGAAGAGATGCCAAAAAATGGGATGTAATGTCTGTGTTGACTCGGTGCCTATCTTCATTGTGCAGAAACTCTCTACCCAACACCATTTTAATAGACTCTATTACGAAAGGCCCACCCTCCCTACAAATTGATTCTAAGGTTTCATCTAAAAAGGAACCCAAAAAGGCCTTTTGGGCTCCTCAGATGTGCATGTAAGCCTAATTGGAGTGTCCATCTAAAACTTCAGAAACCTTAAAAATAAATTATTTACAGACTAATGACTTAAACTAGAGGTAGCTACAACAATTTATCTAGCAAAGACGAATTGAAATTTGAGGAAGAAAGAAGCTAGATCGTCTATAAATAGCCCTAGATTGATATTTAGCAGTTAGCAATTAATTATTCTTTCTTTAATCGTATTAAATCCATTGTCCTTAATATTTCATGTAAACCTTTCCCATAAATGCATGTGTGTGAGAAATTTAAATCCATTGTCCTTAATCTTTCATATCGACATGTAAATCTTTCTCATAACTGAAATTGGTAATATCGTTGATTTGTCTATAATATCACTGACAAGGCATTCATTTCTTATCGAGTTACAAGTTACAAGTTACACCATAGGATCGTGCAATATTATCCATTGTCCATGTGTGATGATCATGGTTATTGTGCTAATCGATACCAACATGTTGAGTTTGTAGACAAGTTGACAACCCTAATTTGATATGTGTCAACATTCTGGTGACTTCCTGGAGAACTCTATTTCCTTCAATAAATTGAGGCTTAAATCAAACTTCAGCCATTGATCTTGGATCATCGAATGGTCTCAATAAATACATTTAACATTATAAAATAATGGATGTTACTGTTAGGTTACGTGTGGATGTGACTGGACATGCTTATCGATACCAACATGTTGAGTCTGCAGACAAGTTGACAACCCTAATTTGATACGTGTCAACATTCCGATGACTTCTTGGAGAACTCTGTTTCCTTCAAGAAATTGAGGCCAAAATCAAACTTCAGCCATTGATCTTGGATCATCAAATGGTCTCAATTAATACATTTAACATTATAAAATAATAGATTTTACTGACATACTATTAGGTTATGTGTCAATGTGAATCGCCAATACAATTATTTTTTTCCTATAATAAACAAATGAATCGCCAATAAAATTATTTTTTTTCCCTTCAAAAGTAAATCATTCAACTCACATATTATAATTTTTTTACTTCAAAAGAAAAAAATTCACCTCATTCAATATATATTTTCCCCCACATGACTGTATAATTCGCTAGGAATTTATGGAATTTTCATTCGACAGGGAAAAAATTGCCAATACAAACTATTAAAATTCGCGGATTTGAAAAAAAATTCGCCTTCATTAAGAAAAATTTCCCCCTAAAATAATGTAGGATTCGCCAGGATTTTACAATTTTTCCTAGGAGGGGGTTTCTTAAAGTTATCCTTGACTCTAAGGAGTGAAACAAGTTCCAATTTCCTAAGTTACAACAACAGTCACCTATCTTCTTGCAATCATGAGATGGCAATCCTAAATCATGAAGATATAAGTTATATTGAGTCTCCCAATGATGGCTCTCAAGATTCAAGGTCTAGACATAATGTTTTTGGTGTAGATTCAATCTATAAGAGGTTTGATTTAATTTTCAATAGCATGGAAGGTACATTAAAGACCCAAAGTTTATGTGATATATGGAAGAAAGGAACTAAGGAGGCTAAGTTATTGGTTGCCTCTACAAAAGAGCACCTTCAACAAATCAAAGATAACATTGACCTCATGGATCAAGAAAGGCAACCTAGTGAAGTTCATCTTAGAATCTTATCTTAGAAAAATAATCTAAGAGCAACCTTATTTTATAATATGCATACTCTAAAATGACTATTTAAAAAAAAATGAAAATGCCACCCACAAAATGAATCATCCACCTTCCTCTATCAAATATCACTCATTAATTTGATTGGGTTCATGATCTCTCAAAAGAGGGACAACATTTCTATAACTACAAAGATTATCTCTAGAGTCATCAACATTGGTCACTAGAAATGAACTACTCCTAAATCTTTATCTTAATCAAGGACTAGAATTGTTGCGAGAGAAAGTTAAGATGAGATAAATGTTGTTGGAAAAAAAGAATAGTACAATTAATATATTTGAACTAGCATCAAGATATGCTAATTATTTATTTCCTTAATAAAATACTAATTTTTTTGATTGAATGCATAAACTATTGCCAACTTTATATTAGCAATAAATTTAGGATGATTTTTCCCATTTAATAAGAGGGTTTGTTTCAAATATTTTTCTACTTGTGCACCTCCATTAACATCAAATACTCCAAATAAACCTACTATCTTACCATCAACTCCACAAATTTACATATCAAATAAGCCTAATATCTTACCACCAACTCCACAAATACTCCAAGTAAGCTTACTATCCCTTGACTCCATAGGAGGGGCTCTTCTCCCCCATGCACTCCATCATTAATTGATTTAGGAGGAAAATGTGACCAACAAAGTCACAAAAATTTAAGCTCAACAACATGATCAATTTCCACATACCAACAATCTCCTGCTTGGAGACTAATCAAACTCCACACCAAACAAAAAGGATATAAGGTTCATCCTAGTGCTAGCGTAAAAATTGTAGTTCTCAAGGAAATTGTATTCTTTTATTAGAACCAATTTTTGTTCCCACATTTTGTTGAACCCAATGTTTCTAAACATAAAAGTTCTTTTTTATTACAATAACTTTTAGAAACACTTTCTATAATATCTTGTTTCTTTTATTACTTGTTATATAGTTAGATTAAGTGTCGTAAATATTTTTATGAGCTTTATATAGCCCAACCTTTTTCTTCTAGTGATAGAGGAAGAAGTATATGAAACTATAACATGTCACTATAGTGCATAAATCATATCCCTTTTACAATTTTATAGTCTACTTAACACCTAATATAGTGTGATTCTCATAGATCATTTTAGCCCCATTTATTCCTTACCCTACCCTATTATTTAATTATTAAACTCACAATTTAATTTTCATCAAATTCTGATTGGACCCTGACACATCACCACCCCTTTTGATGATCTCTTTTTTAAATGGGCACCCAAATCTCTAGTCCCTCTAGAAGGATCCCAAACTTAAATTCACACAAGTTTTGGCATCCATTGTTCATGACTCTATCTTGGTCTTTTTATTTGACTATTGGTTGTTGTCCTACATTTAAAATTACCTTGTGATCCCTTTATATAAAGAACATATTCTATCATTTTTTGAGTCTAATTCATTTTAAGATATTCTAAGAAATTCCAAATGATCAATCAAGCACTACAAATTTGAGTATTCAACATATTGAGTAGCAGAGTTTAAGCATTCATCATTCAAGTATGATTTCATGTTAGTGATTTTTCTTGTTATCTTATTGCATTAACACTTTCAATCAATATATATAAAGAGAATTACATTACCACCTTTATGTGAAAAATCATGAGAGGATTTCATATCTAAGTTAATATTACTTTATTTCAATATTTCATTACTATTTTTCCTTTTGCTTCCTAGGGCACACATTATTTTTCATCATCATAGTTGTTGTAGAGGTGGAAACACCAAATAGGGTTTGACTTAGGCAAGTCCCTATACAACATAACCATTCTTCCTTATTTTCCACATGTGTAGGTTTAGATCCGATAATGATAAGTGTTATATGAGTGTACAAGAGACTATTTTAGGTTGTGAAAAAATTCAAAGAAGTTATCACAATAATCCATCTAAATTGTGTGACCTAGGCTTTCCACCTATCTTGTTACACATCACACACATATATGCATAAGGGTTTGAAGAAAGGGGCACCATCCATTCCTTTAAGGTGTAATAAAATCTTGGAGTCTCTCTCCCTTACTACTTAAGTTGATTCAAACTTAATCAACTGTAAACTCATACAACTAATACTTATACAACATGCACTAAGCATTACTTGTCCAAAGGGTTCTATGATCAATTGTTGAAACTAAACAAAGTGATCTCAAGGCCCTAATGTTGACCCTAGAGTTCTGATACCAAATGTAAAGTTCAAAACCATTAAAACTATATCATGAAATTAAATAATAACTCAAATTCACATTAATATGGATATTTAAGGAAGATTCTTAAGTATATATGAAAGACATTACATCTCACATCTAAAAATGTTTAATTTAGAATGTAAAGTAGATGAAATGTGGTATACAAGAAAGTGAATTAGCTCTTATGCCCATTAGATCACATTAATACAAGTAATGATATAAGAAACATAATCACTAGTATTCAACCGCCACTAACCCCAATAGTCATCCTAAAACCAAGAGATGAGGGCATGGTTTAGGTGTTTTTCCACCCAACCATGAAGCTTGTGCTTCTTTGAAATTCTTCAAACTTGAATACCTAACCTTGTAGGGGAAGCCTAGAACCTAGAAACAATAAGCAAGATGGAATCCGGTGTAACCTAATATATCTACATGTATTTTACATATTAATATCTACTCTCTTTGATAGCCCATATTCAACACCCACCCTAGAAGGTAAACCTAGGCCGTAGAATGAAATAAAACTACTTTCCTTTCAAGATAAAATATAACATGTAGGTGTCAAATCATATACTCTTATTCTTTTCATGCAAAAAGAAAACATCTATGATACTTGATTCATTCACTTTCTACTATGATTTCATGCATTATTTAATGTAAATACATACATTATTTAATGTAAATGCATACATTATTTTTCATGCAAAAATAATATCTACATGGTACGATAAGCATATTAATTTCTACTATGATTTCTCTTGATATGTAATTTAAAAGTGTGCACTAACTAATTTCATGTTCTTATAACTATTTTCTCAATATTTTTGCAGCACAATACTAAAGAGTTGTTAGTTGCATAAAAAATGCTACAAACAATAGGAGAAAAATAGACGATCTGTAACTAAAATAAAGTGAATTGATCAAAACAACACCTTCCCAAGTGACCATATGTCCAAGTAGTCCTCAAGGATACCTCTAAGACAAGAACTAAACAAAAATTACCTAGGGCTAAAACTAGAAAAAAAGGGCATTTATGGCTTTATAGAGATCCTCAATACCATTCCAATGTTGCAAGAATAAAAAATTAGAGATCATGGGAAAATATTATGAGCTCAAGAGCTAAATATGGTATTTGAATTCAAATAGAAAATATTGGCACCAAAAAACAAAATCTAGAAAAATAAACCACTCCATTGGAGAGTACACAAAATTAGCTTTCTAGTGATATCCCAATTTATTGAACATTGTAGCAAAAAGTTATGATTATTTTATCAATTAAGGTTTAATTTCCAAAAATAAAATAAAAAAGCAAGTAGGAGGCCAACCCTTGGGCAACCATTTGATTGCTAATGCTACTAGCAAAAAAATGACATTGCTAATAATGACAATAACATTATTTGGGTAGGGTAGTGGAGGTAGGACTTAAAGCCCTTTGTTTGATCAATAGCCACATGCAAAAAAAATGATGTTACTAGTGCTACAACATCTAAAACATAATCAATTTTTTAATAAAAATGATTTAAAGATTTTTCATACCATCCACATCTTATTCATATGCCTATTACACAAAGAAGGACAAATGTGACATAAGAGATATAATATACAGACACACGCATAATAAATATGCTTTTTTTATAGAAAATATTGTGCCTAACCACTAATATTATTATTGTGTATGATATGTTGACACTGATTGTACAACCAAGTACAAATCAGTATAGATCCATATGACTATGAAAAATTCCTGAAACATAATAAAAATCTATGATGCCTCAAGATAACAATGACTACTTTTGATTATTTGAGAGACAATTATTAGGTTTTCGGGCCTTTTGGACATTTTTTCAAGGTTTGTTTTGGCCCAAAGTGCTTTAAAATTCAACTACCTCCTAGATTAAGTAATCTTTGCCCAACTTGAAACCCTTGTATATTTGGTCCAATATATTAGATTTTTATGAAATAAAAGTCAATCCTAACTTGATTTGATGCTCTAGATTTAAATATGAGGTCCTCAGAACCCCAAAACATACCAATTAATCCCTATGGACAACTCTAATGATCCATTTGGTGGCCAAACAAAACCCTTGCATTCTTGAATCAATACGTCTCAACCCACCTTTGTATTTAGGTTGGATACAATTATTTCATGATGTAGACATAAATGTTCTATTACCATTCCATTTAGTCCCCAATCTTTCTAAGGATGAAATTGGTTTATGGAATTGGATGGGTAATAACCTTACCAGTATTGATTTAATTCTAGGAAGAGACTTTAATATGGTTGAACGTTCTCATGATTGTAGCTAGTCAAAATAGTTCAATCTTAGCCATGAAGAATTTGATAGCTAGTTATTTTGATGTAATTCCTTGGGAGTGACTGACCTTATTCATGAAAAATTCTCCAACCACTCAAAAAATTGGTTTACTTGTTCCAACTGCAGAATGGGAGAGGATAGAAATTTGAGTAGGTTGGATAGATTCTAAATATAAGCTATTTTACCTCCTATACAAGACTCAGAGGGATTATGTGTTCAATTGGACTTTTCTACTACTCATTCTAGTCACTACCCTACAATATGTGACATAAGTATGTCTCAAAATTCTTACATTGACCATTCTCTTCCTTTTAAACTAAACATTTCTCATCTAAAAAATCCTACTTGTTTAGCTTCTTTGGAGGGGATATGGAATTATTTTCCAAAACCAAATGAAGGGGAATATTGGATTGATTGGTAGTGTGCATGATGAACTACAATTGATTTAGAACCTGAATGAAGAATTTGTAATTTAAGATTACTGAGGAGTTGATGATTAGATATGCAAGATGATTAAATTAGTATTATGTTGTCATTGATGTCAACTAGCTTGACAATACTTATCTTGTAAGTTACTATACCGACACATCTGAAGAAAGGTGAAAGAGATGAAGAACAAAAATATCTACATGAGGAAGATGCATATGATAGATGAGGATAAGGAATACACTGAGTAACTTGTTGATGAGTCTATAACTTGATGAAATTGACTTTATTATGTTGCATTCATCTATGATGAAGAATAGAGCTGAAAGACACAAAGTAGTGTTGTCGGTAAATAAATCATTTTAGTATACACCGACAAAATGTAGTGTATACTGAGCGCAGTGTTAACCGAGCTTGTGTTCACTGACACATTTCTTTGTTAATTGAACAAAATAGAAAGGAATTAAATGATCAATTTAGTCGATAAAGTGATGAGTTGTAAAGTGTATGAAATCGAGGTAACAGATAAGGTTTGTTATGGAGATCGACGGCTAACATAAATAAAAAAGGATCTAATGGAGCAGATTGAAACGTGTTACTGACACATCAACTAAGGAAGCTTAAAGCGACAAAATCTATGAATATGATTAAGAGGCAAAATCTGATGGAGGAAAAGAAAATGATTTACTCGTCTATATAAGAGACATTGGTTTCATTATTGAAACACAGCCGAAAGAAGAAGATACTGCAAAATTATCGCATGAAGAAGTTTTCATGCATTCTAATCATACTGGTTAATAAGAACCGAGCTACATAACAATTACCGAGCTACAGAGAGTAATTACCGACAGATAGTAAGTTGATATAATATTGAATTTGAAGTGATATATTGATCAGAAATATTTGAATGAGCTGAACATTGATCTGTAAACTGCAAATTGAAGTTGTTTCAAGGTAGCTCATCTACTGTTACATATTTAACCATTGCACACAGTCAAATCTCTTAACCGAGTGGACTATGAAAGTCTTTTGATGTTTCATTCATAGAGTGAACATTGTTATCCTGTCAACCCCAGAGTGACTACTGGTTGGATGATAACCTTTGGTCTAAAATCCTCTAACAAGATCACACCTAACAGTGTGTTTGTAACCTTTAATAGGGTTGGGTCTTCACCGACCTCACTTTAGAAGAGTGAACAATTTTGGGTTGCCGGTCCCAGGTGGTTTTTCCCTTCACAGGGTTTCCACGTTAAATCTCTTGCGTTATGCGTTGATTGCGATATTTGTTTGTTATCATACTTTGCATATTACATGTTAGATTTAATTGGTAACTATTATAAAGTTTAGACTGACAATCAGTAAAGACACAGACAGTGAAAGTATTTTATGTTTACCGAGTAGCAGAAGTTGTAGATTTGTTTTGGATTATACATTTTGAATTGGGACACTGGATAACTAATTCACCCCCCTCTTAGTTATTCTAACAATTGGTATTAGAGCTTCAGTTGCTTAGAATAGGGTTTTAAGGACTCTAGCAAAAAGGTCTCAAGATGTATAAGAGGGAAGTGCTAAATCTGAACAAAGATAACTTCACAGTATGGCAAAGCCGGATGAAGTTGCACATATCTAGAATTGGGAATTTTGCACTAGAACTGATGGAGAATGGCTACATTGAACCAACACCAGGTCCCTTAACTCTTGATCAACTGAAGGATAGGCATGAACACAATATTACTATGATGGAACTTGCTGCTGCCTGTACTGATGCCGAAGTTGAAGACATCAAGGATTGTGATACAACTAAGAAGATGTGGGACAAGCTGACTCTAATATACAGTGGAGATGCGAATGTTAAGAGAGCCAGGGCAGAAAGCCTAAGAGGTTGATTTGATGATATGAAGATGAAAGAAGGTGAAAACATTGTGCAATATACAAATAGACTAAAAGAGGTAGTACATGCTATTAGAGCATCCAGTGGAGTTATTGATGATGAAACAGTAATAAGAAAGATTCTCAGAACTTTACTGCCAGTTTCTGCGATCAGGATCTCTGCAATTAATGAAACAAGGGCTACATCCAACCTCACCCTTGACACCTTGATCAGTAAGCTTACAACCTTTGAATTGAATAACTTTGACAACAGTGTTGTACCTTCTATTGAATTCGCTTTCATGTCTTCTTTGAAGATTGGTAAGTCTAGTAGCAGGAATGATAAGAATAATGATAGTGAAAGTAATACCGATGATGAACTTGATGATCTTGAAGCTCTTATGGCTAGAAGATTGCCCAAAGGTAAGGGAAGGTATAGAGGCAAGTTACCTCTAGCATATTTTAATTGTAAAGAAGTTGGCCACATCGCTACTAGATGTCTAAATAAGAAAGAAGATGATAGATCCAAAGGAAGCTATGGGAGAAGAGTCAACAGAGGCTACCGACACAACAATAGAGACAATCGAGATAGCTATGACAAAGGGAAAAAAGGTATGTTACATAGCTGAAGAATTTGAATCTGAATCTAACACTGATGATGATGTAGAAGTAGTATTTGTTGCTATGAAAGATGATTCAGAGGAAGAAGAGAAACATGAAGAAACAACACTAATCTCTAAAGTAAGTAGAAATGATACATGGATCATAGACAATGGCTGTACACATCATATGATTGGTGATATAGAGAAATTTGATCTGCTTGATGAATATGATGGTGGATCTGTTAGAATGGGAAATGATGTACCTTGTATGATGAGAGGTAAAGGTTCACTGATGATTAATGATAGAATAAAATGTGAGAATGCATACTGGGTAGATGGACTGAACTACAATTTGTTAAGTGTGGCACAACTGAATAAATCAGGCCACCGACTTGCTTTTGAGAGCAGAAAGGTAAGAATCTATGATGATGGAGGAAGACTTGTTGGAACCAGTACACAATCCAGAGGTAATTTATTTTCTCTTGATATTTGATCAGTCTTCTTTTTTATTAATGAAGGATGAAGATGCATGGTTGTGGCATAAGAGGTTATGTCATGTGAATTTTGATAACATGATCAAGATTAGTAAGAAGAAAAGAGTTAGAGGGTTGCCTAACTTGTCAAAACCGGATCATGCTATATGCCATGAATGTCAGAAAGGTAAGATGACTAAGTCTAGTTTTAAGAAAAAAGACTACTCAACAAAGAAGATACTTGAGTTGGTTCATACCAACCTATGTGGTCGTATGAGAACTCAAAGCTATTATGGTGATAGATACTTTTTTTTTTTTTGTTGATGACTATACTAGACTGATGACAGTTATGTTCCTGAAAGAGAAATTTGAAGCTTTTAAGATGTTTAAATGGTATAAGGCGAAGGTAGAAAAAGAGACTGGAAAATAAATTAAATGCTTAAGATCTGATAAAGTAGGTGAATTTATCTCTGATGAATTTACTAATTTATGTAATGAGAATGGTATTAAGAGACAGGTCTCTGCACCGAGAACACCTCAGCAGAATGGGATTGTTGAAAGAAGGAATGGGTCAATTATTGACTGTGCTAGAACACTAATGCTGCAAAAGAATATTTCTCAGACATATTGGAGGGAAGCTGTCAGCACAGCTGTATATGTGCTTAACCGAGTACAACTGAAGAAGGACACCAACCGGACACCTTATGAGCTATGGTTTGGACACAAACCTACTGTAAGTTATTTCAAGATTTTTGGAAGTAAATGTTTTATTCTGAAAGATGAGAGAAATGGGAAATTTGATTCTAAAGGTGATGAAGGAATATTCTTAGGATATTCTACTAAGAGTAAAGCATACAAATGTCTGAATAAGGTTACAAATAAGATGATTGAAAGTACTAATGTCCGTGTTGATGAGTTTGATGACAAGAACATAGAAGAAAGAAAGGAACCGAAAGACTATGGTAGATTCACTTACATTGAACTTCCTGACTATCTACTGAAGTTGCAACCTATGATAACTGGTCAGTAGGAAAATAACCCCGAGGAACAGGAAAGGGAAACTGACGAACAAGATGGTGCTACCGAGCAACCACATGAACCTGAACAGGATGAACAAGAAAGAAGAAACCAAGTACTCGCTAGTTTTGTCAAAAGACATCATCCTGAGACACAAATTATTGGAAATAGACAAGCTGGAATGCAAAAAAGAAGCAAAACAAGACAAGGTACATGTTTAGTTTGTGAATTTGAACCAAAGAATGTGAAAGTTGCATTAGACAATGAAGAATGGGTTAATGCAATAAAGGAGGAAATATAACAAATAGAGAAAAACAAAACTTGGTCGTTAGTACCCCGACCTAAAGATAAGAATATTATCGGTACTAAATGGATATTCAGAAACAAACTAAATGAAAATGGTGAAGTGACAAGAAATAAAGCGAGATTGGTATGCAAGGGATATGCACAGGAAGAAGGCATTGATTATGGTGAGACATTTGCACATGTTGCTAGATTGGAAGGAGTTAGAATGATACTTGCATATGCTGCACACAAGAAATTTAAGGTTTATCAAATGGATGTGAAGTCAACATTTCTGAATGGTATACTTGAAGAAGAGGTCTACATAGAACAACCTGAAGGATTCGTTGATCTAGACAACAGAAACATGGTATGTAGATTACACAAAGATTTATATGGTTTGAAGCAAGCACCGAGAGCATGGTATGAAAGACTGCATACTTACTTGTTAAGTATTGGATTTGTAAGAACTAGTGAGAGCAACAATTTGTACATGAAAGGTGATACTGATGACACTATTATTATTGCTGAAATTTTTGTTGATGATATTATTTTTGGAGGTCAAGATCATGTATGTAAATCTTTTGCTGATGACACAAGGAATGAGTTTGAAATGTCTATGTTCGGAGAGATTAAATTCTTTCTCGGATTACAAGTGATTCAACAGAGTGATGGGATATTCATCACATAGTCCAAGTACATAAAGGAAGTCTTGAAGACATTTGGCATGGAAGATGCTAAACCTGTGGGAACACCGATGGCTACTGGAGTAAATTGACAAAAGAAGATGAAACTACAGAGGTAAACTAGACACTTTATCGATCCATGATTGGTAAGCTCATGTATGTAGTTCATAGTAGACCAGATATAGCACATGCTGTGGGAATTGTTGCTAGATATTCTGCTAATCCTAGAGAATCACACATGATTGCTACTAAAAGGATCTTAAGATATCTAAAAAAGATAGAGGATTATGGATTATGGTATCCTAAGGAAGGTAAGTTTGAGTTGAAAGTTTATACCGATGTTGATTGGGCTGAAAATGTGGATGACAGAAAAAGTACCACCGGAGGAGCATTTTTCTTTGGTGAAAGACTTGTAACCTGGACAAGTAAAAAGCAGGCTTGTATTTCTCAGTCTATAGCTAAAGCAGAGTATGTTGTTGCTGCTACTAATTGCTCAAACATTGCATATATTAAGCAAGTGTTGGAAGGAATGAATGAGGTAATCACTAACCCGGTGATCATATACTGTGACAACACAAGTGCTATTAATATTTCAAAGAATCTAGCGATGCACTCTAAGACAAAGCATATATCAATTAAGTATCACTACTTAAGAGAACAAGTGCAAGAGAAGCAAGTGAAGTTAGAATTTGTTACATCTAAAGAACAACTTGTAGACATTTTTACAAAGCCTCTATCGAAGGACACATTTGAATATTTGAGGACTAGACTTGGGGTCCATCCCCTATCTATCGGTCACTAATGTGATCTGGATGTTGCATCAGCCTACTCTTATCAGAAGATCATTCATGTTGATGCAGCATAGTTCACACTTTGGATATTTTTCAAGGTTGTGATTAAGTTTGAAGAACTAAAACAGATTGGGATATCGGTATACTACGATATAGAGAATGTAATGGACAACAAAGAGTTACTTAGCTACTACAGAGCTGATTGTTTATTTGTTTCTTTGGCATTGTTATCAAAGGGAGAGATAAATAATATGAAAATGAAAAGGAGATATGCACCGATGAGAACTATCTAAGGGAGAGATAATCTGAAAGGAACCTGATAATTGAAAAGGTTATATCTACAAAATGACAAAGCTGTATTTTATAATGTTGTTGAGTAACGTAGTGATTAAACATATTAAGCTAGGGAGAGCTTGTACATCATTTGATCACAAAGTTGTAGAATACATGTTTGGTATGTGTATGGTACATTTCATATTACTTGAGTTGCCATCAATGCCAAAGGGAGAGATTGATTAACTACAACTGATTTAGAACCTGAATGAAGAATCTATAATTTAATATTACTGAGGAGTTGATGATTAGATATGCAAGATGATTAAATCAATATTATGTTGTCATTGATGTCAACTAGCTTGACAATACTTATCTTGTAAGTTACTATACTGACATATCTAAAGAAAGGTGAAAGAGATGAACATAAATATCTACATGAAGAAGATGTATATGACAGATGAGGATAAGGAATACACAAAGTAACTTATTGATGAGTCTATGACTTGATGAAATTGACTTTATTATGTTGCATTCATCTATGATGAAGAATAGAGCTGAAAGACACAAAGCAGTGTTGTCGGTAAATAAAACATTTTAGTATACACCAACAAAATGTAGTGTATACCAAGTGCAGTGTTAACTGAGCAAAATAGAAAGGAATTAAATGATCAGTTTAGTCGATAAAGTGATGAGCTGTAAAGTGTATGAAATTGAGGTAATAGATAAGGTTTGTTATGGAGATCGACGACTAACATAAATAAAAAAGGATCTAATGGAGCAGATTGAAACGTGTTACTGACACATCAGCCGAGGAAGCTTAAAGCGGCAAAATCTGATGGAGGAAAAGAAAATGATTTACTCGTCTATATAAGAGACATTGGTTTCATTATTGAAACATAGCCGGAAGAAGAAGATACTGCAGAATTATCGCCTGAAGAAGTTTTCATGCATTCTGATCACACTAGTTAATAAGAACCGAGCTGTAGAACAATTATCAAGCTATAGAGAGTAATTACCGATGGATAGTAAGTTGATATAATATTGAATCTGAAGTGATATATTGATCAGAAATATTTGAATGAGTTGAACATTGATTTTTAAACTACAAATTGAATCAGGGTGCCACTTTTAGATATGTGGAATTGGTACATTAATAGAGTTAGGAATACACTTTTTAATTGGGGAAATAAATTTCTATCTTTGGTTGGAAAAATACAAGTTGTCAATACATTTTTTCTTACTAAGTTCACATTTACTACTCTTCATGGTTGATGCCTTAAAAAAAGGGGTATGAAGATTTAAAAATTATTTGTCAATTTCTTTGGGTTAAATGGGATGATAATAGATGGTTTATATCTACATCAAGGAATCATTGTATCCAACCTAAATGCAAAGGTGGTTTGGGGCTTATTGATCTAAGAAGACAAGGGTTTTGTTTGGCCACCAAATGGATCATTAGAGCTGTCCATGGGGATGAATCATAGAATATTCTTATACGAAATCACATTAATATTATCATTGTTAAAGGAAAATGGTAATATTTGGGATGGTTGGATAAAAATCTTCATGCCTATTTTTTTCTCTTTTAAAGCCGCTTTTCCTCTCTAATCTATATGGAAGGCTTGACAAAATACCTTTAATCTTTTAAATGGAGAGATGACTCACTTCAACATGGATTCAGTTTTTCCACCTCCTCTATTTGGTGGAATAAGCACATCCTTTATCAAGATCAACCCCTTTCTTTAAGCTTTCCTAAACAGTCTTATGTTCTGTTCAAAAAAGAGTTTGTAATGTTAAAGATTTGTGGGATTTTTAGACTATGAGCTGGTTGCCTTGACATTCTACTAAAGAATAGTTCAGCCTAAGCAATAAATACAAAGTATTTCTTATTTTTATTTAGTCTTTAGTGCCTCTAAAATTAATAATGAAATTGTGCGCTCCTATTCATTGTGACTTCTATAAAGGTTGGTTATGGATGTGACATCATATATTTTTCATTTTTTTTCCCTTAAAGAATATTTACTTACAATTGCTTTCAAATATGCTCTTAAAGTATAGATTGAATTCCAAGTGTAATTGCAGGCTCAATAAAAAATTTGGTTAAAATTATTAGTTCAAATATGTAAGTCCAAGGCCAATGTAGACGCACAATTAATTGCTTGGAAGATTTAACATTTCAAACTGCCCATTGTGGACAGGTTGAAATGTATGATTGTTCAAGCAATCAATTGTCTTTTCTATCAAGGGCAAGAAAATATAAGGCATATCTTTTGGGGATGTTAGTTTGTTAGAAAATAGTGGAGCCTTGTGCATAATGACTTACCAACTATACTTGAATATATATTAACTTGGAAAGAAGCCCTACTTGTTGTGGGGTTACATGGTACTATTGTCGCTGACAGAGTTAGGCATGTTGTTTTGTCTCATATATGTAAATATAGGTGCAAAGTTATTTTCAATAACCTTAATGATGCTCACCAGAAAGCTGCATTCCTAGGGCTTTACTCAAACATTTTTTATTGTCTGACTTCATTTTTTTCTCAAATATAGGCCAAGGCTAAGAATAATTTAAAGATTGATCTCCAAATCCAACAAAGCAAGCTTCAGGTTAGGCTACTACTTAGCAAAAGGAAAGTAGTCATGGCTCAAAGCCTAAGGTCTTATTTTCAAGATTAATTATTGTTCGTATTCTATGTCATTGTTGGTAGATTATTTGTTAGTTATGTATTGATGAAGTGGATTTGTTCAAGACAAAAAAATAATGGAGATAGTTGCATTGATTTGGTTGTTATAGTCTTATTGTTGTTATTATCTCTATCATGTATGATCAGGTAGTTGTTATTATTGCTGTCATGTAATGCTCAACATAATGTTCAACTGATGTTTTGTATTTTTAAGTCTTCTTATGTAGTTCATAACTACATTTTAAATTGTGTAATTTACATTTTTCCAATTAAAAAATAACAACAATTATCACATCACATATCCTACATTTCATGTACTTCAAATTTTTCATATAAATTTTTGAATAACAAGGGACTCAACATAGGGCGAAGGAATTCTAACACTTGAATCTTAGCAAAATAAGATTTCAATATATTTCTTTAACGCTAGCTTGATGATAATTTAATTATTGCATTAGAGATAAAATATTCTTATTGTATGGTTGAGAGATAAAATACTCTCAAGCATATATGGTTGAAAGTGGTGTCTATGAGGCCAACCGTATGCACGACCCCATGGTATATTTTACAAGTGTTGACTTATATAATACACTATAGAGCTGCACATTCTCATGACTCATAGCCGTGTTTTTAGTTGAGGAAGACAATGGTACAATAAAGAATACATGTGTGAAAATGAAAGAAACTAAGTTCTTCAATCACAACACCCCTAAATTACATTAATTATTATTATTAATTTCATCATCATACATCTACCACTACCATTATTATTAAATAATTAAACTAAGTCTATCGTTCTATTCAATTTTCTGACTAACTTTTCTCAACTATATTTTTGTCAGATCCACTCAGAAGGGCAGTTAATCTTGTATCCAATATTTAGTATCAAATTCTGAAGATAGTACATTTTGTTTCTCCTCTAAAAATGACTATTCTCTAAATACCTATAAACAGATATAAAATAGGCATAAAATAGACCACACACATATATATATATATATATAAACGCATAGGCTGCAAGTTGCGGCCAAAAGAAAAGAGAGAGCACTGGAAGGAGCCGTCAAATTGCATGGCACGCGCATACACTGCGCCCACAAAATGCCAAAAAGCAGCCGTCAATTCCCTGGCATGTCGGCCGCCACACTTTCCTTGTCTGGCCTTTCAATTTCCTATTTCCTATTTCGCATTTAACGGTTTTCATTGCACGCCGTAGGCTGCGCTCCCAATAAAACCCACTCACCTCATCCTCAATGCTCGCGTACTTTCACGATTATCGCATTCCCCATACTTGTGTCACGTGTCACTTTCGCACTCTTCCACGTGCGCCGCATTTACTCTGCTATCTCACACCGGTCTTTTCCGCTCGGCGGCGCACCCTTTGACACGCTGGCCCAACGATCTCACCCCACTTCTCCAGATTTGTATTCATTCGTGCAACCGCCAACCTGTCATCTCCTCCCTCGCACGTGCCAATGTGCTCACAACTCAACACCACTCCACTTGCTGATGTGGCACACGTACTGTTGAGATCAGGTGGAGTTACCGCGTGTGCCAGACATTTTAATTATATAAGTTTATGGCACTGGAAATCTAAAAAGTTTTTAATTAATGAAAAGTACGTATCTATTTCTCTGGGATTATGTTTGTTCCGTCTCGATAAGTTCATTACAAAATAAATAGACTTAATCACAAAGCCATTTCAAAATAAAAGGAGGGTTATTTTTTTGTACTCTTTTTTATTGGGATGATGATTTGAGAGTGTGATGGAAATGTTGATGCAAAAACTATATACCAATTTGAGAAGCATTGCATTTTAAAGTTGGGTTTAATTTGATATTATTTGAAGATAATTGTTGGTCTAAAATTATGGTGGAAGAAACTTAATTATAAGAAAAAACATGTAGATGAAACAAAATATCAAAATGGGTGAACAAATATGCATAGACATGTGTTAGAGTTTCTAGAAACTCAAACACATTCTAATGCAATATAGAAAGCTCATGCCTACCAATGGATAAACATATAAGAGTGTCAATATAAGAATGTCAAGGCACAAGTGAGGAAATTAAATGTGAGTAATAGAGAAAGTCAAAGATGTCATGTAGGTGAAACTACTTGAGCAAAATAGGGAACATTATGTTAAACATTTTAATCTTGCATATTGGAGTGACAAGATACATATAGAAATTAAAGATATCTAAGAAAGAAAGTCAAAGATGTCAATGTAAGTGAACAAAAGAGAGAACATTATGTTAAACATTTCAATCCAACACATATAAGAGTGACAAGATACATATAGAAATTAATGGTATGCAAGAGAGAAAGACAAAGATGTCATGTAAGTAAAACAACTTTAGGGAAAAATAAAACATTAATTTAAATATTTTACTCCGGCATAAGATCATGAGTAAAAGTACTATTTAGAAGTAAATATAAATAAATCCACTAAGAATGACTCACACCATCTAAAATGCATGATAGAAAGATGGAAAGTACCCAAAATGGAGCCTTATTGAGATTTGTGGAGACAAAGTTGCCACTATATCATAGAGTGTAAGACACACAAGTACGTTCCTTATAATTACTCATATATGCTAAAAGACCTTTAATAATCTTGTATGAAGAAAGAAGATGACAAAAATGACAAGTTTTATGGACAAAATTCAAAATTTATAGTAAAAGAACAAAATCAATCATAGAGTGTAAGACACACAAGTACATTCCCTACAATTACCCATATATATACTAAAAGACCTTTAATAATCTTGTTTGAAGAAGAAAAGATGACAAAATTGACAAGTTCCATGGTCAAAATTTAAAATTCATAATGAAAGAACAAAATCAATAAAAAGTTAGAAAAAATCAGAATCCATAGCAACAAGAAATAACATAGGGATTGGTCAATTGTTTTGTATATTTCAACAAAAAAGTTAGAAAAGATCCAAATCCATAGCATAAGACTCAAAATCATGAAAAAGTTAGAAAACAAGAAGAAACACCTAGATATGTCTTCACTAGTTCCCGTTTCATTTCATTAATACATTAAAATAAAATGGAACAAAAAGAAGAATACCATGAAAATACAAATATATTATTTTAGTGAAAATAATAATATTTGAATTTTAAAAAATAGCTGTTATTCCCTAGATGACCAATTGACGGTTAGCTACGGTAACATAATATTTGTGTGATATCTTTAAAAATGTGCCTTTCAGGGGGCACAAATTTCAAACAAGATCTTAAATTTGACGGTTCAAATCCAATGTAGAAAACCACATCTTGGAAAATATCAAACAGTTAAAACCCCCTATATGGGCATCAATTTCAAACCCTAATCACAAAAAGACAAGCGTACGGGACAGCGTATATTCGCTGCAACCTGTCCTGCCCTAATTAGCTAATTCACAGCATTTCTCTCCCTACAATAAGCATTCTCGTCTTTTGGCCTTTCGTCGATTTGTAGAGGAAGGAATGATTACAGAGTAGGTACTGAGCATTTATGCTTCTTTGAGAGATTCATGATGCTTCTACGCGCAGAGCTCTGTTTAATGGCGGCTCTGTGTTTCTGGCTCCTCTTTCTGTTAATTAACGTAGAAGCGGATGATTACGCAGTACCGGCCCTGGAAAGCACAGAGCAGGAAGCGGCGTACAAGGTGCTGGAGGCCATAAATTCTGAAATAGAGTGGAGAAAATTGTTTCCGGATGATCTTTGCGCAGGAGGTCCTCACGGTCTGGTGTGCGAGTTTGATTCAGGCGACGGGAAATGGCATATTGTGGAAATGAGTCTCGGCTGGGTGGCGGATTCGGCAAATAACCCTCCCTGTGGCAGTAACGCAGGGTTTACTCCTCATCTCGCGGCCCTCCGCCGTGTCCGTAAGCTTTTCTTCTACGGATGCTTCGTAAATGCAAAGGTCACTATTCCTGATTACATCGGAGCTTTGCGGGAAAATCTTGAGGAGCTTGTGTTTCAGGACAATCCGGCATTGGAAGGCCCTTTGCCGGCTGAAATTGTTAATCTCACGGCCCTAAGGCGTTTTATTGTGTCAGGAAGTGGCGTTGGAGGCCAACTTCCTGAAAAGATTGGAGATCTGAAGAAGCTTCAACAGCTTCTTCTGAGTGATAATGCCTTTGCCGGAAGGATTCCTTGTTCTGTAGGTGACCTGAAGGAGCTGGTTATTTTGGATCTCAGCGGAAATAAGCTTCAAGAATCCCTGCCGCCACAGATTTCCGGGCTTGTTGGTCTGGTTAAGCTTGACCTGAGCTTCAACCTTCTGAACGGTACCATTTCTTCTGGTTTAGCGCAGCTGAAAACCCTAGAATTTCTGGATTTGAGCCATAATAAGCTCTCAGGCGGCGTGCCCTCATTTTTGGCCGAATTGCCAAATTTAGCGGATCTTCATCTCAGCGGGAATCCGCTCGGCGGAGCCTTGCCGGACGTGTGGGGTTTTCCGGGGTTAAAGTTGAGAAGCCTGGGGCTTTCTTCGGCAGGACTGGTTGGAAAGATACCGGAATCCATTGGCGCCATGAAAGAGCTCAACTATCTCGCTCTCGACAATAACAGGCTCTCCGGTTTCATTCCGGCACGGTTTGGTAGCTTGCCTCAGGTTTATGAGATGAAGCTCAGTAACAATGACCTTGCAGGATCTGTGCCTTTCTCCATGGATTTTGTCAAGAAATTGGGCAAACGGCTTCGTCTGGAAGGTAATTCTGGGTTGTATACTTTGCCTCTTCCCCAGCCAACGAGGCCTCAAACAGGCGGGACATGTCAAATTCAAACATTCGTCCTGCCTAAATTGTTTCTGCAAACGATTTTGGTTGCTCTGGTTTTTGTTGTTTGTCTGTTTTGAGAATGAAAGAAAAAATCACGGTTGAAGAACAGGTAAGGAGGGGATTTCCACCTCAGACCAGCGCATTTAGTGCATTAATTAGTGGGAATCGATAAGTAAATTTGGTACTGAGCGCATGCATTTTGTACCTACAGGGAATCCCTGCTTTAATGCGTTTTTTGTGTTTTTTTGTTAACCTGTCTGTATCATCTATCTGGTTAATACAGATGATTCATATTGTATATATCAAGTTTGATCGGTGAAGATAAATATACAGAAGAAACGGAAATAAGTTTTTTGAGCAATGAAATCCTTTTGTTCATCTGTCTGCAAGGACTCCTGTTTTATATTCTATATTAATGTTATTGTTTTTATTTTTGTTGTGTTCATTATGTGTAACGTAAATATGTTCTTGGGTTGGGTTAAAAAAGCATGTGTGCTCTTTATAAGCAGGGTTTGTTATATTAATCTTTATTTGAAAAAAGAGAGAGTTATGCTGTTTATATACACATGATGTTATAAATATTATATGTAAGTGTTAAAAAAGACCTACACTTCACATGATGTTATAAAATATTGTATGGAAGTGTTAAAAAAGACCTACACTTCTCCTAGGTAATCCTAAATTAAAATTTATGATTAATTGCACATGGTCGTCTTCTCTAAGGTGCTGTATAAGATTTTATTTTATTTTATAATATGCTAAATGGTCTAGTTTTAACATTAATAGACATGTTTATGTTTTCTATTTTGTATCAAGGTGCAATTACACATGATTTTATTTGAGGTGGTGCAATTTTGTGGGTCTCTTGATGTAATTCTCCTCTCATTTGTAGTCATGAAATGTAATGTACTATTTTTTTAACCATGTATTAGGGGATGAATAGGTCATACTTTTGCTTGTTGCTCGATGTTTCAGTTTTACTTTGTTCTTCATACTATATTTGGATGGGCCACCCACATGTTTCAAGATAAGGTTCTCCAATATGTTGATTGTTGGTGTTGTTAACATTGAGATACATGCATGATATTGCTAAGTTCCTTGTAAGAACTAATGTATTCTCATAACTCTAGTATTTAGAGATACATGTGTGATGCTTGTATACTTGATTTATCATTATGGTCTAGTTCATAGTTATGTGTAATAATATTAATGATGTGATTGAATGTTATCATGATTGTATATTTGTTTAGATGCATTTATTTGCATTATAACATGTCGTTCCACATTGGGTGATTATGTTATGCTTGGTTACTATATATTTTTAGTAGGTACAACATTTTGCATTGAATAGTCATAGATTCATGATTATTTCTCCACAACTACACAAGTTTGAATTATTTCTTAATAATGATTATTTCAAAGATGTCACACTAAGATTCCCTTTTTATTATTCCTTTGACCCTATGTTAACCTCAATCCAAATCAAATGTGTGGTCTATGTTGAGAGTTATCAATAAATGATTGATTTAATTTAATGGTTTAATTTTCTTATTTTAAAAAGAAAATTTATGAATGACATAATTACATATGTGGGCTAATGAAATGTTTTTATGTTTAAGATAAAGGGGGAAATGTGACCAAAGTTTATTATATTTGGAAAATAATTCTTTGGGGTTGGGAATGTTAATGCTCCATTTAATTAAATTGATAAATATAATGTGAACAATTTTGTTTAATGGTTATTTTTCTTAAGTGTAATTGTGGAAAATGAATAAGGGAAAATAAAAAAAGTGAAAAAAAAATAAAAAATAAAAATAGAAGTCTTTTATTTGAGGATGTATATTTTTGGAAAATATTGCTCTCAAAACTCTTCATGGGAAAATTTGAATTTAGGTGGATTTGGGTGGAAAATGCTTAGAAGATGAATGGATTGAAATAGGTAAAAAAATTGTGATAATACATGTGTAGACTGTTTCTTTCCAATTTGATTTTTTTTAAAATTAATATGTTTTGGTGAAATTAAAATTGAGATAATTCCCCTCCCCCTCTATTTTTAGAGTTCTTTCTTATTTTGGATGCTATGTACATCTTTAAATTTGTATTGTATTGACTTCCTACCTTTACTCTTCTCACCTATAAGACCAACTAAACACAATTTTGTGTGATATGTTATTGTATTCTTGTAGTTTAAAGACATTCAATATTGTACCATCATAAATTGTAAGCACCTAATTGGGGTACAATTTCATGATTGTTTAGCACCTACATTAGTGTGTTTCATTTTAGTATGCATAATAGGGCTTCATATTGCATTTAATGAGCCCCTTATTTTAGTTATAATTCCTTTGTTAATTCAATTTCATTTAAACTCGAGGTAAGCCCTTATTTCAAAGTGTGCTTCTTGATCATTCCTCCAATCTAATATTTTATTTATGTATTCATATAGGCCCTATATAATTATTTGTAGTCTTTATGTTCTCTCTCGACCTCAAAATCATGTGCACCTTAGTAAAATGGTATCTCTTAGTTATCTAAGACTTGTGCTATAAATTTGAGCCCCAATTGGTGGGTATATGATGACTAGGTGGCCTATACCTAGGTATAGGATGCCTAGGTGCCCTATACCACAAGTTTTGGGCTCAAATTTGAATTGAGTGTCTGTATCAATATTTGGAGGGATTTCTAGACTTATGGTCATCCTTCTCAAGTTTATCATCTGATTTAGTATAAAAACATATATCCAACTCGATTTTGGCAAGGTGAAAACAGTTGCAAGATTGAAGTCACAATTTGAAGACATCCCATGAAGCAAGGATTTGTGAATCAAGACCAAATCAAGCAAACACAAAGGTTTCAAGATCTATCTTTCTATATCAAGCAGTTGACTACTTCAACAACAACATGAACTTTTCAAAGGATTATGAAGATGACTAGGAGATCATCGACTGATAAATGGCTTGAACTCTACCTCTTGAGTTGGGTATGGTTTCTTGTTATCCACAAGTCTATATATACAAGCTTCAAATTTATACTTGTTTACATGCTTTCAAACACACTTTGATTGCATTTTCATATAGGGTTTTACTCTATCATACTAGGGTAGATCCCTTGCATTTATACATTTTAGCTCATAAAAATTTAGACATACTCTAGATTCACAAGCATACACACATTATCTTTGTTATACTAACTATTCATGAAGGTGGGAATCACCATAACAAAGGTTTGACTAAGGAAAAACCCTGTATAGCCACTCACACACACACTTTTTAGATTTGTAGGTGCAAGAATAATTAGAAACAATTGTTAGTAGAAGAATCCAATCCTTTGTTTTGTAATAGTTTAGACCTATCGATTTCAACCAAAAATAGAGAGTATAGGGAAACTAGGTGACCTATACCTAGGTAGAGGACACCTTGGTGACTTGTACCTCTAAAAATAAGCTTAAATTTCACATAGATCTGGGTACCTCCACTAAGAAATTAGATCCTGAAGTATAATTGTCTATGAAATCCCAATTATCAGAAATTCAGATGTGCTCAACCCATCTCCCATTTGATCCCAGGTGCACACAAGGTCCTTCTTATTTCAGTTTGCACCTCATTTACAATTCCAAAAAGCTTAGTTATTTCCTTATCTTAAGAAATTACATCTCTCTTCTTCTCAATTCTAAGAAATTAAGCCCGAGAGAATAGGTAGTGTATTGGCGCCCTTCCATTAAGGTGTTTGTCAATCATACTTATCTTGAGATGGTTTCGTATTCCAATGTGCCTTATCATTACTTGATCTCCTTTTACTATTGTACATTTTGGTGAATTTATATTTTTCATGCATTTTGGGTATGTGCACAAAGATGGGGAACCAAAAAGAGGGTAGATGTCAGTTTTTTTCTAAAATTAGAAAGTTCTAAACTTTGACAGGAAAATCAAGATAGTTATACTCAAAATTTGAAGGTGTAACAAGAAAAAGAGTTGCAGTACTTTGAATCTAGTTTCTAAAAAACTATTATTTTTTGAAATTGGTTGATTTTAAGGGCCTCAAAAAGGGGGATCACACAAATTGGTCATATTTTTTTGTGAAAAAATATAATATAGCATTGGTGTGCTCTCCCTAAAATGTCAACTATTTTTTGAACTTTTTTAATTTCTCTAATGAGAAGTTAGCTAACACCATGTAGTTTATCCTAGATTTTTACCTACTTTTTTTATGAACGTATAATTTTTTACAAATTTTCAAAGTGGACACATCCCGAAAACATGAAATTTGATCATGCTCCCCCTAGAAATTTTTGAAAACTAAAAAAAATGATTTTTTTAAGGTGTGTAGAATGGAGTCTAGTTTTTAAAAATATAATTTATCTCAAAATTTGATGAATACTCCAAAATTTATGCCCGAAATACTATACATAGGTTTTCGACAAATAATAGACCTACTTATTGAAGAACTTAGAGATGAAAAGCTTAACATAATCAAAATGAAAAAATAAAATATATGGTTAGATAACTAACACAACTTAACAATATCATGGTGTTTTATTTTGTCTACATTGTACCACGTGTAAACTTGATGGGGCAGTACAGACAAAAATATGATAATTTTTTGTATATTTTATGATTAACACATCTCAAACTTGTTATAGTCATCCAATCCTTTGGGTTGGATCCCAAAGGGAAATCCAAGCCTAAGGCTTGGTGTTTCCCAAAGCTATTAATATGTTGCACACCCTAGATGGTACACACCATATATGGCGTATGCCATATATGGCACATGCCATCTGTAGAAAATGTTCTAGGTGTGACACATGCCATATGTAGAATATGTTGGAAGTATGGTGTGCACCATATATGGAACACACTATATATGGAACATGCCACGACATAGACATTACTAATTTCTCTCTTTTACTCTGTCTCCACTTCTCTATCCACGTTTCATTACCCCATCTCCCAATATCATCACCTATTCATGTAATACTTTTGTCTCTATCTGATTATGTTTCTAACATCTATTTCTCACTCTAAGTGTCTCATCTCTCTAGTTGTATTTCTCCATATATGCCTCTTTGCCTCTCCTCTTAGAAATGTGTATTTACAAAATCTTTCTCTGTATCTATCACCTCCCTATATTCCACCCTCCCTTCTCTCCTTTTCCTCTACCCTCCCTCCCCCCTCTCTATCCCTCCACTTCTCTCTATCACCCTCTCTCCCCTTCTTTCCAACATATGTCCCCTCTTTCCCTTTTTTCCCAATGTATTCCTTGTCCTGAGCCTTCCCGCCCTCTCTATTTACACACTCCCTTTATCCATCCTCCCCCCTCTCTCTTCCCCCCTCTCCCTATCTCTCTTTATCCAAATCCAAAAGCTTAAACTATAAGCCTTGGACCCTAAACTCTAAGCTCTAAAATTGTATCCCTTTCTCTCTCTATCACCCTCTCACTATGTCACTCTTTCCCTTTTCTCCATATTCCCCACCTCTCACCCAACCTCTATCCCCCTTATCTCTTTCTCCAAACCCCAAACCCTAAATATTAATCCCTAAGTCCCCCCCTCTCTCTCTATCATATTATCCCTCTCTCTAATCTTAAATCCTAAACCCTAACATAATCCCTAAGTCATAAACCTTCTCTCTCTCTCTCTCTCTATATATATATATATATATATATATATATATATATCCTAAACTATACTTTCACCAAACCTTATATCACTTTCTCCCTCTATCTCCCTCTCCCTCTTCCCTTCTCTCCATCTTCCCCACCTCTCCCCACCTCTCTCTTGCCCCCTCTCTTTCTCCAAACCCCAAAACCTAAATAATAAACTATTAACCCTCACCTTGTTTATCACTCTCTCACTCTTTCCCTCTTTTCCTTCTATATCTTTCCAACCTCTATCTCCCTCTCAAAAAACTCTTTGCATCCCCCCACCTCTCTCCATCTCTCCCACATTGTCACTCTTTTTGTCTCTTTAAGCTCCAAAAAATAAACCATAAACTAAAATTCCTAATCCCTAAACCTTCTCTTGCCTCTATCCCCCTTTCCTACTCTCTCCATCTCTCCCCGCTCTCCCTTTCCACATCATTCTTTCCTTGCCTCTCTTTTTTATCCTCTCTACCTCTCTCTTAATCCTAATACATAAGTCCTAAACCCTATAGTAGTCCCTTAGCCCTTAGCCCTAAACCCTATATGCCTCCTCCTAAGGGATTAGGGATTTGGATTTAGGGTTTAGGTACTATTATGGGATTTAGGATATAGGGCTTAGGGCTTAGGATTTAGGGTTTAGAAAGTAGTGTAGGGTTCACGACTTATGGTTTAAGGTGTAGAGAGAGAGATACAGGGGGTTTAGGGCTTAGAGAGATAGAGAGAGGGTTTGGGATTTAGGATTTATGAACTAGTATAGGGTTTAGGATTGAGTGTAGAGAGGAATAGAGTGAGAAGAGAGGGAAAATAAATTTAGGGTTGTTTAAGTTTTAAAAGTTCAAGAGAAAGGGACTATTATATAGGATTTAGGGTTCAGAGAGAGAGAATTAAGAGTGCGGGGATTAGGGTATATTATTTAGAGACTAGTATAGGGTTTAAGGGCTTAGGGTTTGGGTTTGAGGGCTTAGGGATTTTAGTGGAGAGAGAGAGAGAGAGAGAGAGAGAGAGAGAGAGAGAGGCTTAGAATATAGTGTTTAGAGACTATTATAGGGTTTAGGGTTTGGGGTTGATGGCTTATGTATTTGAGGATAGAGTGAGAGGATGAGAGAGATAGAGGGTGTTTAGGGTTGAGAGAGAGAGAGAGAGAGAGAGAGAGAGAGAGAGAGAGAGAGAGAGAGAGAGAGAGAGAGAGAGATAGGTTTTATGGCTTAGGGCTTAGGATTTAGAGTTTAGGGACTAGTTTAGGGTTTATGTCTTAGGATTTGAGCATAAATATGGATAGAATGAGAGGAGAGAAGGGAATGGGGTTTAGGGTTTAGAGAGAGAGAGATAAGAGTGCGGGTTTAGGGAAAATTGTTAAAGGATTTAAGGTTTAGGGGTCAAAGTTTAGAGTTTGAGAGAGAGAGAGAGGTCAAAGTTTAAAGTTTGAGAGTTTGAGAGAGAGAGAGAGAGAGAGAGAGAGAGATGATATGTTTCTTGTATACATAACATATGGTTCACACGATATAGGGTGTGAAACATTTTGGTGCAAAGGCATCCTTGTTGCATCTCATATGGTGCACATCATATGGGTTTAGTGTGCCCAATACTTAGGCTTAGGAACATCAAACCATAAGGGGTGTGCCATATAGCATATGGCACACACCATGTGGTTTTTGGGGACCCAAAAAGTTGAGTGGTAACTTTTTGGTCCCCTATCTTTGTGCACTTAACCTTTTAACTTTTGATCAGATTAGATCTTGTATGTGTTTATTTTTAAACAATCAAAAAGAAAAAAATTTATTTTACTTTCATTAGTTTCATTTTTCTTTCATTTTCACATTCATGTAAAATAAAAATAAAAATGTGGTATTTTGTGTGGTTGATATCTTTGTTGCATTTACTTTCTTTTTTAAAAGTTTGATTCCTTTGAACAAGAATTTAGAGCCTTTGATGATTTATTTAGTATTCATGACTTTGATATGTTAGATGAAGCTCTTGATGACTTCATCTCTATTCAATCTTCCTTTATGAATCTCAAACCATCCTTTTTACAAAGGTTGATTAACATGATAAATGTGAATGGATATATTAACAATGTTGAAAAACCTAAAATAGTTTCTCACCTTCATCAAGATACTCCTCAACTAAAAAATAAGTTTGTTATTATTGTTAAAGGTTTGATGATAAAAAATCCTTTCAAACTCCCAATAAACCAATCAAATGTGATAGGAAAAGAAGAAGTCATTTGGATTTTATTAAGAATTATCAAGAAGTTACCCATACATATCACATGAAGAACAATCAATATCCCACTTACCTAATTGTATCTAATCCTCTCCTTGCTTCTCAACTTGCACTTCCTCCACTGCCACATCCCCCTCAAAATATTGGTAAAGAGTATGATTTAGTAAACCAATTACATGATACCCCAACCAAGATTCCTCTTTGGGAACTTATTCAAACTTCACCTACTTCTCATGAATTCTCGAAACAAGCTTTAACCAACATCACTATTCCATCTCCTATTCAAGCCAATATATCTTTTCTATTGGAGTGTATTAATGTGATTAATACTCAAGCTAAGATTATTATTTTTCAAGATGAGTTTCCTTCTAAGGATATTTAAGATCAACATGACTCTCTTATGATTGTTGTCCTTATCAACACCAATATTAAACACAAAAATTTAATTGATAATGGATTTGGTCTTAATGTTTAAAGCATTGATTTGTTGCATAAGATAAAGGAGGACACTTCTTTAATCAAACCTAATTCTATTCCTATCTGTGGCTTTGAAAATATTTCTAAAGAAACTTTGGTTATTATCACCTTACCTATTAATGTAGGTCATGTGACTCTACCTACTCCTGTTCATCTCATGCTCAATTCTCTCACTTATAATCTTCTTTTGGGTAGACCATGCAGGATACATACCATGGAAGTTGTTCCTTCAACACTTCACTGCAAAGTAAAGTTTATTTTTAATAACACAATGTATACTGTGGTTGCTAATGATAAATTACAAAATTAATTATGGACTGAATCCAATTCCAAATCTATTCCTACTCCAATTCAACAAGAGCAATTACCTGCCTCCCAAGATAATTCTTCTTTTGATAGTATTCTTCTCGATGATTATTGGGGTTTTTTGGATTTTACACCCTCTTTTGTAGATGAATACAAAGTTCCTTCTATAGAATGATGTATGAAACTTATGTGTCCATCTATAAAATCCAAATGTTAACCCGCTAACTAACTGAAATCCTATCTAAGATGCACATGTAATGAAATATAAAAAAATAAGAAAGAAATAAAAAATACAATTTTTACCTGACACTTACTCTGTGTATCTTGATTCCATTGTTTTCCTAGTTTTGAATTCTTGGTTTGAGCTCTTAGATTTTAATCAACTTCACCAATATGCCCCCTAAGTGTGGAATGTAGTGGTTATGCAAATGTAATTTAGGATGAAATCCTAAATTCTCTAAAAGATATGATGCCAAATGGATGAATAACTAAGATGATTATTAGGGATGATGATTATACTACTATCTAGATGATATGATTTTTCTATGATCTTATCAGAAATGCTCATAAAATTGCCAAGTGCTCTAAAATGACTAGGATTACTAATTCTCCAAGATTGCTAATTAATTCTAAAAAGGTGAAAAGGTGCTCCTTTTATAGAGTTTTGTAACCCTCAAGCTTATGTGGAAATATCTAATGAATGATATTGGAAGATGGAAATATGAAGGGTGGAGATTGACTTGGTTATAAATGTTGAGAAGAAGAAGGAGGTAGTTGGAATGTGAGAGGAAGAATAGGGGGTGTGTTCCTCCTACATTGACAAAGTGGAGGGTCATGAGGGAAGGAGAGACACATGTAAAATGTCTCTCCATGAATCTTGAGAGGAAGAAGGAAGGACATTTTTCTCAATAGGACTCTTTGTACAAATGTCCCTATGAGTCATTTTTGACCAAATGAGGTGGCTAGACAAACAACTAATATATAGGCATGGTGGAAAAGACCAAGTCCCAGGAGGACATGTGGTCATGAGATCAATTCTTATAAGGCCACATACCATTTCTATCCCCTTAGGAATATTGACTTATTTGTGAGGATAAATAGACTAATTAATAAATAAAATAAAATAATTATCTTAGCCTAGGGTGAGGTGTCATGTGAGGTGGAATAGGATGACCTAGTCATATGATGTGAGTGTAATTAAGTAATTTTTTAAAATCACTTAATAAGGGTAATTAGAAGACTTAGGATTGGAGGAATAAAGGTAAGTGAATTTACTAAATAAATTAAATAATTTATTTAGCAATAGTAGAAAGGACTTTTATTAAATAATAAATATTTAATTAATTAATCAAGCCATTTTTTAGTGTATACAAATGTAAACAAAGTGAACCTGTTCCTAAATCCAAGAACCATTTTAAAACCTAATTGTTATGACATAGTGACATATGAGGCTCCCTTATCTCGTTCTGATATGGCCTCTCATTATGGCCCTGGTTGTCATCTTCGAGTTAAACATGGATTTAGTGGTAATGGGCATGGTGTGAGTGAACAAATAATTCATGTGCCTTTGGAAAGTGATGGTAATTAAAATAATTTTGGCTTAGTTACAATCCTTTTAAACCTCCTAAAAAGTGTTGAAAACCTTCTCTTAATGTCAACGTTATATTTTCCTTTGAACCCCTTTCTCTTTTTAATCCTCATCTTGTTGATGTTGATTCTCCTTATGATATACCTCTACTTGATACCTTTAGTTAATATGATTCCTTGGATGAGTTCTTAGCAGGAGATTAGTTTAGTACAAAGAATGATTCTTTGTATTGACATTTTATTGCCCTTTTCTTGATGCAGTGATTTCTCCTCCTCCATCGTTAGCCACTAGTGATAAGCGTGTCCTGTATAGAAAGTTCACATATGAGGAGTATGACCATAATTTATAAAGTAAAACTATGGAAGGAAATACATACTTAAATTTTTTTACATCTCATTCTACATGCAAAAATAATACTTGTTGTGTATCTCTCTAGTATCATGGGCTCTGCACTAATATCACATGTAAAAGTAATTCTATTTCAATTAATTTCAAGTTCTCTTTTTCATTGCACTTCTTTATGTTTCCACAAATTGGAAGACCTTGGTGTGGACCCATCTTGTATTATCATATATCTACACATCAGTTGGGATCATTGGAGGGGTCCCTAGGTTATTCAAACTTAGGAAAGAGAAATTCATTGAGAATTAAGGAAAACATTAGGAAAGATGGGTGTAAGTCTTCCATCAATTCTAGATATAAGGATTTCATGGTCGAGGATTCTAAGAAGATAACTTTAGGAAGCCTAATTCTAGAAGAACTAGATAAGAATAGGCCTCATGAATCTCCAAAGTTAGATGAGGAAACAATATCTTCTATTTTATAAAACATAAGAAGGCATAATTCAATATCAAACAACTCTTTGTAATCTTCTACCCTTGAAGACTAGGAATAAGAAGCATTCCAGCTAGAAAGAGAATAAAAAGGGGAAAAAGTCTATTGATAATTTTGAATTTTGGGCAAAAGACTCTGTTGATATGATGGGGTTAGATGATAGGCTTCTAGTGGAGCTTGAAGTGGTATATGCTCTATTTGGACATAGAGATTTGGATATACTTAAGGAGAAGGAGGATCTTGAATTAAAATAGTCTTACATAGAAGAAATACTAGATTTAGGATCAAAGGAGGAGATAGAAATGGAAAATCATCCTATACCAAAAATTGATCCAATGTATATACCAGAAAAAGAAAACCAACCACTTGGACTATGAAAAACAAAGGAGTGTTTGTTCAAACCAAATTGCGAAGTTGAATGTCAGAAAAAAAGAGGTAGGAAATCTTCATCCACTCTCAGGAAATTAGATGGAGATGATCCAAATCAAATGAAAATACCTCCTTTAGGAAATAAAGAATTGGTTTCATGGAAATAACATATCTTTAGATTTTGAAAATTTTCATTATAGTCTTAGAAGGATTTCTATTTTATGGTTTTTGTATATATAGAAATAGAAATGGAAATACAATACAAATCAAATGGGATTTGGCCATTATAGTACTAAATTTTCTTAAATTCCCAGTAAATTGATGAATTTCACTCAAAGGGGTTTTCCATGAATTTTATTTTAGATGGGCAACAACTAGAGAATGGACTGTTGGGACTAATGATTAAAAAATAAGATAAAATATTTTGGTTATAAAAAAGTACAATTGGAATTTAGGTATAGGGACTTCACTTAGTGAGCCTGAATCATATCATGTGTGTTCATGGCATACTAAAGAATCTCCCTATTTTCAAAACATATTTCCCCAAACTCCTTTTTTGTCACCCCCTCCAATACCCACCCAATACCTCTTACACCTATTTTCCTATATAAACCGCCACCCCCTCCCCCCTATTTAGGTAATATATTGCCCCTTTTTTTGCCCATTTTGAACTCCCCAACACGAACACACATGATATTTGTAATCACCCAAAAATGGACAAGATTATTTAAGTGAGAAATCAAGGCAATGATCAATACAATTAAATGCAATTAAATCAAATCATGATCAAATCAAAGACAAATTGCAATTGAACATTAATCCAAAATTAATTGAAAATCAAAAGCTATCAAATCAATTTAAATCAAATAAATCAATAAATTATGTAATTAATCTAATTAATTACATAGTTCAATTTAAATCAAATCAACCCATTCAAGGGGTACACATGGCTAAACAAATTAAATAAAATCAATTGATTAATTTCTATTTTCTCTCAACACCACATGGGAGGAAAAAACCTCAACCAATAAGAATTGAGAATAAAGCTCACGTGGATCAAGCCTAAAATGAATCTCAATCACTCATTTGGAAAGAGCATCTTGTCCACCCATCTTGTCTTCTTGTCCCAAGCTTTGAGGACAATCCATTTAAATTGTCTCCAAAGGGTGGAACTAAGGACTTAACCCCAAGTCAATCATGATCATCTCAACTACACCCCCTACCCTTGCCAAAATCTATAAAAGCAAGACATAATTCACTCACAAATCATCTACAAATCTGAGAATAGCATCGAAACTCTTGCAATTTAGAGCTATAAAGGAAATTTAGAGCTAATTAATTGTTAATTTCATTTGGAATTGAACATTTAGTTTTGTTTATCATATCATTCTCATTTTAGGACTATCACTAATGGAGGCTTGCTGAGAGCTTTATCATTAGCATCCCTAAATAGAGATCCATAGAGTGCTTGATTGTCAATTTTTAGCTTAAATAGATTGCTATTTATGGTAATTTAGTATTTATTTTGAATTATTGATGATACTAACCCTATGAAGGTATTATTGATGATTGGCATATAAAAATAAACCTGACCTTGTGGGCTTAGGGGACAGGTATCAAAATGCCAACTAGAGCTACACCATTTTCCTTAGTCTTTGGAACATAAGCAGTTTTACCTTTGGAGGTAGAACTTCCATCCTTAAGAGTATCTCGACATGGTTTGATAAGTGAGGAAGATTATAGAGTTGCTAGGTTGCATGAACTAGAACTGCTAGATGAGAAATAACAACAAGCATTTGATCACTTGAAAGTATATCAAAACCAAATGTCAAGGACTTATAACGAGCATATCAAGTCAAAAACATTCCAAATAGGTGAATTAGTTTTGCGAGAGAATCCCAAGAACCACGTAGAAAGAGAAAATAAAGGAAAATGGGAAGAAAAATGGTTAGGACCTTTTGTGATCACTTCATCTTTTGGGACATGCACCTATAAGTTAGCTAATTGTGATGGAGAAGAGTTACAAGAACCTATCAATAGCATTCATCTAAAAAGGTTCTACACATGAAGTAGATGAAAGAGGATAAATAAAAAGAGTATTAGAAAATCAGATGGAAAGCATCTTATTTATTGTACATAGTCAAAAGAGATCTTGAAAATACCAAAAACATTGAAAAGCATAAAAGAGAAAACAAATCAGAAATGCAGAAAAGATCAAAAATAGTGGAAAATTGAGCATGAAGAAAGCCAAAAACATTTAGAAATGATCCTCAAAAAGATGTTGTCTTGGTGAAAACCTAGCAAATAGGTACCTTGATGATATGAAAAAAACAAAAAATTGAAAAAAGAGAAAATACAAAAAAAGAGAAAAAGAGAAAAAGTGCCTTGGTGAAAACCTAGCAAATAGGTGCCTTGGTAGCAAAAAAAGGAAAAACTTTAAACATAGAAAAAGAGAGCAAGATCCATTCAATCAGTGAAAACCTGGTAAATAGGCACCATTGAAAGTCCAAGTCAATCGCATACCTAGCAGTCATCCTTGTAAATATTGCATTCACCAACATTTGTATATATTGCATAATAAAACCTCACATTCGCATTTGCAAGTACCTAAAGATTTTTGTCACATAATCTGCAAATTGTCCTAAGTCCAACTTTTTAATCATATCAAACTGGGGGCAATCTACTCTAAATGAGGAAGGATTCATCAAAAGAAAACTTCAATCAATCATCGAATCAATTCATCAAAAATGCAAGTGAAACACTCAATCAAATCCTCATTCCAATCCAATTTGAAACCAAACACAAAATTTGATTCGAGATCTTACATGACCCTATCTTTATCAGGATTAAAAGTATGAAATGGATGGAACTACACTTGAAATATGGATTTGAAAAACATTGCAAATTTTTTTCTAAAAGTGTTGACTTGATTGATGAAATCATGTCTTTCTAGCGAATCGATGAAAGTTTTTAAACTAGACAAGCTATGATGAAAGCATGATATTTTATGGATTTCTGAATGACTGTCTTAAGATCAAAGTTTTAAAGCATATATTATTTGTCTAAGGACATGATCATCAAAGAATCATCGAGGACTTGTACATAGGATGAAACTAAGATCTTTGTTTGTTTACGCAAAAGGATACCTTGGATATTTTGATGTTCAATATCATAATACCAAAATCCACTTGCAACATAGAATCTGATAAAATCAGTATTCACACTCTCATGATTGACTTCAATCAATGATAGTCATACCAGAAAAGAGATGGGAAAGCAACGAAAGAGGTGCAAAAATTATTCATATCATCATGGTTGAACTAGTGATGGTTGTACTAAATCGGGATTCCAAAAACTGCTCAATGATGAATATAAGCTCCAAATTTTTGAATAGTGACAGTTAGTTGCATACATCCTAGATTAAATGCATTTAAAGTATGTGCCTTTCTTAGCTTCAAAATTAATTTTCAAGAGGAAAAGAGAAAGGGGGTGTAGTCAAATAAAAAATCAAACAACCATCAAAAACTATATGTGATCAAGTGTGTTGGAAATAAAAAATAATAAAAAACAAAGGTGCTTTCCATTAGTTTATGAGCATTTGTTAGATCCATGTTATCTTGCATTAAGTTGCATTCATTTTAATCTAAGTTCATTCCATATAGTTTAAATCATCTTCATAACATTAATTGCTTTAAGTTGCAATCATCATTCATATATTGCATAAAGTTCAAATTCATTAAGTGCATTAGGTTGCATTCATCCTTTAAATCATTTTCATTAAGTTCATTGCGTTAGATTGCATTCATTTTAAAGTTCATCTCATTAAGGGTGCATTCTTTAAGTCATTTATATCAATCCATTAAGTGCATTTACCATTACATTTATTAGTTAATGTTCATTGCATCCATTAAAATCATTTTAATTCATCATTAGGTGCATATCATTTAGTTCAAAAACATGGCACATTGCATTATTCATTTAAATCCATACATTTAGTTTCATCCTATATTGTATATAATTGCACTATAATTGCATGACATTCATTAACATCATTCATCCATATCACATATAACATTTAGAATCATTAATCATTAAATATCCATAATTGTTATACATTACATCATATAGGTCCATTACATTTTCATACCATAAATCCATTGCATTCACATATCAAATTAAATACATCCAAATATCCATAAATTTATTACATTACATCGCATTAACCATTTCATCATCATCTAACACATCTATATATCATTTACATCCATAAAGCATAACATATCATTAAACCACATCATTAAATTCATATTGCATCCATTCATCTATTCTAGGTCATACATAAGACAATCATCTAAGCATAAATAGAACATACACATCCATATCACAAAACTGCATTCTGAAAAGCAGAAAACAAAGCATATAGGAGATAGAATCATATAGATCTACATATCATAGTAAAACACCTGAAACATGAGGTCCAACACATGATGACATCACATAAAGTAAATAAATCAAAACATAGTATCAAAGTCTACGATATTATCAATGAAACGTCTAGAAATCAAAGTCCATCAGAGTATCAACAAGTATCAAACACATAAAGGAACATCGACTGATCAAAATAATACAATAGAGTCCAATATCTCGATATAAAAAATGAGATCATATACATCATCAATGAATAAAGAATATATATATATGTATCATCTCAAAGAATCAACTGGCTGAACCACCAACACCACCAGCACCATCACCACCATCAGGACCAGGACTAGTATCAAGGGGACGATTCAAACTAGCCTGTAGCCCATGCTGACTCATAGCGGCCATGAATACCTACATCATACTACTAAGATGCCTAACCTCCTATCTAATCTTAGAAACATCTGACCGTAAAGCTCGAACCTCTGATGCAGCCGCCGGAGCCTCTAAGCTAGGAACTTGTGTCACAAGAGTTTGTGGTGGAGGCATGGAAGAAGAAGGCATAGAAGAAGAAGGCATGGAAGAAGATGGACCAGATAATGATGGAACAAAAGAAGAAGAAGATGGATGAGATGAAGGAGATGGCATAGAACTAGAAGCAAGTGCCTGTGCCAGAGGAGCCTGTGGAACAACTGGAGGAACCTACGGAGGAGCCTAAGGAGGAGCCTGTGCTAGCCTACCCTATGCCTGATCTAATAAAGCCTGTGCGGCCTAGGCATACAACTACTTCTGACGTCTAGCCCTGTGATGACCCTGTCTACCTATCGGCAACCTGATGTAAATCTCTATCCACACCTCGACCCCTCACCTGACCACCACCCCTAGGAGGAATGGGAGCAGCAATAATAACTGGAATCAACACTCTCCCTTCTCGATGACCTGGTCATCCTCGACATGCTTGAATCCTACCTCCACCCCTACCACCATCCCCATCTCCACCATCATCTCCATCGTCATCATCAGACTCCTCATCGATACTGGGTACCCTCTCAGCTGGATCTGTAAATCTCAAAAAATGGGTTCTGAGCGAACCAATCTGCGTAATCATTGGTCATACCAACATTAATAACATGCTCTCTCATATCCCATGGTAAATGACCTAGGTCCCAAATCTCTTGCTGTGCTGTCCTGAAATCAACAACAGGGCACATAGTGATCTCTTGGCCTAAACCCAGGCATACATAGAAACACCCTATGGCATACCTTGAGTATGACCATACTGCCGTAGTACTCTCTAGAAGAAAAATCTCTCAATGATATGTGGTGTGTAGCCAATCATCCAGCGAGGACTGCACATATAGGGAAGTTGAGGCGCATCCTCTAGCTATGGCTCACAACCTAGGTAGGGATGCCATATAACCTGATCCATATTGTCGATAACATGATGCCAATAATCCAACTTACCCATATGGGTTTGCACTACCATGCCCTCATACATTGAGGAAAATGGCCATCCTAGATCATGGTGATGTGCTGTAATAGGTCATGTCACTGGGAGATGCTCCCATGTCCAAAGCTGAAGAAGAATAGCTCCTATTGAAAGAGTAGAAGAACATCTATACACTACTATATGTAACTCATGATAGAGCTGCACCAAGACATAGGACCCCCAATCAAAATGTCATGGCTGAGCCGTCAGATCCTCCAGAATAGGGCCCCAACTGACTACAAATCCATGACCTCACCTATCTAGTACGAGGAATCCTTTGATCAAGGCACCCAAAACTACTGGCAGAACTAGAAAAGAATGGAACTGAGACCACTGAATGTGATCATCACCAATGGTAGGATCTTGGAGTACCCACCAATATGCTACCCTATCATACACCTGATCATAGAAAACTAACTCTCCTCGAGTCAGGATACATAGGATACGGTAGACATCCTCAGGGGTGATGGTCATCTCACCCATTCGTAAATGGAATGTATTATGGTCAGAGTGCCAATGCTCTGCCATAGTAGTGAGAAGACCCCAATTCACTCGAAATCGAGGAAGAACCAAAAGGAAAGATAACCCACACCTACCAATATGTCTCCGATCTGGAGCACTCAGGTTGTTTATCATGCTAAAAGGACAAGGGTATAAACCATGAACGACCAGTGACTTAAGCACTGCCTGCAAAAAGCAAGGTAAATCACATTAGTTTTGAAATCAATTATCATTTGAATTATCCTAAGTAAATCAAACATTTACAAAATATCAAACCACAATCAATTTTCCTGATTCTATTCAGAGAGGACAGAAAATTCATCATCATCCATCATCTAAATCTAGATTGATGATCAAATATTTAGACTATAACTGACTCAAACTGACATCTATCGACTTGCTACCAAATCAGGTTATTACCTATGCCAATCAACCAATCGATGACGTTGAACAATTTGGAAAACTGACTAAGACATTTATAATTTTTTCCTATTAAGGTGAAAGCGCTATCAAAATTATCAAACGCGCTAAAACTTTTAAAAAGTGCTATTTTAAAAATTAAATGCACTATTACAGAGATCAAAAGCAAAAATTCATACAAACACGCTAAATTAAATTTCAAAAATGAAACGTGCCCTGATTTCTATGCGAAAAATCACTATTTTGTAATGCGGACACGCTATTTAAATGCGCAGAAGTGCTAAAAAACTAGTAAATGAGCTATTAAAATGCGTAAACGTGCTATTTCATTTAGGAAAAGGAAAAACTAGGGTTTTTGACTGAAAAATTCAATTTTTTTGAAAATTAAAGCATGAAATGAAAAACTGAGAGGTTTAGGCACTTACCAGAGGACCATGGGTCGATGGTCCTAGATATCGTCGACCACACTCGAACCTATGCTCTCTGATCAGGATCACCATCACAAATATCTCAAAAGGAGTCAGAGAAAAAAGTCAACTAGCAAAGTGAAAATGAATAATGAAAATGACTTTTTACCCCTTTATATAGGCCATTTTGACCTAAAAATGGCATCTTTGACTGGAAAATGCTCGGGGACCCAAAATTTTCACCAAATTTTCCAAATCAGGGGAATCTGTCATCACACGAATGCAAAATCATTATCAAAAATGAAATCCAAGTTCAATATAAAATTGACCTAATCAACGCGAAATGACCTAAACCGTCAACTTCTTCAAACATCTATCAAATTTCATTTCATTTCCAAGGGGGCATACACTCAGATAATTAGAAACAACAAACAATCATCAAATTAGGGGCATGACCATCAAATTAGAGTGTAATCTTTTATCAAAAAATTTTCCGCTTATCAATCAAAAGGGGCATCAAATATCATATCCGATTGAACCAGGTACCATATTAGCGATCTATCATCATATCGACCATCAGGACATCAAAATAAATCAAAATTTATTAGAATCTGCATCTTATATCAAACAATGAGATCGACCATTGACAGAATCAGGACTTCACATCAGCTAAATCAGGACATTATTTGAATCGACACGCTTCACATGTCGACTCAAAGAGGGGCATTTGTAATCACCTGAAAATGGACAAGATTATTTAAGTGAGAAATCAAGGCAAGGATCAACACAATTAAATGCAATTAAATCAAATCAAAGATAAATTACAATTGAACATTAATCCAAAATTAATTGAAAATCAAAAGCTATCAAATCAATTTAAATTGAATAAATCATGATAAATCAATAAATTGTGTAATTAATCTAATTAATTACATAGTTCAATTTAAATCAAATCAACCCATTCAAGGGGTACACATGGCTAAACAAATTAAATAAAATCAATTGATTAATTCCTATTTTCTCTCAACACCACATGGGAGGAAAAAGCCTCAACCAATAGGAATTGAGAACCAAGCTCACATGGATCAAGCCTAAAATGAATCTCAATCACTCATTTGGAAAGAGCATCTTGTCCACCCATCTTGTCTCCTTGTCCCAAGCTTTGAGGACAATCCATTTAAATTGTCTCCAAAGGGTGGAACCAAGGACTTAACCCCAACTCAATCATGATCAACTCAACTACACCCTCCACCCTTGCCAAAATCTATAAGAGCAAGGCATAATTCACTCACAAATCATCCACAAATTTGAGAATAGCATCAAACCTCTTGCAATTTAGAGCTAGAAAGGCAATTTATAGCTAATTAATTGTTAATTTCATTTAAAATTGAACATTTAGTTTTGTTTATCATATCATTCTCATTTTAGGACTATCACTAATAGAGGCTTGTTGAGAGCTTTATCATTAGCATCCCTAAATAGAGATCCATAGAGTGCTTAATTGTCAATTTTTAGCTTAAATAGATTGCTATTTGTGGTAATTTAGTATTTATTTTGAATTATTTATGATACTAACCCTATGAAGGTACTTTTTCTAGTACACAAAATTATATTTCCCCTTTAGTGAAGACCCCATGCATTTACGTACGATTAAACATAACTCCCACATCCTTAATACGAACATGGAGAAGGTTAAAATCATAACTTTTTGAATTGCTTGATAGATTTTTGGAAATCATTTCCCAAAATTGTGAGGTTTCTTTGTCCAATTTCACATGTGAGTGCATTGGATATCATAAATATTCTTTATTTCATTCCCAACATCAATAAAAGTGGACTTTATAAGTCTATTTCAAAATTATTCTCTTTAATTAGGTTTGATCTTCTTTCAAAGCCAATGAGGTGCCTTTATGGAGTCATCCATTTTCCTTAAGCCTATCAATAAGCTCAGGTAAATGGATTTTCTAGGAGAAATTATCTCACAAAGACAGGGTCAAGTGCTAAATGAAATTGATGATCTTGCACTAAGAGCAGTTCAAATCATCCTTGGGGAGGAATTTATAGAGATAGAGCAATTCTACAAGGTAAAGAGTGATATTCCCTATGACATTTCTCTCTACTCTTTTGGTGATGGATTTGTCCAAAATTGAAGCAACTTCACTTTGCAGAGATATTTTTAAGAAAAATCTTATGGGAGACATGGAAAAAATGGTAATAAATGTGGATGACAACTTATAAATCCCATATCCGACTAACTTTGAAAAGGTTGGTCTTGAGGAAGAAATATCCAAGAGGCCTATATTGTCAATGAGAGATTGGAAAGCCTTTGATGCTTGATGTCATCCTAAGAAACATTAAATTTTTACAAATGCAGTTTGGTATAAAGGTGGTGACTGATCCAGAGTGGTTGAAAGCATATATGCTAAGTGAAGGATATGATCCTATTGAGGAAGAAAATGAGGTGGGTTATCACCAGTGTGTTGAATTCTTTTTTGCAAATAATAGTCTTAGGAAAGAAAATAAAACATAAGAAACATAGGTGGGCTTCTAGCGCTCTTATGGAATGAGGAGGTATGGGAAAAGAAGAGATGAGAACTAGGAGGTTTCTAGAATTGGAAGATGCTTGCACTCCAAGAAGAAGAGCTCTATGCCTGGGAGAGCCTTGCACTCCAAGAAGAAGAATTAGCTCCCTGCTTTGGGTGTTGGATGTTGTCAGATAAGATGACTAATGTTTTGGTTTCCTTTGATATAATTAACAATTTTAATAGGATTTGATTTATGGTAGGTTGTAGGTTTGTATGAAGGCTTTCTTTTTTGGTATTTTATAGATTGAATTCAAAACCTAACTAAACCAAATCAAATTAAATCATAACACTAAACTAAATTGATCCAATACAATTAACCAAAATGATTAAAATCAAATTGAACCCTTACTTTACCAATAAGGTAAATTAAAATATGATTGCAAACCTAATTAAACACTACCTCACATATTAAGCCAAGTTAACACATAACTCTAGAACTAATAAAGCACTAATCCCTACCCCAATTCTAAACCAAAGTAGAGTGTAACCCTAAACTGGAAATTTTATGATAACTCTTATGGTAGTCTTATTTAAACCATGCATTTAATCCGAATGAACCTCATCTCTAATTGCAAAAAAAATCATACACTAATCAAAGCTTAACCTTAACCCTCACATTGAACCAAATTCAACCCTAACCCTGACACTGAAGTAGATAGAATCCCCTCACTAAAAGTACACTATAATGGAACCTAACTCAAACCTTAATTAAACATTAAAGCTAGCCCAAAGATAAACTATAATGAACCCTAACCCTAAACCAAACTAGAGCACAACGTTAAACAAAATCATATGATAACTATTATGCTAAACCTAACCCAAATGGAACCAAATTGAATTAATACCCTAAACCAAATAGAACCATACAAAAAAATAAAAGAAAACCCTAACCAAAATTAAACCCTATTATAAACTAAAGTCTATTGAACCCTCAAAATGAAAATCAAACCAAAACACAAAACTAATTAAACCCTAACCAACACCAAATTAAATGCTAAATTTGAATATGATTCAACAATAGTCCAAATTGTACTGTAACCACAAACCTAATTAAAAACTATATAAAAAAAGAACTCTAACCCTAACAATGAACAAAATTTAACCACAATCCTGACAATTAATCACATTGATTTTTATCAATAATACAAGAATGGAACTGAATCCTAACATGAAATAAAATTAAACCATAACACTAAAATATTGTCTACCAAATTATACACCAACACTGATAGTAAACCAAGTTGAAGGTTTACTTTAAACAAAATTGCACACTAACACTAAACTAAATTGAACCCACACCAAATTAAATACTAACTTTGAATATACTTCAACAATAGGCCAAATTGTGCCCTAACCATAAACCTAATTAAACACTATATAAGCAAAGAACTTTAACCCTAACAATGAAAAGATTTTAACCATAACCTTGACAATCAACCACATTGATTTCTATCAATAATACTAGATGAAGCTGGACCTTAACATCAAATTAAATTAAACCATAACACTGAAACATTGTCTACCAAATTATATGTTAGAGTAATAATTTGTTTACTTATTAATTAAATCATATTGATTTAACTACTAAGTCACTTATTATCTATTTATGCTTAAGCTAAACTTTAGGCATATAATAATTAATTGCTTTATTAATTATTATCATGCAACCTAGGTTTGTTCACCCTATTAGGGTTTCAGATCTCCTTTTATAAGGATTGATATCCTCTTATTTTCAGAACTTCGTAACAGATTATTCATTATTGAATTACAAATTTTGTTTTTACGCATCACATTTCTCCTCTCTTGTGGATCCATGTGTTCATGCCTCTCTAGTTTCTTACTTCTCTCTCTTTCTGTGATAGGTGTTTGCATGCAGGTGGGAGCTGTGGGTTTTTTTATCATCAACTCTAATATGGTATCAGAGCTTCAGATTTGTTTTCCCCTGTCCTCTTTCTGAGAGATTCATCCATGTTCGTCAGATCTTCATTTTAGAGAGGTTTCTATTGAATCTGGGTGACCTCTCTTTCTGGTCATCTTGGGCTCAAACCGACCTCACGGTTGCATTCAAAGCATCCAAGAAACCCTAGATCCATATAAAGTTTTTCCATTTTGGACAAAGTTGGAATATGTGGTAAAACTTTTTTGTAACCAGCTTTGACATGGATTTCAAGGTGGTCACTGGTATTTTGGAGCATTTTTAGCTCAAACAGACCTCATTGTTGAGCTCGCAATGGCCAAGAACCCCCATTTCCATATAAGGCATGTCCAATTTGAACTCCGTTGCATTCTGAGGGAAATGTTTTTTGTGTACCAAGGTTGTATGACCCTTGCACATAAATCGAGGCACAGTACACCGATTTCCAATTTTTTTTTTGTTTTGGAAGCACCACCGGACGGCCACCCAGGCTCCACCTGGGTGCCACCACTAGCGGCCTACCAGCTGGAACCGCCAACAACCCTGCCTGTGGGAACCACGATGTAGCCATTGACGTGACCGTCGGGTTTAACCGTTGGTGGTCACGGCTAACTGCCCAAGGTTAACCGATGGTTAGCCCAAAAATTTAGCCTCCCCACATGCGAGGAACAGTCACATGCAAGACCTAGAGCCTTAGCCATCCTCCAAGCCACAGTCCCCTAGTCATGTGGGGTCACCCACGTGACTAGGGGCCCAGATTTTTTGGCCCCAGGGGCCTATTAGTTTTTTGCAGCTATGGCCATTTGGATGTCAAATTTAAGCCCGTAAATGATGATGTCAGCACTACATCACCCCTCTTCTACACCTTTTTGGGCCCATCAATAAACTTGTGGTTTTTTGTTCCTTACTTGAGCATACATTATCAAAATCAAACAAATGAGATATCTTCGGAAAGATGGTTCTAAGATCTATCCAAATATGGAGGTTTGAATTTCTTATTTTTCCTTTTTGATGGTGTTTTTGTTAGGATTACCAAGATAGAAATAATAGTTACATGCAAATATAACCAATATCAGAAAATAATAAACCACACAGAAGAGAACACAAGGGATAAAGATTTAACGTGGCTCACACAATCCTTGAGCTACGTCCACCAAAAATACGTCCAATATTATTATTATCCAGTGATTACAACCTAATTACAATCTGCAATCCCTTATAGCTCAATACCACCACAAGAAGCTACTAAAAACATACACATGAAATCCCTAACCCTAAGCCATTTTATACAAACTTTTTGTCACTTTAGGGTTAAAATCAGTTATAACATGTCAGCCAAAAAAATAGTTGTAAAGTACTTTCCTGATCAGTTAGCACAAGCCAACAATCTCCCACATAGTGACTAATCAGAGTCCACGCTAAACATCAATCTCCCACTTGGAGACTAATCTTGTAGCAATACCGCTACCATATGAGGCTCCCACTGGATCGAACCACCCTGGACTCAATTGTTCCTTTATTATGTTCAGTCTAGAAGACCAACTGAAGTTGAAAAGGAGTTCAAATTCTCCCTTGTTACTACCTTTGTAAACATATCTACTGGATTATCATTTGTATGTATCTTTTCTAGCTTTAACTGTCCATCATCCAAAACTGATCGAATGAAATGGTACCGTAATTGTATGTGTTTTGTCTTTGAATGGAAAGAAACATTCTTAGCAAGATGAATGGCACTCTAGCTATTTGTAAACAAATAGTTGTGTGTCTATAGATGTCCCAATTCCTCCATGAATAATTGAAGCCATATCATCTCCTTAGCTACCTCTGTAGCAACAACATACTCTGTCTCAGTAGTGGATAAAGCATTCACCTTCTATAACCGAGAAATCCAACTCATTGATGTCCCACCAATAGTAAATACATATCCTATAGTACTCCTTCTAGTATCAAGATCCCCTACCAAATCCTAGTCAACATAGCCTTGTAAATTAGTAGTAGAGCCCCCAAAATGCAAACATTTACTGGATGTTCCTCTCAAATATCTGAGAATCCATTTGACCGCATTCCAAAGGTCAATCCTAGGATGACTCATATACCTACTAACAACTTCCACTACATGTGAAATATATGGCTGAGTACATACCATAACATACATTAAACTTCCTACATCTGAAGCATAAGGTACCTTGGATAGTTTAGTCTCCTCTTCTAGTGTCTTTGGACACATATCCTTAGTCAATTTCAAATGACCAGGAAAATGTGTGCTGACAGCTTTGACATTCTCCATAGAGAAATGGTACAACACCTTCTCAATATAAGCAACCTGAGATAGAGTCAATTTTTTGTGCTTCCTATCTTTGCATATTTTCATACCAAGGATTTTTTTTGCTTCCCCCAAATCCTTCATAGAAAATGAGTGTGCTAACTATTGGTTCAATCCCTTAATGTGATTCATGTTAGACCCAACTACAAGCATATCATTAATATATAAACATAAAATAATGTAGCTATCATCATCCAATCTCTAAAAATAAACACAATGGTCTGAATGACACCTAGTATATCCATGTTCATGCATAAAAATGTCAAATTTAAGATACCATTTCCGAGGTGCTTACTTCAAGCCATATAAACTTTTCTTCAATCTACACACTAAGTGTTCTTTACCTTTGACCTCAAATCCCTGTGACTATTCCATATATATTTCTTCATCCAAATCACCATGAAGAAAGGGTGTTTTAACATGAAGCTTCTCTAAATGAAAATCTTCAGTAGCCACAATACTTAAAACAATATGAATGGAAGCCATTTTAACAATGGGAGAAAATATCTCATCAAAATCAATGCCCTTTTTCTGTGCAAATCCTTTTACAACTAACTTGGCTTTAAATATTTTCTCGCCTCCATCCTCTTCTTTCAGCATGTAAACCCATTTATTCTATAAAGCCCTTTTACCTGCAGGTAACTTACATAAATCTCAAGTTTGATTTTTCAACAAGGAGTCCATTTCATCTACCATTGTAGACTCCCACTAAAGCTTTGTATCCACTTGGACAACTTCATCATAACATTCTGGTTCACCAGCATCTGTTAATAAAATAGAATACAAAGAGGGAGAAAATCTCTCTGGAGGTCTACTTAACCTTGTTGACCGTCTAACATTCATTGGGGTTTTTGGTATTTGTTGTTTCTATTGTTTTAGAGCATAAGGAACTACTAGAACATCATCTTATGGAGTATCATCCAGTACTACATAATCAATTTCTTTGTTCTCATCCTACTGCAATAGATCTTTGTACACCACTTTCTCATTGAATATGAAATCCCTGCTTCTTACAATTTTATGATTTTCAAAATCCCAAAGCCTATAACCAAATTCATCAATGCCACATCCAATAAATACACATTTCTTTGAATTAGCTTCTAGCTTGGCTCTATTTTCAGAATCTATATGTGCAAAAGCTTCACAATCGAAGGTTTTGAGAAAAGAATAACTCACCTTCTTACTAGTCCATGCTTCCTCTAGAATACGACAACCCAAAGGAGTAGATGGACCTCTATTGATTAAATTTTTAGCTATATTAAAAACCTTCACCCACATGTTTAAGGGCAGCCCAACATGTAACCTCATATTCCTTGCACACTCCATTATTGTCTTGTTCATGCATTCAACAACTCCATTTTCTTGTAGAGTCCTTGGTATAGTTTTCTACCTACAAATACCATTAGAAGAATAATAATCTTCAAATTATATGCTGCAATACTCACCACAATTATCAAATATGAGATATTTTAGCTTTTTACCAGTCTCACTCTCAACCAAGAATTTCCATTTCTTAAAAGTTTGAAATACATCAAATTTTTGTATAAGGAAATAAATCCATACTTTTCTTGTTGCATCATCTATAAATGTAACATAATATAAAGAGCCACTAAGGGAAGATACCTGAGATGGTCCCCATACATCTATATGCACAAGCTCTAATTTCTCATTTTTATTTTCCTTCCCACTCTTCACAAAACTAACTCTTTTCTTTTCCATACACACAACTTTCACAGAAATCCATATTGACACATTTCAGACTTGGTAAAACTATCTTTGAATGAAGTAATTTCATACCTTTTTCACTCATGTGCCCAAGTCTGTTGTGCCATAGTGATGTGTCAGAATCTACAACAATTGTTTGATGTTCTTCCCGCTCAACTGCAACAATTGTTCCTGAACATTCATTTTTATTTGAAATAATTAAAGTAGAAGGAAACATATGACTTGTACAAAGATATAAGGTGCCTACTTTCACACCTTTTGCTACTACTAAGGAACCTTTTGAAACCTTCCAATTTCTATCATTAAAAGTAACTGTGCAACCTTCATCACCTAGTAGCCCTGCTGAAATTAAAATCCTACTTAGCCTTGGAACATGTCTTACCTCTTGTAGTAGCCAATGATTCCCCTTCTGCATATTAATCTTAATTTTTCCCTTTCCAAAAATCTGACAGGGTTCATTATCTCCCAAATAAACTAGCCCAAAATCCCCTTGGACATAATCAAGAAAATAATATCTATGGGGTGTAGCATGAAATGAAGCCCCTGAATCTAAAATCCATGAATAATCAACACTTTCTAAAGAAAGAAGCAAAACATCCTCTTTAGATTTATTACTTACCACATTTTCCTCCTTGTTACCTTCTTGTTTGTCTCCTTGTTTATTCTTTTGAGACTAGTAATCATTCTTCTTATGAACTAGTTTCCCACAGTACCAACAATCATTTGGTCCTTTGGATTTAGACCTCTTTCCCTTTGATTTTCCTCTTGATTTCCCACAATTTCTAGAATTGTTTCCTCTCTCATTGGTTTTGCCTTTGCTTTGTGCATTCAAGACACTTCCAGATGTAGATCCACCTAAGCTTTACCTATGAGTTTCCTCACTCAGAATCACAATGATAACATCATCAAATTTTAGGGTACTAGAACCAAAAACAAAGTTACTAACAACCATTGCCAAACCATTCCAACTTTTAGGCAAAGAACACAAAATCAAGAAAGCCCTAATTTCTTCACCAAAATTAATATTTACATAAGATAATTGACTGGTAACCCTATTAGACTCATTCAAATGATTAGTAATAGATCCACCTTCTGCCATCTTCATATTAAACAAATGCTTCATGAGAAATACCTTGTTTGAAGTGGAGGGCTTTTCATACAACCTTGCCAGGGTTTTAATCAACTCTTTAGTTGTCTTCTCTTTCATAATATTAAAAGCCATTGATTGTGCTAGGCATAATCAAATACTTCCAAGTGCCTTTCTGTCAAGAATATCCCAGTCCTCATCAGTCATTGTTGACAGTTTCTTAGATTTTCCTTCGAATGGCCACCATAGATCCTTCTGATAGAGATAGTCCTCCATTTTAGTTTTCCATAAGTGAAGGATCTTTCCATTAAACTTCTCAACCTTGTCTTCCATTTCTCCCACTCAACCGTGAGACTCCCACTAAACTATGAGACCTTTTTGCAGAGGATAACTAAAAAAATAACCTCGCTCTGATACCACTTGTTAGGATTAACAAGAAAGAAATAACAGTTACATGCAAATATAACCAATATCAGAAAATAATAAACCACATAGAAGAGAACACAAGACACAAAGATTTAATGTGGTTCACCCAATCCCTGGGCTACGTCCACCAACACTGAGTCCAATATTATTATTATCCAGTGATTACAACCTGATTACAATCCACAATCCCTTACAACTCAATACTGCCACAAGAAGCTACTAAAAACATACACATGAAATCCCTAACTCTAAGCTATTTTATACAACCTTTTTACCGCTTTAGGGTTAGAATCAGTTACAACATGTCATCTGAAAAAATATCCATATAAAAATTAGCCAAAAAAATAGCCCCACGATGAATGAAAAGTGTACAATACTTTCCTGATCAGTCAGCACAAGCCAACATTTTTTTACTGTCAAAGCCAGATGTTCAGTTTTGCACTCTAGGAGCTCTATCTTGCGCATCCATAATCTATTTTGGAAAAATGATATATCATTGGAAAGATTTTTTTGAGACCTTTCTAGTGATGTGAGTCATTTTTACAGATCTTGCTCCAAGTATATTTTATTCAATTTTTTGCATTTTTGCACTCTGGTGGATATCTTGCATGTTTCAGGTCCTGGAATCTCTTCCCTTTGAGGAATGGCTCTTCTTAGGTTTTTATTTTTTTTCAACAACCTTTTCTCTTCTTTGAGAAATGTATACTTCACTTTTTTAGCATTTTTTTATGCACACACACTGAGATAAAGTTTCATTCTATTACATGTATGGGATCTTGCACATGTTCGTTCTCTTTGTCCTCACACTCCATTATAAAGTGCCAGGGGGGTTTGATGTTTGCCTTTGTTTTCCATCTAATTTTTTCATGTGAGAATTTCTTCAATGACATTAGCCTCATGCATCTCTATTTGTGTTTGTACTCTCTTTGCACCTTTGATGTTCCTAGTATCATGCAATTCATATTGGATGTCCTTTTCAATGTACTTGTCATTACTCCATGTATCATCAAAAAATGGAAACACTTCCATTTAGGATAGGTTTAGCCCTTTGAGTAGGTGTTTTGGGGTCATTTCAAGTGCCTTGAGTGGGTCTTTGGCTGGATCTATCTTTTTCCCCATGTTCTGCTTCTCTCGCAACCTGTTTCCAGCCTCTTTTTGGCACTCTATCCCGAGAAACTAAGATCTTTGACTTCAAAGTCAAGGATGACCTTCTGGGTTAAGGTCAACCTCAAATTTGACCTAGGTCAAGGATGACCTTTACTTTTACCTAGGTCAAAGTTGACCTTGACCTTGACCTTGACCCTAGGTCCAAATTTTAGATTCTAGAGGTTTTGGGATATCGGGCTTCGAAAAGTTTTATTTCCTGCTTCCGAGTCGGCTGTTTCAGATTTTAGAATGGTAAACCCTTAAATTGTATTTAAACTAGGTCTATTTCTAAGGGTAAGGCTTAATTGTAATTTAATTCTCCTATGTCAACCTCTTTTGAAGTGTGTGCCCTAGAATAGTATAAAAGGAAGCCTTTCTTTCTCATTTTCACATCTCATTTTTCATATCCATGATCAAGCATCTTTTGCAATCCTTTTTCATAATATCTTAAGTGCAATCAAGTGATCATGAAATCATAAAGTAAGAAAGAAGGATAAGGGAAGAATTCAAGCATTCATTCATCCTTAAGCATCCAAGCATTCAAGCATTCAAGATCCAATTCATCAAGGATATCCATTGATAGCCATTGAAGGATTCAAGCTCTTTGGAGCCCTCTTGAAGATTCCTCCATCCACATTCATCGAAGATTCTTCCTATTCCAAGATCCACTCAAGATTGGTGTTGAAGATCTAATGCAATTGATTTGAGACATCCTACATTCAATTCTACATTCATTTGGAGCATCCATACTTGTGGATTCAAGGATTCGAATCCTCCACAAGGATTTCAACATAAGAAAGAAGAATAGTTCCATTTACTTTGTTTATATATTGCAATTTCAATTACATTTCAAGGTTGATTCCAAACTGGGGTTTTCCCAAGGCAAACCCCTCATCCAACAAACAAAACCCTTTTTCTTGCAGATCCATGTGTGGGACAATGAATATCAGTGTAGATCTGAGTACCCTTTTCGACAAAATTTTGGGATTCGCGAACAAAATTTTTGTTGGAATAGTGCAGGTCAAGGATGACCTTGTGGGGTAAGATTGTACCTCGGGGTAAGATCTTACCCCTATCTTGGGTCAAGGATGACCTCACTCAGAAAAGAAAAAGGTTTCTGGGTTTTCTCTATTTCTACATTTCCAACCCAGATCCAGTTGCAAAATTCCCTAAAACTGTACACAGACATCAGAAAATAACATTTTCTAGATTTGTCATACTTAAGGTTAGTGTTTGTTTTCAATTCAATTAAGTTTTCAATATACACTTTCCATAACAGAATACTAGGTTATCCTCTTTCTTCATATTCTTCATCGATTGATTCATCTAAGTATTGACCATCCTTTTTTGGTTAATCAATTTGGATCTTCCTTTGGGAATTTGAGGTTAAGAAGTATATCTTATATTCCCATCCTCATCATATTATCACACACAACATTTCATTTGTAATATAGCACAATTTGGTCATCTACATTTTGGGTGACCACGTTTTCATATTACATTTTGGTGAACCTGATAAGCTTACCCCCTATCTTTTGTAGAATTAGATGCCCTATTGTGTTTGTGGTGTTAGATTTTGTTGGAGATTTGCCAGCAGGCCAGTACTGACTGTATGTTTGTCATTGATGACAACATATGGAAAGTAGCATGCATGGAAGTCTTATGTAGTAATCTTTTAGTATATGTAGCATGGACATGATATTAGCATGATATCATGGGCACAGAGGTTAACTGTTAGTACAGACAATTATATAGCAGTTGGTGTCAGCAGTGTTCCTGACATAGTAATAGATAGTGTTCTGTTTATGGTTGTCCATACAGTTATCATGGAGTTGTGCGCATTTGGATATATGTTGAAGATATATTAGTGATGTTAAGTTCATGGACACATACTTTGATGATGAACGCAAGTGAAGTTATACAGTCGCTATTCGGTAGTAGCAATTTCTTGTGTTTGTTCAGAAGAGCTGACATAGATTTTATTGGTTCTTGAGTTGCGCCTATCTTGAGGGTATGCACCCTTGGAGTTAAGCTTGAAGAAGTGTTATTGATGTTCAGTTAAGAGTGCATGAGTTAATTCAACTTACAGAGAAAGTTCCAGTTGTTTTGGTAGAGCCGACAGTGTGTAGCATGCATCTACATTTATTTTATTAGATAGGTCCCAAAATGAGTTACATGCATAATAGAGCCAAAATAATGTTTTTTGGAGTTTATTAAGGTTTCTCTAATATGATTGCAAGGTGGTTCTAAAAAAATGACTTGACTATATCATTTGGAGGAAAGATATTTATAGGCAGTCATTTCTGAATGTTGAGGTGTGGTTCATGGTTGATTAAGCAGAGCAGAGCAGAGTGTGCAAAGTGTTGAGCCATCAGAAGAAGGTCCATGTGACAAAGTAAAATACTTGTGCTATTCATTGGAACTAATCCAGACAATAGGTCAAAGCTCAGTTCACCAAGATCTAGATATAGTGTGTATCTGTTATTCAAAAGGTTGTAGCCTTCGCCCATTTGAGCAGTGAGCTCTCAGACAGTGCGTCCTCTCCCCTAATAGGGACAATTGTAAAAGACTCCTAACATGGTCCGACCCTTAACCAGGTCTATTGTACTTAATATATTGTAAAGCTACTCCTAATAGGGTAAAGGATCTTCTAACAAGGATAATTATATATTAGTACAAAATATTAGTGGGTATCAAGTCCCAACGGGGTTTTTACCTACTTGGATTTCCTCGTAACCAAAATATTGGTGTTATGTTCATGTGTTCTTTGATTGTGCTTATGCTTTATGTTTAAGTATACTTAATTGGATAAAGAATTGAATCTTGTAGATAACTGATTCACCCCCCCCTCTCAGTTATCTCTTGGTACTATTCCTAACAATTGGTATTAGAGCCAAGTGCCTCAGAGAGAAAGTTTAACAGCTTGAGGTTGATTAGATGGTGTACTTCAGGAAAGAAAGTCCTAAGTTTGATGGAGAGAATTATATTGATTGGAAGAACAAGATGGTAACCCATTTGCAGTGCATTGCTTTTGAAGTTTTTAATGTAACCATCAAAGCAACCAAGATTCCTACCGTAGAAGACCTTGGAAAAGATGATGCTACTGACACACAAAAGGAATTGTTTCATTATAATGCTATTGCTAAAGAAGCCCTTATCAATGCCCTATCTAATGGTGAATTTTCAGAAGTAAAAAAGGTAGATACAACCCACAAAATATGGAAACACCTTGAAGACACATTTGAAGGAGACAAACAAGAAAATGATGCACGCAGAAAGACATGGAAGAAAATATACAATGCATTAGAGATGCTGCCTGAAGAAAACATCAAAGCTTACAATCAGAGGATAAATGAAGCAGTTGCTGGAATTAGGAACAATGGTGGAGAGATATCAGAAGAGGACATTATAGATAAAGTAATGAATACTCTTACTCCAAAATATGAAAGCAAGATCAACATCCTTGATGAGACCATGCAACTTACATCAAATTTCAAGAGAGAGACCTTGATCAGCAAGATCTTAGCTTTTGAGATTTCAAGATTGAAGACAGAACCAAAGAGTGAAACAACTTTCAAAGCAACAGTTCATGGTAAGAAATCTGTAAACACTTCTGGTAATTTTGATGATGATGATGAAGATAAAATAGTAGATGATTTTATTGCTATGGTTGCCAAAAGAGAAAAGAAAGGAAAAGGAAAATATGAAGGTCAATTACCATTTAAGTGCTTTTCATTTAATAAGATTGGTCACTTTGCATCTAAGTGTCCCACTAGAGCTAAAAAGTTCAAAAAGGATTACAAGCCTAAGTATTCTAAGGAATGCTACTATGCTGGAGATGGAGTTTCAGATGAAGAATTAGGTGAAGAAGAAATTGGATTCATTTCTATTGTAGACAATATGAATAGTAAGTCAGTTCCTAGAGACGAGAAAGTAAATCAAGAGCTAGCATTAATTTCACAAGCTGACATAAGGACAGACTGGATTATAGATAGTGGTTGTTCACATCACATGACATGTGATAAAGGCAAGTTTGTTCATTTGGACAAATACAATGGAGGGATGGTCAGATTTGGAGACAACACTCCTAACCTATAGTTGGCAGAGGAGCCATCACTTTGGATGGAAAGAACAGTACTGATGATGTTCTTTATGTTGATGGTTTGAAACATAACCTTCTCAGTGTTGGATAGTTACTTGGAAAAGGATATCAGTTGGAGTTCAAAGATGACAAATGAATCATAAAAAAACAAAGATGGTGTTATCATTGCATCAGGCACAAAGACAAGAGGTAATGTTTTTCAACTCAATTCAGAAGCAAGTTGTTTTGTTGCTAAAGTTGATGACAGTTGGTTGTGGCATAAAATGTTATCTCTATTGAGCTTTCTAAGGTTGTCATTAGTACCAAAGGTATGTATAGATATCGGTCGGTTACTTACAATGAGCTAATCGGTAACATAAAGCAGAATAGACTAGTCGGTAAAGCAAATACACCAAGCAGTAGACAGTTTACCAAGTACCAGTAGACACCGACACTGATAAATAGTAAACACCGAGCATCATAGTATACACTAATAAGTTTACATAGTGTTTACCGAGGATCACAGGAAATGACATAGTAATCAAGAATGGCACATTCTTCTATGCAGATGGTTACAACGGTTTGTAAAATATTTTACCAAGATCGAGGAACATTTAATGTAATGCTATTCATTAAATACAATGTATATCTTTTGCAATAGATGATCTAGGTTATTATTGTACACTGTAGATCTTAGGGTTATGATTATAGTGTGTAACCTAATTGTGTTAAAATGACAAAAAAAAAAACACTATATATTTATGTGTTCGCATCATTATTGAAGAGAGCTAATATATGAATCACAGAGCACTTGAAGAACTTTGCCTATCTTCAAGTGTATCAGTTTATAGAATATAACCGAGCATAGTAGAATTCAGTTTGAGTAGAATTAGCAGAGGCTACCGAGCTGATTCAGAGCAGAGATTCATGACAAGTAAGGTGATAATTTTTATCAGAGCTTATAGATCTCTAACAGACAATTGAGTGTCAAATAGCAGATAAATACCTATTGCTTTCTGACAATTGTAATAGAGTTTTGGATAAAATCTCTTAACAGAGTAGACTTAACAGTCTTATGTAAATCTCTTATCTGAGTGCACACTTTAGTAGTGTTGCTAAAATCCTATAACTAGGTAGATCTAGCTGATCTAACATGTCACTCCTAACAGGGTGAGATCACTAGAAGTGATCAAAACTTGTAGCCCTAACAGGCAAACCTTTTCTATCTGTAGTAGTGAAGAATTTGTGGGTGTCATCCCCACCGCAGTTTTTACCTTCTTACAAAGGTTTCTACATTACCAAAATACTTGTGTCATGTGATTGTGTTATGAATTTCATGTTGTTAGCTTACTTATCTTAAGTGGATAAATGATTCGTGCAATTATATTCAAGTTATATTGGTCGGTTATCACTGTTTACAGTTTTAGATCTGAAAGGTTTTACAAGTAAAGTTTTGAAGGCACTGATTCACCCCTCCCCTCTCAGTACCTATCTCTCCTAATTCCAACAATTGGTATCAGAGCACAGTTCTCTTATTGAACAATTTAACCACTGAAGGGTAAAGATCTAAGTCATGGAGAGATACAAGCTTGACAAGACTATTGAGAATTAGAAGATATAAATGCAAATGTATGTGGAACAGTATAAGTAAGCCAAGGAAGGACTGAGGAAATTACTAGATGAAAGGAAGAACCTAGCAAGATGAAAAAATGAGATCGGTTATCATGAAGAACCTATTGATGACATATTCAAGCACACTAGATCTAGTTCTGGAAGCATCTCTGATGGATTTGAAAGCATAATCATTGATCTATCTGAAAAGAATCAATACTTAACTGATCAAGTGAAAGCACTACAAATCGGTCAAGAATCTCAGATGGTGAGAATGATAGAAACAATGAACAAAGAAAATCAAGCTGAGAAAGAAAGAAATCTAGCAATCGATGACCGAAGATAGATGAGTGAACAACTTCAGACTAAAGAAAGTGAGATACAAAGACTCACTGACTGACATTTCCAAGTAACTAATCAAGTGATGAATGTGAATCAAGAATTAAACTGAGTGAATGTAGAATTGTCAAGAAAACTAGAAGATGTTGCAAGACTCAGAGAAGACAATGAGAAGCTGAGAAATGAAGTGAAAAATCAACAGCAGCAAAATGAAATGAAGAAACTTGTTGAGGACAGTTCTAAGAAGATTGATGACTTATTAACTAATCAAAGAAAAATTGGGAGCAAAGCCGGTATAGGCTACACCGGTGAGGGAGAAACATCACAACAAGCTAAACAAGTCAACATCAGTCAAAATTAGAAACCTAAAGTGTTGACATGTTATCATTGTGGCAAACCTGGACATACATCTAATGTGTGCAGAAGCAAAGCACAAGGTAAACCTCCTGTCACTCCCAAGTTTAATGGATATTATTATTACTGTGGAAAGTTTGGACATCTTGCTTATGAGTGTAGAGCTAAGAAAAATGATCTTGCTAATAATACTACTATGGAGAAAATATGCTACACTTGTAACAAGCCTGGACACACTGCGCGAGACTGCAAGGCAAAAATGAAGCAAGTCTGGACACCTAAGGAGAAACCACAACACAGACCATATCAACTGAAGAGACAAGGTAACTGTTATGTTTGGGATTACAATACATGGACTAACTATGTTGTATGTGGAAGATATGGAGACATTGCAACAAACTATTATAGAAAGAGTCAGATTGGACAATCAAGAAACTGGACAAACTCTGGGATGGCTTGTATGCACTGCCATAAGGTTGGTCATTTAAGCAAGAACTATAAAGACCAAGCACCAGATGAGAACCATATATTTGAAAGTGGATATACTATTGATGATATCACAAAGTTAAGGAACACTATGTGGAAGAAGGCATCTAATGAGAATCCCACGTCAAGTAATGTTGTCGGTGAAACCTCGTCCACTAGATTGGGTGACATCGATACCTCCACTTAAAGTGAAATAGGTATGTATGGGACTGATATTTCAAAAGATCATATTTTACATACAGTTCCTTATGCATAATGTTTTTATATACCAAATCAGCATGAATAAAAATGCACTATGGTTTAGTTTTCATAAGCTAACAATGTTATACAGTCAGTAAAAGAGAGACCGAGAGTTGGTTACCCGTCGGTAATCACTATCTAAGGTTAACCGAGCATATGTATCAAGCGATGAAGAAAACCTATGTTAACCGAGTGGATGAAAGTTTTAGTAGTCACCAAGCTGATAGCTATGTCATACCAAAAGTTAGATGGAGCATTTATTACATAAAAGTTTAAGCGGGAACATCAAAAACCTATAAATACATGGGAACAGAGTTCATTTCTAAAATGCAATTTTGAAGAGCGGAGAATTTAAAGAGCAGAGTTTGAACTAAAAGATTTTTTGAAGGATTCAAGGTTACGCCAGATCGAACTAACATCACTCTTCATGATACTAAGTAAGTTTATTTGCGATCAAACACTTCCTATTCTATTGCTTGCCGAAACCCTAGAATCAATTTATGGCATCGACATCTTGTGCAAGAAAAACTCAAAGTGTTGAAGAGGAAGTTAACCTAATTGTTAGAGAAAATTTTGTTGAATCAAAGTTTAAACCACATCCCAAGGTTGTAGCACAAATAGATTCAATAGGCACATTTTTGAGCATATCAGAAAGGGTTTTATTGACAGAAGATGTAAGGTCTTATATTCACTGCAAAATCAGAGAAGTTGGGGACTTTGAAACAATTGCAGCTTATCAACCACTTTGTGGCCCCAATGGAAAAATGAAATCAGACTACCAGAAGATTGAGGAATCAGGTTTATCATATTTTACACACTTGCCACAATCATTCAAATTGGATTGGATCAAAATCATTCTGAGGAGATATCATGATGACAAGTTCTGGCTAGATAAACTGATTGAGGTCACCAAGAAAGTAATCGGTAGGGTTACTAGCCTCCCTACTACCGATAAAGCTAAGGCTTTCCAAAGTTCATCATGATCGGATGTTGAGAAGTACACTGGAGCACAATGGGACGGTTGGGCATTAAAGATTTCAACAATCAAGGACCCATCAGTAAAATTTGTAGCACATGTGATCAGGTATAAGCTATTTCAATCGAGTAGACTCAACAACATACCTTGCAGTGCAGTAGACATGGCACACAGAATTGTGGTGAAAGGTCACCAAATTGATCTTGCCGAGGTACTGTTACATCAACTCCAAGAGAATATGAAGACTATAAGGAAAAAGAAATCTAACACATATTGGTGAAATGATGAACAAGTTAGGAGACAAGCTGAATGTAGAGTTCAATGCTTACTTCACTGAATTTCAAACTAGAATGCAAAAGAGAAGCAGAATTCCAAGGGAATTAGTACAAAAATTTGAATATGACATATGTTTTGTGGTCGACACTGATTACACCATTATAAAAGTAGTTGAGCCTAGGATAAAATGGTTGGCACCGATGGGATATGAGATAAATCATGATTTCACACTGAAATCTATCAATGCACTGCTTGCAGTACCGAAGGATCCCATAGCCACTAGGTTCAGAGTATATGAAGAAGCTAAATCTAGGATATCTACTAATATTGAGATTAGTAAAATTCACAGAAAGGTAAAGAGAATGAAGAAGGATCTCACTACTAAATATGGAGATAAGTCAGAAACATCTGAAGGGATACTAGTTGAACAAGAAACTTAAGGTTAGCTATAGTTAGCTGAAAAACCATATGATAGTGAGGAGACCAAGTGAGACAAATAAGTAGATCCTACATAGGTTCCTCCACCTGAAATTCCTACAAAGATGCAGTCACCGATACAAGAAGGTATGAAGACACATTCATCAACTGCAACACCATCTATCAAGAAAGAAGAAGCAATAAAAGTAACAAAAAGAAGAGCAGCTACACTGACGAAGAAATACATAAAGAGAAAGAACAAGAAAGTAGCTGAGACATCGAAGAAAAAGAGGAAATACATAAGAAATAAGGAAGATCTAGAGGATACAGAAATAGAGGATGATATAAATCAATTCAAAGTGGTTAGTAGCAAGACCAAAACAATAGATGAAGTCATTGAGGACATAATTGAACATGGAGATCTCTCTAATCCTTTGCTAGATAGATTTGACAAAATGTCAAAAGAAGATCAAACTAAAATTGAAGAGGCTGTCATCCAAATGATGATAAAGTTTAAGAAAGTTCCAATGGAGTTTTCATGTGCATTGCTGAAGAAGTTGGATGATATAATTACTGAGAAATGGGCTGTTGCATTAGACACTGAGAAGAGAAAGAGAGAACGCTCTCTAGTTTGAGCAGCCACATACTTAATCTTTGGGCAAGTCGGTGAATACTTGACCAAGTACCAAGAAAATTTTATGATCAAGAATAGAGCCTTAATGATCATGGATGACAATGTAGCAGATATGGATGTCACTGCAGATTCTATATGGACATCAATTTTGAAAGTTGAAGAAAAAGATGAGCAACAAGCATTTTTAAACCTATCTAAGAAGAGACAAAATTCTAAGGGAAAAGGCATTTAAATTGATGAAGGACTAGAAAAGAAGTCAAAGAGTACCAGTATATCAATTATCGAGGAAATTAATATAACCGAGGACAAGGAAGAAATTAAAGTTTTATAGGATGCACCAGACAAAGTTGAGATTCAATTAGAAAAGAAAACCGATGATGATGTACTCATTCTAGACATCACACATGGTGATCCTGATGACCAAGATGATGAATATGTAAATATTGCACCAAACAAAGATGAATCATAAGACATTGCCAATCTATTTACATCACTACTGGGTGAACTACCTGTACTTGTCAAAGTAGCATAAATTCTTTCCCAAGTACAACCTGATGGCTCAGATCTTGAGCAAACCAAAGATATAACTAGAGATCAACACATAGAGAAACCTACAGAGACAAATGAGCCTACACATATAGAGGCAGCTTCCACCAAACCAAAGGAAATAGATGCACCAAAGGACACACAAGAACTGCAGGCAACTGAGGTGATTCCACTGAACACCACAACCGAGACTCCTACTACAAAAACTAAGACCACCACTACCAAGGAGTAGAAGAAGGAAGATCAAGTGCAAACAGGGAAGGACACTCCGAAAATTGGAGATAGGTCCATTGCTATCATTGAGAAGAAATCACCCCTAGCATAGAAGAAGGAGAAGAAAGGAAAAGGGCCAGTCACCCTAGATGAAGTGATCATTTTACTTAAGTGAGACCCGAGGACCCTAAGCCACAAGGAATTGAGTAAATATGGGGAGTTATGTTCAAGAAAGGCAGCAGAAGAAAAGCTAAAGCAAGAGCACAAAAGAAAAGAAGTACTAAATGATGTACGGGATATACTCCAATAGCTAGTACCTGAGATACACATTAATAAGGATACACCTATTATAGATCAACTTGCTACACTTGTAGAGAAGATCAATGCCCTGGACACCGATGCAGATAAAAGAATTAAAGAACGGGCCGAATCCAAAATACAACACAAATTAGTAGAGAAAATCAGCCAAGAAGTGGCAATAATTAAGGTCAAATTATCTGAGGTAATTACTGACACAAAATCCATCACCCAGATAATTTGTCAATACTTATTGAAGCTATGTACTCTAGACACCTTCACTGTTGAAGTCAGTGAAAAGATCAAAGGTTTAGAAGTAGAAATATAGTTGAGTACCAATGCAGTTATCATTGAGCCACATGCTTTCCTAAAGCATATTCACCGAGTTCAGGAACTCTGATGGCTGATAGTAAATTTAAAGAAACAAGAAGTGCACCTAACAGATCAGGTTATTGAGTTGCAGACCAAACTCATTCTGTACCTGAAGATTTTTGAAGCTCACATTGTCAAAGCTGAGCTATTAGTTGCAACACTAGAAATTTTGGTGTTAGAAAACATCTTTGACATGCATGCACAAGTCGGTCTTGAGCACCTTGCTCTCACCAACTTGAAAGAGGAATGGGAAAACCTCTTAGAGTCACTAAAGAAAACCCATCAGTCAATTTTTGATCAACTGTGAGTATACTACCTCAATTTTGTATTTGGCATTACTATCAAAAAGGGGGAAAATAGTGTATCAGACATTATTATGCCAAATATTATGTACATGGATGCTATGTATACTATATTACTGGGAGCATGCATCGAGGGGGAGTACTTAGTACTTAGAATTTTTTTTGATATGTATATGGTGGAGATATAAGGAGATATAAGTCACATCGACACTTTTGTCTTTATAATTCATAGTTTTGATACTAATGCCAAAGGGGGAGATTGTTATCTCTATTGAGCCTTCTAAGGTGTCATTAGTACCAAAGGTATATAAAGATATCAGTTGGTTGCTTACAATGAGCTAATCGGTAACATAAAGAAGAACAGATTAGTCGGTAAAGCATATACACTGAACAACAAATAGTTTACCGAGTACCAGTAGACTTCAACACCGACAGACAGTAAACACCGAGCATCATAGTATACACCGATTAGTTTACACAGTGTTTACCGAGGATCACATGAAATGACATAGTAATTAGGAATGACATATTCTTCTATGTAGACAATTACAACAGTTTGTAAAACATTTTACCAAGATTGAGGAACATTTAATGTAATGATATTCATTAAATACAATGTATATCTTTTGTAATAGATGATCTAGGTTATTATTTTACACCATAGATCTTAGGGTTATGATTATAGTGTGTAACCTAATTGTGTTAAAATGGCAAAAATAGAACACTATATATTTATGTATTCGCATCATTATTGAGGAGAGCTAATATATGAATCATGAAGAACTTGAAGCACTTTTCCTATCTTCAAGTCTATCAGTTTACAGAACAGAACTGAGCACAGTAGAATTCAGTTTGAGCAGAATTAGTAGAGGCTACTGAGAAGATTTAGAGTAGAGATTCATCACAAGTAAGGTGATAATTTTTATCAGAGCTTATAGATCTATAATAGACAATTGAGTGTCAAATAGCAGATAAATACCTATTGCTTTCTGACAATTGTAATAGAGTTTTGGATAAAATCTCTTAATAGAGTAGACTTAACAGTCTTATGTAAATCTCTTAACCAAGTGCACACTTTAGTAGTATTGCTAAAATCCTATAACTAGGTAGATCTAGCTGATCTAACATGTCACTCCTAACAGGGTGACATCACCAGAAGTGATCAAAACTTGTAGCCCTAACATGCAAACCTTTTCTATCTGCAGTAGTGAAGAATTTGTGGGTGTCATCCCACCGCAGTTTTTACCTTCTTACAAGGGTTTTTGCGTTACCAAAATACTTGTGTCATGTGATTGTGTTATGAATTTCATGTTTTTTACTTACTTATGTTAAGCGGATAAATGATTCATGCAATTATATTCAAGTTATATTGGTCGGTTATCACTGTTTACGGTTTTAGATCTGAAAGGTTTTACAAGTAAAGTTTTGAAGGCACTGATTCACCCCTCCCCTCTCAGTACCTATCTCTCCTAATTCCAACATAAAAGACTATGTCATATTAATTTTGATAACATAGTAAAGATAAGAAATGTAAAGGTAGTAAGAGATCTACCTAGCATAGTAAAGCCAGTTAATACTATATGCTAGGAATGTGTGATGGGGAAGCATGTGAGAAATTCATTCAGGAGTAAGCAAAATTCAATAGAGAACATGTTGGATCTAATTCATATAGACCTATGTGGTCCAACTCAAACAAGATCATACTATGGTGAAAGGTATTTCATTTTGTTTGTTGATGATTATACTAGGATGATGTGGGTTGTGTTCTTAAAAGATAAGTCAGAAGCTTTCGAGAAGTTCAAAATATTCAAAGCTAAGGTTGAGAATGAATCTAGACTAAAGATAAAATGTTTGAGATCAGATAAAGGAGGAGAATTTACCTCTGACAAATTTTATGAGTACTACGAAGAACATGGCATAAAGAGATAGTTAAGTGCACCTAGAACCCCTTAGCAGAATGGAATTGCAGAGAGAAGGAATAGGATCATCCTTGATATAGTGTGCACCATTATGATAGAAGGAAAAGTTGCACACACCTATTGGAGAGATGAGGTCAATAAAATAGTCTATACCATCAATAGAATTCAATTAAGGCCTGGGGCTGACAAAACACCTTATGAGCTATGGTTTGGTAATGTTCCCATAGTGAAATATTTAAGAATCTTTGGAAGCAAGTGCTACATCAAGAGGGATGAAGCAGTAGGCAAGTTTGATGCAAGAAGTGATGAAGGTATTTTTCTTGGTTACTCTACTAAAAGTAAAGCTTATAGATGTTTCAATTTAAGATTGAAAAAGATCATTGAAAGTTCTCATGTAAAGATTGATGAAAAGTTTATGATTCAAGAAAGATATCATGATCACTCTCCTATTATTGAAGAAGAACCTAGACCCTCTACTAGTGAGACAATTATTGAAGAAATGTTTGATAGTATTGATGTGTTATTTAATGACCCTGAGACAAGTGAAGAAAATACTCCTAAGGCTGATGAGTCAGGATCACCTAAAGTTCCAAAGTTTACATCAAGAAATCATTCCAAGGCAGAAATCATTGGAGATCAGAGTGGAAAAGTCTTAACAAGATCACAAGAAAAGAACTCAGCTAGCAATGAAGTGATATGTTTACTATCTTAGATTGAACCTTTAAGTGTTGAAGATGCATGTAATAATTCAGATTAGCATGATGCTATGAAAGAAGAACTTGATCAGATTGTTAAGAATGACACTTGGGAACTTTTTCCTAGACCTAGTTATAAAAATGTAATTAGAATGAAGTGGATATTCAAAAACAAGATGAATGAAGATGGTACAGTAGTAAGAAACAAAGCAAGATTAGTATGTAAAGGATATGCACAAAGAGAAGGCATTGATCATTCAGACACATTTGCACTTGTGAGAAGATTAGAAGCTATTAAGTTGTTTCTAGCTTATGCTATAGTTAAAAACTTCAAAGTTTATCAGATGGATGTCAAGTCAAGATTCTTGAATGGAGACTTACAAGAAGAAGTATACATTGACCAGCTTGAAGGATTCACCTTATCAGACATACCGGATATGGTGTGCAGATTGAAGAAGACACTCTATGGACTTAAGCAAGCCCCTAGAGCATGGTATGAGAGACTAGATGGATACTTAAAAAAGATTAGATTCAAGAAAGGAGCAACAGATTGTAATCTATTCATTAGAGAGACATCTGAAGGTTTACTACTTGTAGCTATATTTTTTGATGACATTATCTTTGGAGGTAATGACAAACTCAGTGCTGAATTTGCCAAAGAAATGTAGAATGAGTTTGAGATGAGTATGATTGGTCCTATCAAGTAATTTTTGGGACTAAATGTGCAACAGACAGAAAAAGGGATTTTCATTAATCAATCAAAGTATGTGAAAGAGATACTGAAGAAATTCAAGATGGATGATTGCAAGCCAGTAGGAACTCCTATGATCACTGGATGCAAGCTTACAAAAGAAGATGACTCACCAACAATAGATATAACATTGTATAAGTCTATGATTGGTAAACTCATATCTATTACTCAGACTAGACCTAATATTTCCAATGCAGTTGGCATAGTTGGAAGATTTGCAGCAGAGCCTAAACATAGTCACCTCATGGTAGTAAAGAGAATATTCAGATACTTGTAGGGAACTATAGATTATGGTCTATGATATCCTAATTCAGAAAATGTTGAGCTTCATGTGTACACTGATGCAGATTGGGCAGGATGTGTTGATCACAAAAAGAGTACTTCAGGTGGAGCAGTGTTTCTTGGTGATAGACTTGTCACCTGGACAAGAAAGAAGCAAAATTATATTTCTCAGTCAACAACAGAAGCGGAGTATGTTGTAACAACCTTGAATCATTCTATAATTTTTTGGATCAAACATATGATAAAGGATTTTGGAATTCAGATTGATTATCCTATTGTTATTCACAATGATAACACTAACACTATCAATATGTCAAAGAACCCTATGATGCATGCAAAGACAAAGCACATTGAGATCAAGTATCACTTCCTAAGAGAGAAACTGGTAGAGAAAGAAGTCAAGTTGGACTATGTGAGTAATAAAGAACTGTTGGTAGATATATTCACAAATCCCTTGCCTAAGGAAACTTTTGAGTATCTCAGGGAGAAGTTGGGAGTCATTCCCTTCCCTGTTTCTACTTAGAAGAAAGAAGGAAAGACATCAGTCCTCTAGGACTGGTGGAAGGTTGACTACTCTACCTTAGGAGTAGTACTAGTGCTTAGAATGAATGGCACCCTTTTCCATTGATGTCATAGGGGAATATATATAGAGTCATGAAAAATAGAAGCAAAAGAGGAGTAATACACTAAGGGGGAGCAACATTCAGTTATGATAGCAGTACAGTTGAGGAAATGGAGAATATTAGAAAATATTACAGTAGATGGAGGATTCATCTTTAGGGGAGTTTTGAAGAGGAAATAGAGAATGTTATAGAAGAAATGTTCATTTGGGTTGGTGGTGGTTTTTCATTCCACATGTTGCCATCAATGCCAAAGGGGGAGATTCTTGGAGATTTGCCAGCAGTCCAGTACTGACTGTATGTTTTTCATTGATGAAAACATATGGAAAGTAGCATGCCTGGAAGTCTTATGCAGTAAGATTTTAGTATATGTATCATGGACATGATATCAACATGATATCATGGGCATAGAGGTTAACTGTTAGTACATATAGTTATATAGCAGTTGGTGTCAGCAGTGTTCCTGAAAGAGTAACAGAAAGTGTACTATGTATGGTTGTTCATATAGTTATCATGGAGCCTTGCATGCTTGGATATATGTTGAAGACATGTTAGTGATGTTAATTTCATGGATGCATAGTTTGATGATGAACACAAGTGAAGTTATGCAGTCACTATTCACCAGTAGCAGTTTCCTGTGTTTGTTCAGAAGAGTCAACAAATATGTTATTGGTTCTTGAGTTGCACCTATCTTGAGGATATATGCCCTTGGAGTTAAGCTTGGAGAAGTGTTATTTATGTTTGGTTAAGAGTGCATGAGTTAATCTAGCTTACAAAGAAAGTTCCAGTTGTTTTGGTAGAGCCGACAGTGTGTAGCGTGCATCTACATTTATTTTATTAGATAGGTCCCATAATGAGTTGCGTGCATAATAGAGCTGATAGAATGTTTGTTGGAGTTTATTATGGTTTCTCTAATATGATTTCAAGGTGTTTCTAATAGGCTAACTTGACTATATCATTTGGAGGAAAGATATTTATAGGCAGTCATTTGTGATTGCTGAGGTGTAGTTCATGGTTGATTAAGTAGAGTAGAGCAGAGTGTGCGAAGTGATTAGCCATCAGAAGAAGGTCCATGTGACCAAGTAAAGTACTTGTGCTATTCATTGGAACTGATCTAGATAGCAGGTCAAAGCATGGTTCACAAGGATCTAGATATAGTGTGTATCTGTTATTCAGAAGGTTGTAGCCTTCGCTCATCTGAGCAGTGAGCTCTTGGATAGTTCGTCCTCTCCCCTAATAGGGATAATTTTAAAAGACTCCTAATAGGGTTCAACCCTTAACCAGGTCTACTGTACTTAATATATTGTAAAGCTACTCCTAATAGGGTAAATGATCTTCTAACAATGATCATTATACACTATTATAGAATATTAGTGGGTATCAAGTACCACCGAGGTTTTTACCTATTTGGGTTTCCCTGTAACCAAAATATTGGTGTTGTATTCATGTGTTCTTTCATTGTGTTTATGCTTTATGTTTAAGTATAGGATAAATAATTATATCTTGTAGATAACTGATTCACCCCTCCCCCCCCCTCTTAGTCATCTCTTCAAACTATTCCTAATAGATTTCCCTTCATATTATATTGTGTGTTCACCTTCATATTACATTTTGGTGAACCTACACTAGACAACTGTTTCTTTTATGGTGTTAGATCTTGCATGTATTAGGTTTCTTTTATGTGTTTGCATCTCATATAAAATAAAAATATAAAAACATTCATTTGTTCTTGCTTTGTGTTTTCTTAGTTTAGTTCATTTGCATTCAATTGGTATATGAGCTTTACTACTTCTAGTCCTACCTATAATGTTCCAGTTAGACAAAGTCGTAGACTTATGGGTGCCTTTGATCCTGAGTCTTCCTCTCATTTCCTTAGGATTCCAGATGATGATTTGATTCTTCATGATTCCAACCCTACTATGGAGCAAAAATCTTCTCACCAATCTCATGATGAGGATGATGCTTTAAGATTTCCTCCTGAAAAAGTCCAAAAACTTTCAACTAAACTTGATAAAATGGGTAATTGGCTTATCCAAGAAAACCATAATCAAGATTCTATTCAAGCTATAGAGGCCCTTAAGAAAGTTCTTCATGATAATGATCAAGGTGTTAATCTCCTTCATGGTATCACTCACCTTGTGCATTCAAATGTTAAACCTTTAGTTCAAGAAGCTCAAGATTTAGGATTGATTCCTCCTGCTACTAGTGTGGAACCTTCTTCCATTCCCTTACCTAGTATTCCTACTTAAACCCCTCCTTTGGTGACTACAATGGTTCCCTCTCTTACTATGAGCGTTCCTCCTGTATCCCTTCATACATCACAACCATCTTATCATAATGTTCCTTTTACTTATTCTAATCCTCTTCCAACTTTGGTTCCAAGTGTTCCTCCAGTTGTGTCTTCCATTCCTGCAGCTTCATACACTTTACCTTGTGTTTCTAATGTTTCTATGCTTCCTATTTCCTCTAATGATTCAACGATCATTAGTTTGGCTCAAATTGTGTCATCTTTACAACAAAAGCTTGTGTCCTTAACTCAAAACAAGTTTACCATTCCTACATATTACATGGGAAGTCCTTTATCCCTAGACATCATTCATTCTCATGTTCCTCAACAAGCCGATATGCCTCATCTTGAGAATTATAATGGTAAGGGAGGCCCTGTTACTCATGTTAAAACATTTCAAATCCTTTGTAGTGACTATGCTCATGATCATAGGATTTTAGCCAAGTTGTTTGCTAGAAATTTTTGTGACAAGGCCTTACAATGGTATTGTTCCTTGCCTCCTTATTCTATTGAATCTTTTCCAAAACTTGCCAATGCTTTTATTCAACAATTTCAAAATAACATTGGTCCACAAGTGTCCTTAACTAATTTGATGCATTGTAAACAAAACACTAAGGAAAAATTGACTGAATTCATTGGTAGATTTAAGCATTTGCATGCTCATATTTCTTATCCTATTCTTGATATGGATATTCAACGCATTCTTATTTTAAATTTACAAAAGGATATTAGAGATAAGATTCTGCTTACTGAATTTACCTCTTTTCAACAACTTTGTGCAACGCTTCATCATTATCAATTACAAGTGAGTCAATTTGAGAGCAACACTCCAATGACTACTATTCCAGTTGATAAGAGTGATGCTACTCCTAATCCAAACAAATTTAAAAAACCTAACAACTATGTCAAGATAAATAAACAAGAGAATATAGTTGTTGATCAAGTTTTCATTGGATCTCACAATGCAACTTCTGCATCCACTTCTTTTCATTTGTATCGTACGTTTAATCCTCTCTTTGAATCTTTATATTCTATTATGAATATGTTGTTAACTGCTAATATGATTACTTTACCTCCTATTCAACCTCTTTTACCTGCTACGATAGCATCCAAATATTTTGATCATAAAGCTTTTTGTCAATACCATCATCAAAATGGCCATGATACTGAGAAATGTTATTCTTTAAAACATAAGGCTCAAGACTTAATCAATTCTAATGCTTTATCTATTGATAATTTTGATGGTAGTGGGACCAAATCTATCTCTCCTCCTAATCAAAACCTTCAAATATATATGAATCTTTTACCTACACATGATACTAATACCATTTCTCAACCATCTTCTATGGATATTGTTTATGATTCAAAGATGGATGATCTTAATCACATCATTAACCATGTGGAGCATGTTGTTTTGTCTCAATCTATATCTCCACCTCAGCATCAATCTCAAACCTAACCTCAAGTCCCACCTCAACCTAAACCAAAACCGCAACCTAAAATAAAGTCTTAGCCAAAACCTTGAAAACAACCTAAGAATAAAAGACCTCGGGAACTCTTGATTACCTTTGATGATTTTGAGACTATTAAAGCTCCTGATGGTCCCCTTTACATTTATGCTATGATTTCTTAGATACCTACGCGTGGTTGTCTTGTTGATCCTACATCTTTAGTCAATGTTATTACTGAAGAAAATCTTTTTATGAAAAACTTGCAACTTGATTCTTATGATACATCTGATGTATGGATTCAAACTTCTAATGGTTTTCTTTATCCATAATTTGGTTCTATTGACTTGTTGGTTGAACTTTGTGGTAAAATTGTGAGCACTACCTTTGTTGTTGTTCCCACTTCTGATCAATTTCAAGTTAAGCTTGGTTTGCCTTGGTTGAATTCCATGCATTCTATTGCTTCTCCTATCCATAAGTGTGTTAAATTCATTCATAATGAAGAAGTGAAGATGATTAACCATAGTTTATATCAACCTTCTAGGCCCAAGGATTTTGTTACACTTGACTTCTTTTGGCCTTCAATACCTAATTCATGTCCTTCTCGACCTGATAATCTTTTTCTCTCATATCAAGCCTATAAGCATCACAAGATTCTTGAGTTAAGCATGCTACCGATGGATCTTAATCATGGTCTTTTGCCTACACCTTCCATACCTCCTTTATCTATGGCTTCTAGTTCTGTTAATCAAGCTCCTAGTGTTGCTTGTCAGTCTGCTGAGAATCCTGCTAATCCTCCTATAGAACCTATGAAGGATCCTGTAGTTGTTCCTCCTAGTTCTCAACATATTTCAAACAAGACAAAACATAATTTATCTGCTAATGAATGTCATAAGAAGCATCATGCTCAAGCTAAAGCCCGCAATTTTGTTATTCAAAGTTCTTTACCTTCTTTTAATCAATCTATGCATGATGTGTTAGAAGAAGTTACTATTAATAATGATGTTAAGATGCAAGATTACAATGATTCCATTCGTATCTTAGATCCTATTTTGATTAATTTGAATGAAGAAGATACTCTTGATGATACTAATGATGTTAATGATGAATATGAGACTATTGACATTGATATTGATTTACCTAATATGCTTTCATCATAATTGACACTTACACCTAGTATCGAACATTATGATTCTCAAGAGGATCCTTGTTTGGAACTGACTATCATTCCTACGGTGTTGGATATAGTCCCTCTTGTGAGTTACCCACCTTCACTAAATGATATAGAACAAGATGGGGAGAGTAGGTGATGTGCTTGATTGGCTGGTCCTTCATGGTAGCTTTTCGTGTTTTTGTCTATTGTACTGTGCTTCTCCTGTAATGTGTTTAGCTAAATGTTGTTAGATTCTTTTATACGACCCTTGTTACTTTGTTGGTGCAAGGTGATAAAGGAATCAAACCTATTGTACTATTCCTCTATATGTATCTTTACTCTTCTATATGTTGTTTCATGTTATGTTGTACTTGTGCTAGTGTTCGTAAATGTTTCCTTTTGTAATCTGCTTGGATTTGCGACTTGGTAGCACTGATTCTTTTTGGTCTCCATGTCATGGTCCGAAAAGATTCTTCTTTGTATCTCTTATGTGATCTTTCCTCCATTGTGATTGTAGTTCTACTTTATTTGGGGAATGATGTCAATTCATTTGCAATAATATCATATATATATTATCTTATGATCATACTAACCCCATGATAGGTAGATCCCTTCTGTGTTCTCTGTATGTTTATATGGTATTTCCCTTGATTTGTCTTCGTTTGGGGGTATCTCATAGTGGAAACATAATTAGTGGAGTTGTTTATGTTTCCATTAAAGCCATTGCTCCTGTTAAAGTGTTAACAAAGACTTTAATGTGGGGGCATACGCTCTACTCACCTATTGCACACACGCATTTTTAATATACATATATTTTTCAAAGCTCTTATCTTCCTTTATGGATTAGTGACTAATCCCCAAAGCATGGATTTTCATTTTATAGGATCTCTTGATCCATCTAGTTTCAAAATTTTTGATCCCTTAAGGTCGAAGGTGTCCTTAAGACTGGATCTCTTTTTTCTTTTGGTTTTACTCCCATGGAATAGAATATTCCTAGAGGTGAATCTTTGATGGGTTGACTAGTGAGTAGCCACATTCACTAGGTGGTTCAATTCTATCTTTCCAGTTGTGTTGTTTCCTTTTGTGGTTCATAGTTGGACATAGGTTCTCATTGGATGAGATAATCAATCTCTCTCTCTCTCTCTCTCTCTCTCTCTCTCTCCCTCTCTCTGTAGAGATGTCTCTCTTATTGTGATCTTGGAGTTGATGAAGACTTGAGTCCTTGGGGTCTTGAGGATTCTTTGTCCCTTTTATTTCAATAAGATTATCTTTTCATTATGATCTCCTTTACCAAGAGTTTGCATTGAGTCCATTCTCTTGCTAAAGTGAGGGCTAAATGTATCGTCGAAAAATGGAAGCACTTCCATTTAGGACAGGTTTAGCCCTTCGCATAGGTGGTTTGGGGTTAAGTCAAGTGCCTTGAGTGGTTCTTTCACTGGATCTATATTTTTCCCCCTATTCTGCTTCTCTCTCCACCTATTTCCAGCCTCTTTTTGGCACTCTATCTTGAGAAATTGAGATCTTCGACTTCAAGGTCAAGGATGACCTTCTAGGTCAAGGTCGACCTTAATTTTGACCTAGGTCAAGGATGACCTTCTGGGTCAAGGTCAACCTCAACTTTGACCTAGGTCAAGGATGATCTCAACTTTGATTTAGGTCAAAGTTGACCTCAACCTTGACCCTAGGTCCAAATTTCAGATTCTGGAGGTTTCAGGATGTTGGGCTTCGAAAAGTTTTATTTACCACTTTCGGGTCAGCTGTTTTGGATTTTGGAATGGTAAAATCTTAAATTGTATTTAATCTAGGTCCATTTATATGGGTTAAAGCTTAATTGGAATTTAATTCTCCTATGTCGGCCTCTCTAGAAGTTTGTGCCCTAAACTAGTATAAAAGGAAGCCTTCCTCTCTCATTTTCACATCTCATTTTTCATATCTGTGATCAAGCATCTTTTGCAATCATTTTTCATAATCTCTTGAGTGAAATCAAGTGATCAAGAAATCATCAAGTAAGAAAGAAGGAGAAGGAAATAATTCAAGCATTCATTCATCCTAAAGCATCCAAGAATTCAAGCATTCAAGATCCAATTCATCAAGGAGATCTATTGATAGCCATTGAAGGATTCAATCTCTTTGGAGCCCTCTTATTGAAGATTCATCCAACCACACTCATCCAAGCTTCTTCCTATTCCAAGATCCACTCAATATTGGTTTTGAATATCTAATGCAATTGATTTGAGATATCCTACATTCAATTCTACATTCATTTGGAGCATCCATACTTGTGGATTCAAGGATTCGAATCCTCCACAAGGATTTCAACATAAGCAAGGTGAATAGTTCCATTTACTTTGTTTATATATTGAAATTTTAATTACATTTCAAGGTTGATTCCAAACCATGGTTTGACTAAGGCAAACCCCTCATCCAACAAAAAAAACCCTTTTTCTTGTAGATCTAGGTGCGGGACAACGAATATCAATGGAGATCTAAGTACCCTTTTCAGCAAATTTTTGGGATCCGCAAATAGAATTTCCATCAGAATAGTGTAGGTCAAGGATGAACTTGTGGGGTAAGACTATAACTATACCCTAGGGAAATATCTTACCCCTTTTTTGGGTCAAGGATGATGTCACTCAGTAAAGAAAAAGGTTTATGGGTTTTCTCTATTTCTGCATTTCTAGCCCAGATCCAGTTGTAGAATTCCCTGAAATTGTACACAGACATCAGAAAACAACATTTTCTAGATCTGTCATACTTAAGGTTAGTGTTTGTTTTCAATTCAATTAAGATTTCAATATACAATTTCCATAACGGAATACTAGGTTATCCTCTTTCTTCATATTCTCCATTGATTGATTCATCTAAGTATTGACCATCCTCTTGTGGTTAATCAATTTGGATCTTCCTTTGGGAGTTTGAGGTTAAGAAGTATATCTTATATTCCCATCCTCATCATATTATCACACACAACATTTCATTTGTAATATAGCACAATTTGGTCATGTACATTTTGGGTGACTACGTTTTCATATTACACTCCCTTGTTAGCATTATGGGGAGGGGGTTCTACTATTGGTTTTACTACTTCCTTGGTTTGATAGTGTGAGCTATGTATTTAGTATTTGATTCTATGTACTAGGATAATGTTGTGGCTGGGGACCTATGCATTCCAATGAGATGGATCATTTACTATATGGGCACTCTTTTCTTTCCTTTTTTTTGAAGCACTCTTCTAGCTTTGATTGATCAGCTCTTCAAAATTTTGATGTTTTTATGCCATCTGTATCGTCGAGTTTAGGTGTTTTTCCTTTGTTTGCCTCTTGATTCAAGTAGTGTCATTTGAGGGCACTTGTGCAAATTGAAGTATTTTGTATCTTTGACTTTAGTTGTTTGCCTTTGTTTGCCTCCTGATTCGAGTAGTGTCATTTGAGGGCACTCATGTAGATTACAGTCTTCTCTACCTAGTCATATTTCATTAGAGGATCTTCAGATCAATAGTTACTTACTGATAGAGTTTGTAGGTTCTTGCTTCAGTGATGTTGTACATGTTCATCCTTGTTCCTATTTTATATGGAACATTCCTAGTTTTGGAGGCTTCTTCAATGCTTCAGACTAGTCTTCGTCTCTTTTTGGAGTAGAGTTTTTTCCATGTGGTTTTCTCTATTTCTCCTCTTTTACAGAGACTCTCTTTTGTACTTGGGTACCTGATCAGGCCTTTTGTTGTCGGGACCCATTTGCTTTCAGTAGTTCTTTCTTATTTTTTAGCTTCTCCCAAAGTTCATCTTAAGGGGGGGTGTTAGAGTAATAAGTTGTTTACTTATTAATTAAATCATATTGATTTAATTAATAAGTCACTTATTATATTTTTATGCTTAAGCTAAACTTTAGGCATATAAAATTAATTAATTTATTAATTATTATCATGCAACCTAAAATTGTTCACCCTTTTAGGGTTTCATATTTCCTTTTATAAGGATTGATCTCCTCTTGTTTTCAGAACTTCATAACAGATTATTCATTATTGAATTGAAACTTTTATTTTTGCACATCAAGATTTCTCCTCTCTCATGGATCCATGTGTTCAGGCCTCTCTAGCTTCTTGCTTTTGTCTCTTTCTGTGACAGGTGTTTCCATGCAAGTGTTCTTGGGAGTAGTGGGTTGTTTTCTTATCAACTCCAATATTATACACCAACACTGATAGTAAACCAAGTTGAAGGATTACTTTAAATAAAATTTCACACTAACACTAAACTAAATTGAACCCAAACCATAACCTAAATGAATCTTAAAATCAAAATGAAGCCTAACTCTGCCTATAGGGTAAGTTGAAATATTATTGTAAACCTCATTAGACGCTACCTCGAATATTAAGTCAAGTTAACACATAAATCTAGACCTGATTAAGCACTATATTTAATTGAACAAAAAACCTATAGAAAATTAAAGGAAAACCATAAACCTAACTTAAACCTAAACATGCAAACAAATCAAATCAAACCTTGACCAAAATTAAACCCAATTAAAATTAAATTCAATTGAAATGAAAATTAAATCAAAACATAAACCTAATTAAACCCCAATTAACACTAAATTAAATACTAACTTTGAATATAACTGAACAATAGCCCAAATTTAAAAAAAAGTTAGTCCAAATTGAGCCCTAACCCCAAACTTAATTAGACACTATGTAGTACCTCTCCAACTATACCTTGTATGGAGCTATTTTGGTAAGTGGATTCTCCATATTTTCTAGTAAGATTATTAGTTCTATTCCATGTTGGACCTATGATAATATAGACATGGATCAATGCCAAGGTTTGTGTGAATTATAATCTATTTAGTCATATGTATCTTCTCATTACAAATATTTCATTCCTCATCAATATCATAAATATATGTACATTTTTTTATTGAGGTAAAAATAGGTTTTGAAGGGGCCCCGAAACCCTGTACAAATATTAAACTTAAGATTGATAAATAAAAGCTCCCAAAACACATCTAAATAGCTAGAAGGACAATTCACCCCAAGAGACACCTACGAAGGGACACTTCCATAAAAAAAGAACAAGGCAACCCAAAGAACTAAATGCCCACACCGCTACACAAGATAAGCTATTGAAGAAACACAGTGGAAGGAAAGGAAACTAACTTCTCGTTCTTTCTTATGGGACCGAAGGTTCATATAGAAAGAAGGGGAGGACTTCTTTGGAAATTTTCCTTTTATTGTGATCCAACCCTCTTTAACTCTAGCAACCTCATCCTACCAGCACAACAAATCCAAATATGAAGAGCCAACACCCAATAGAGGAGATAATTCTGTCAGCGAAGCTGCCAACATAGGGTCGACAATAATCCCCTCCAAAGGCGGATCAAAACAACAAAAAAAAACCAAGAGTTCCAATAGAACCAGCACTTGCAGAATCACCATTAGGGAGCTTGGCACCATCCAAAGGAGCAGGATTAGAGAAAGTAGAAGAGCACAAAGGACTGGACCCCACTACAATAGTAGACTCAATAGGAATAGCTGGAGGAAGATCAGGGGCCAAACCTTCCACCATCTCATTAGACACCTGAGAACTTAAAGTAGGAGTAGACTCCAAACTAGGCTAAGAAGAGTTTTCCAAGACTGTGTAATGTTGGGTGGAGGCACCCTTCCACTAGGATGGAGCATATTTTTTTTCTTGAGATCCAAGCCACATTGGGAAGAGATGTGACCAGTCTTAAAGAATTTCTGACACCTAAAATGAATAATTCATAGTCAAGCTATTTGATCCAAGACACCAAGGAGGATTCAATTTTGATTTCAGCTAGGAGCCCCTTCGATGAATTAAGTTCAACCAAAATATGGGAAAAAGTGGAATGATTAAGATATTATAAGAATCATGATCCAACATAAAAAAATCCCCCAGGGCCTCACCCATTTCCTCAAGGATGGATTCTTGCCATAGATGAAGAGGGAGATTAGGGAGCCTAACCCAAATAGTGATCTTGCTAAAGATTTCAGAGGAAGGGGAGAAATGGGGTGCTAGGGCTTCATCATCAACATAAATTTATCCTCCTCCTAGCTAAAAATGTTTTCACACAGGATCTTACCTCTATCCTCAGCTTTATCAAAATTTTCTATGAAGAAACCCTTTTCCATAGGAAATATATGAACAAAATCAGATAATAAAGGTTCCCATCTTCTAGTCACCCATTCATGTAGTTGGGGAAGACTAGGCCCAAAATCCCCGAAAATGAAAAATTAGACCATCAAACTTAAAGATGTATGTGTTGTTCACCAAGTCCCCTTTAACATCTAAAGAAAGCTTAACAGAGATAGAAAAGAACACAAGAATCAAAGCAATGGAAGATACCATGCTAGTAGAAGCCCTTCCTTTAGAGACTACCTTGGAAAAAGATACCTTCTCTAGGGAACACTGCAGGCCAGAAGCCCTAGGTCCATCCGCAATAGAGGAATGAGCTTGATGAGAAGACAACTCTGCAGCCTTGCCAAATTCTACCGTGAGAATAGATGGAGAAGACTGGTCATGCTCAGACAGGGCTGCCAAACCAATCGACATACGAGTGAAACCATCATGCAAAGAGGAAGCCGACCCATTGTGTGCAGGAGAAAGGGAGGCCCGAACCACAGGGGAAGAAGAAAAAGTCTGGGAAAGCCCAGACGAGGCTTCCATGTTCAACTATGTATGTATCAATATAGGAAAATCAATATGTATCTATGCACATAGAAAGGTAGATATAATGTATACATGTTCACATGTTAACTTTATATGTATAAAATGAATATTTAAGGAATAATTATATTAGTGAAAATAAATTAAAGGAAAATTGATTAAGTCCAAGGGCATAACACTTACATATATATTCTGATAGAAAAACTCATGGTTTTCTAGTTACCATTTGGTTTTTTAATTTATCACTCCTCTTATTATTTATTGTTATTCCTATTTCTTAAGTGAAGGTTTGACATTAAACATTTTAGATACCATTATGATAATAAGTTTTCTTGATTTGTCTCATTATAGTAGTTCTCCTATAAATACTAAGGATTTTCTTGAGTATATTATAGCTATTGGTAACCAAACAATACATTGAATCACTTTTAAGTGCAAGTATATCTCATATAAATCTTTCTAATATGATACATTAAATTTGGTGGTTATTTCCTTGTAGCTATTTGATCTATTTACTATTTAGAAATATGTGTTGTCTTATAAGATACGATTTATGGTTTCATAATTAGCAAGTGTGTGTAGAGGATTTGGAACTCATCAGCAGCGTGCCAACCAAACTTTATGGTTTCAAAAAAATCAACACACTTGCTGACTATGAAGAATGATGGATCAATCGAAACTTGTTATTTTTTCTCAGATACCATTCATACTGTCTTGAGTGTATTTTCTATGAAATTTGGAATCAATATTCATATTTTTCCTTAGTCTTCACATAAATTGGTCTACAAAATCTCATTGCTTGTGCGAGGTGCATTTTAATATTATATTTATGGGAAGGTGAGGGATTTCTTAGATTTGTATGACACCTAAGTTTACATTTCACTTCATTGTAAGCATCCACTATAGTTTTATTGTTTTTGAAATCTTCTATTCTTATTCTATTTTATTTCTATTTTGATCCCAAGAATTCATTTGTCTTCAATCTCTCTTTAGTAAAAGGATCGTAAGAAAATGAATAAGTATTACATTTCATGCTCTTTTCTCTTAATTTCCACATGTGTATTTTCAAATCTACCAACATAGGATAGTTTAATTGGTTGTTTAGATTTGTAAAACTTGTTGACATTTTGTTTTGATTAAGTAAAAATAGGTTTTGAAAGGACTCAAAACTTTATACAAAAATCAAAGAAAGATAGGGCATTGAGAGACCAAAAAACCAACTGTGGTGCACCACCAAAAACACCAAAGGAACTAACCATAGTTCCCACCAAGTGGAACAAAAACTAGACCAGCTAACCATAATAAAGGACAATCAAGATTTACATTTTGGCCCATCCTTATGAGAATGTAAAGACATATCAAATGAAGGCTTGGAGAATTTGACTTTCTTTCCTTTAACTATTGTCCATCCATCCTCCACTTTCTCAGTAGCTTTCTGCCAATCCAAAGATAAAATAGAAGAGCCCACTAAAGGGAAAGCAACATCAACATCCATAGAGGGGACAATGATAAAACCAAAACCAATCCCCAAAACCCTCCCAGGAGAAACATGGGCATCAAAACCCTCAACTCTAGTAGACAAGACAACTGATCCAAAGACAACATCAATGATCTAATCTGAAACAACAACAACATCACCTAAAGGGATAACATTTATAGTCTGAACCAAGCCACATCAGAGACAACATCTATAGCATCAAAGGCAACATTAGTAGCACTAGCCAAAGAATGACTAGTCTGAGGAGGGCAAGTAGCCAAACCCCCATCCTTGGAAACTTTACGAATCGTATAATGGTGGGAGAAACCCCAACCACCAAGAAGGTGATTTCTTTGATTTAACCTTATCAGATAAACACCACACAACAATATGGCCAGTCTTGTGGCATTTCCTGAATTTGAATGGAATACCCCCATAATCTAGATTCTGGGTCCAAGAGCCCTTTGAAGAAGCCAACGTTATCTTCTCAGGGAGACCCTTAGAAACATCAACCTCCACAAGAATATGAGCATACATCATCCTAAAAACATCAGAGGAATCTAAATCTACCATCTGGAAATCCCCAATAGCCTCCCCCACAGATTCCAAAATAGAATCCAACCAAAGATGAAGGGGAAGATTCAACAATCTTACCCATAAGGGTATTTTATTAAAGGATTCAAAAAGAGGATCAAACCCTTGATACCAGGGTTTGGCCATTGGGGGGAAATGCTCCTCCCAAGAGAAAAAACTATCACACAAATTAGTATTCCTATCTTCAACATTTTCAAAATTTACAATAAAAAACCCCTTGCCACAAGGTAAATCTGAATTGTATCAGTTAAGATGGGCTCCCAATGTTTGGAAATCAAAGCATGCAAATCAGGAAGAGAGGGCCAAAAAACCCTAAAATGAAAGATGGAAGCAGTAGAAGAGAAATCCTCTGGAGTTTTGAAGATCTCATCAACAATATCAGTATCAAGATTAACCACGATGTGGTTACTTACAGAAATAGGTAGCACCAAAGGATTGGACCGGGAACCCCCTCTCCCAATAGAGGTAGGACCATAGATACCCCAGGGATAACTTTAAGGAACCCCCCCTCCTAAAAATTATAAAAATGTGGCGAATCACATGTGTTTTGGAGGGAAAAAATTTAATAGTGATGGCGAATTATGTGTCAAAATATGGATATTTGGTGGTGAATTTTTTAAGTGTATACCATTTTTATAAAAAAATGGTGACTATAATTTTTTTTTATAGGAAAATTATTAATATTGATGGCGAATTATGTTTTAAAATATGGATATTGGTTGGTGAATATTTTAATAACGGATACCATTTTTATAAAAATATGGTGAAACTATTTTCCAAATATTTGAATTAATTTATTTGTCATGGCAAGTTAATTTAGTTGGTATGGTGATTGAATAATTAGAAATTTGAAGAATGACACGTGTGATGATTCTGAAGAGAGTTTTCAATAAAGTTCTTATCTCACCACATTCCCTCCAAAATTTGATGTTGAAGTTGCATCAGGTCCCACTCCCATCACTATGATGTCACAGACTCACATGACACACGTCCATTGGATTTACAACATATCAATGGCCAAAGGTAAATTTCGGGCCTATTGTTTCTCTTCATAATATTTATGGAAAAATCTGGGCTGAATCATGACACATGGATCATACCACGTGACATACCACATGTCATGATTCCACCGAGAATTTTTCGTAAAGATTATGAAGACCAACAATAGGCCCGAAATTCACCTTTGGCCATTGATATGTTGTAATCGAATGAATGTGTGACACTGTGAGTCTATGACCTCATTTTTTGACACCAAAAAAGTAGAATTCTTTTGGGAATCTTCGGTAATATTAGATAGAAATATTCATTAATAGCGATGAGTAGATGAGTTAAAGTTAAGGCTTAATGGCGATGACATCAATTAAAGTAATGTGAATTAATGGTTTCTTAGATGGCGCCTTTCAATTTTCACTGACAGATATGTGTGACATCATATAGCTATTCATTACCTCAATAGAATAATGCCTTGAATGAAAATGTCATCTCATATAAGGACATTATTATCTGACCGTTCGATGATCTTACATCAATGGTAAAGCTTCCTTTCCTGCCGCCATTTTGCGGCTAACGTACTTTGCTTATTGTTTCTATGGAGTGGGCACAAGTTTCAAGTTTTTTTTATAATAAATAATTGTTATGTCCACCTGTGTGGTGCAATCCTTTCGGCCTTTGTTATTCCCAAGATAGAAAATGTCTTATCTTAAGTGTTGTTTCCATTTTCATCCACTGTTGCATTAAATATGAAAGATTTGGATATTTTTGGATAGTTGCCATTTATCTTATGATTTAATTAGATCTTTAGGGGAAATAATTTCAATCAGGAGTCAGGACTTATAAATAGATTGATCTATGCTCGTTAATTTATGATTGTGAAAGCATATTTGTGAAAATAGTCTGCGAGTGCTAGGTTCTCTTTGATTTTTGTCAGAAATTAGAATACTAATATCAGTTTGATTTTCAATGGACACTCCAATTCATTCGAGATGCACTACCTTGGAGCATCAGAAGGCCTTTTTGGGCCTGGTCATAGACCCAATCTTGGTGTCTGTTGCTACGGAGTTGGGAGCCTTCACCAAGGAGGCTATAAGGATGGTGCTCGGACGTGAATTTTTGGAGAGTGAAAATAGGTATAGAGTGAACACTGACATTTCATCTTGGTTCTTGGCATCTCTATTGGACCTGGGGGGGAAAAGGTGGATATTATCATGCTTTTGAGGAAAGTTTTCAAAGAAGAGTACCTCAGTGATGATGTGCATGTTGTCATATTTTTAGAAATTGGGGTTGGAATTCCTTGGAAAAATGATTTGCCTAAGATTCTACAACCATGAGTAAATGTTCCCAGGAAACCATTTCTACTGAACCTTGATGCTGAGAAACTCATGCATCATCGGAAGTGGGCACAGATTGGGAAGGATTTCCTCCAGAAGTGGTACCTACTGGAGGAGCTCGGGGACTATCGGTGGCTAGAAGAATTCCTCAACATTATCCTCTCTTCGAACTTCCACACAAAAGGAAGGGAGCCTCAGCCGAATAGTCTGTGATTCTATGTAGTCTCCCTATGGTGGTAGTAGCTTACCAGGGTTTTTGATATTATATAAATTGTAATCACGTATGTTAAAAAATATAATATGAAAATATTTTAAGAAATTTGAAGTGCTACTGCTTTTGTTTTTTGTTTAGATTATAAGAATTGTTAATAGATATGGTCTATGGAAATATTTGAATTGTAATGAAATTTTGCCTTGTATAATATAAAAAATTTGCATTGCACTTTTGTTTCATGTAATATTTTAATGTTTCCAAACTTTATCATTTAATGGTTGGTGACTGGTTCAAATTTCATGGATAAGCTATTCTAAGTGAATATAGTTAATGATTAATATTCATTAGTTTGTATTAAATTATTAATATTTTAAAATCATGACAATCATTGGATTATAAGAGATGAACGATTGAAGTTGTATTTCAGAAGTACTATGGGTTTCAAATAGCTTTTCTGAAAACTCACTCTGAAAACGTGACACGTTGACATGTAATTCATTGAAAAGATTACATGGTATGTTTTAAGAAGATTATGTTACATGTAGTATGTTTTAGAAAGATTACGTGACATGTAGTATGTTTTAGAAAGATTATGTTACCATTATAGTATAATTATATACCATTACATTTAACGAAAGGTTTTTAACATTTCCTTTTTAAAAAACTATCGACTCATAGCAGCAGAGATAAAAAGAACTGTCGAACCGTCGCCAAAGATTTTGAGACTATAATTTGTGAGAGCCTTGGCCATTCTAACTTCTATCTATCCATATTTCAAAGTTTAATTTCAGGTAACATATCTAGCATGTACAATTTAGTTTAACTTGATTTTGAAATTTTAATTCTTGCATGCACAATTGGGGTTTTCTTAAATTTGGGTTTTCTTAATTAGTTAGTTATTATTTGTGATTTTGTTAGTAAATATCTATGAATCTATGTTTTTACATTCTTATGGAGAACAATGGGGAAAGAAAAAACTCAAGGCCAAAGGCAAGTAGATGGGAGAACTTTAAGAGACTGCAGAAAACTAGTAGAAATCCCTGGTTTCACAGATGAGTATCACGATGTTTATGATCCTGTTAGTGACAGTGAAAGGAGAGTTATAGCAATTAAACATTCATTGTGCAGTAAGGCAACTGGGACAAAGAGGCCTGATTTTATAAAATTTAACTCAATGATAGGTGCAAAAACCAATAAATTTGCTTTGTGGGATGTTGGTTTGGGTCACATGCTGTTACCCGAAGTTTTCCCTTGCCCAAAAATTGTCTTGATTTGTGCAAAAAATTATGATGAAGAAAGAAAAATAATTGTGAATAAAAAAATCTGGAAGAAATTTTATCAATAACCTAGGAAGAATTTCTCAGTTTTCTAGACCTAGGGTTTGACCGACAAAACTGTAATGTCCATATTGACCTGGGATTGCTAGCAGAGCAATATGAGGTAGTCCCACCAAACACAAAAGATTCATTTATAAGGGGTCTAATAGTTGCAGAGGCAAAGGCTTCATTGGGTGAGAACCATAAGCCTCCTTATGATTTTAAAATTTTTGTGCCATGGGTTCAGGATACTATATCCTTGCTAGCATTTTTCTTGGGACTAGAAAACAATAGGGAAGTGGGTGCCAACATTCTTCATTTCATTTGGGATATCCATTGTGTCAATGAACCAGTAAGATATAATTTTATTGGACACGTGGTTCAATCGATGCAAGAACAATTATAATTGATTAAAAGAGGCAACTCTAAGACATTTAGGTTCACAACCTACTTGTGCTATCTTCTACTAGCCAAGCATGCTGCAATATTAATGAGAAATGAAAACAAGCTTGAAATTCAGAGGGTGATAGGTACTCCAAGATATAACTGGACACCTCAGATGAGAATGTATGATAAAAGAAGGAATTACAGTAATTTTGTAGACTTCTTTTTGGCACCATTGTACAAAAAAATAACAAGAACTCCAATGCCCAGATTGTCTGCTTCATGTAGGGATTGCATCCAACTTGGAAGCACAATTCAATTGGCTGACTGGTACTTAATGGAAGAATACACTGTGCTAAGGTTTTATAGATCAGAACTGTAACCCTACAAACTTCCAATGCATGTGACAGATAGGGTGTTTGTAGTAGAATATGTAGTACAAATAGAGAGCATAAATAGACTCTTCGCTGGCCAATTGAAGAAGAGCATATTCCTTTCCTTACCTTTCTCAATTGGAGGGTTAACATTTGAGAGAAAGGCATTCAAAGTGGCAAATTTTTTTAAAGATATTTTTCAATTTGATTTAGAGTGGTACTGGAAGTATGATCCACTCAACATCATTCAAACAATGCTTGTTGCTAATAAGAACTTTGCAAACTTATTTCAACATGAAATTAAACCATTGTTGAAGAAGTTAAAAAACAAGGATAGCTGGGATGACGTTACAAAAGAGATGGAGAAATTTTTCGGTGAGGAAAACATTTCAGTTCAATAGTTGTCATCATAAATTATGACAATAATAAACTAGGGAATTGTACAACCTAGGATGCCCTACAATTTCTATGAAAAAGTTGCTCATCCATCAAACATAAAAATACCAAAGAGAATAGCAGAAGCTTGTAAGGATAGAAAATGGACTAGAATGAAAATGGATGATTTTTGGAGTATGAGAAAGGATCTTGGTGAACCAAAGACCAGTGAAGATCTGGATGAAATAGATGAGGATATAGAGTTTAGCAAATTGTGGAATTTGGAGCATCCTAACATGGCATATGACAATGAGGATGATAATGCAAAAAATAAGGATGATAATCCACCAATTGCATTTACTCTAGGGACTGGGAGTCAGAGTGGAACCAGTGAGGACCGAAAAAATGTATATAGAAAAGGGGCAATCATTGTGGAAAAAATGGGTTATAAAGGTGGTGGTTTGGGTCCCACAAGAGAAGGCATTTGGAATACAATTGACACAGATAAAACTACTTATGATTATGGTGCAAGCCTTGGGACTGGTATAGCTACTGGGTTTGGTAGTGGCACTGGTGCCAGTGGGAATGGGAAACTTATACAAAAAGTTCCCTCTCTAAAGATGCCACTAGAATCTACACAGAATCCCATGGAAGAAGATAGTGTCAAGAAGCAAAAGCTTTCCATTTCTAGAACAATGACAACAATGACATTCAATCCTAAAGAACTATTTGTAGTTTCAGGTTTAGCAAAACCCTCTACAAGTTTAAATCCTCAAAGAGCATTAGTTAGATCAATAGGCATTGCAAGCTCTACCTCTAGTTAACCTTTCAAACATTCAAATCCTTCTGTAACACCAGATTTTCATTTCAAAGATTTCTATAATAAATTTGCAAAAACAAGAACCAAGAATAAGGAAATAAAGAAGACATTGTAGACTCATACCCTTAATGCAGCTATAGAGGAACAACTTGCATCCAACAGGGTTTTACCAACATATGACCCAAAAAGAGACATAATGGAGTTCATGGTTGTTATTCCACCAAATTAAGATGGAAACCCACCGGAGAGTCAGATAGATCCATTTGAATTTCAAGTTAGCACTCTCCAAATGGATTTTTCCAAAGTTAAAAATGTGGAAAAAATCAATGTGTCAAAGTCTACAAACCAAGTGGTCTATAGTGCACTGCTAAAGCTAGAAAGAGAGAAAAGAAAGCTTGAGAAAAATATAGAAAAGTTACAGGCAGACATTGGCAATGAAAAAGCAAAGAGGAAAGCTTTAGAGAATAGTTTGAAAAAATTACAGAAAAAGATTAAAAAATCAACCTCTACATCAGCAGATACAGAGAAGGAACATGCAGAGGCAGTAGTGAAGGAATAGGAGTAGGAAGAGTAGGAGCTGAAGGCACTGAGGGGAAAATTGGTAGAAATTACTAAAAAACTAGAGGAAGAAAGAGTCAGTTCAGAAAAGTTATTTAAAAAAATGGAGAGTAATGCTGCCTCCAACCGGGAATCACAAAAGCAATTGGACTCTCAGGTGGATAAAGCCAATCATTGGGAACACAAAGCAGTGGAAGAGAAAAAGAATTGTGAAAAAATGGCAAAAGAACTAAAGAAGGCCAATAATACAATTCAAACTTTAACAAATACTAATAATAATTTAGTGAAGATTGCAAAAGAACACATTTGGGGCCAAATATTGGTGATGTCTAATAGCTTGTATGAGTGGTTTGAAATGCTTCAAAGTATGATAGTATGTTATTTGAAGCTCCATAAGAACATTGAACAAAACATGGATGTTGTCAAGAAAGAAAAGAAAGCAAAATATATTATGCAACAACTCTACAGTAAGAGTGATAGTTATCTATCAAACAAGGGAATTAGCAACCGCCTTGATGCCTCATTAAAGGTATCAAGTATCATTTGAAAATGTGTGAAGCTACGGGAAGCACAAGAATTGGATGACAAAGCTAAGTAGAAGATCACAAAGATGGAACAAAGGAAAGTGAATATGGAAAGTCATGGTTTGCCTAAGGGATTTGATGCAAATAACTTCATTGGAAGAGAAAATTACAAAATAAGGTTGCAGGAAAAAATAAATACTGATTTACGCTTTCTTCCTATAGACATATCTCCTGATACATTCCTGGATTTCATCAAACCAGTAAGAACTTTGAATGGAGTTTTAGAAGCAACAATGTTGTCAAGTCACACTTCCAAATATGAATTGCTAATGAAGTTGCAGGAGTGTGACTATACTATGAACCAAATTGTTCTGCCATCAGAGGATGTTTGGACGGGCTGACAAAGTTTTCTCTGAATTTTGAACTACTGTAAATTGTAATATATTGCAAATGAATACAAAACAAATTGTGCTCTATCTAATTTTCATGTTTTCCAATTCAATGTATGTTGAGTTACTCTATTTTATTCAGTTATTCTTAGTTGATTTACTCTGTTATATGCTATTGGAATACAAAATTTGATTCAGGAATTTCAAATTCAAGAATCAAATATGAATGATCATTGATGATATGATATAAAACACACTCTACAGTAATAATACTCTTTGTTCTCAAATTTTAATGATGAAACATAAATTATAATACATTCTTACTTTTCTAAAATGAACATTGAATGATATGATATAGTAGTTAATAAGTTCAAAAAATACCTATTGATTGCTACTGCTAATTTAGAAGAAATTTCCTAAATTTGCCAATTCATCTTTGCATTGTCATCATCATCCAATTCTGGTATTCCAATTCCTTCATTGTTCTCTTCATTTTCATTTGTGTCTTCTTCACTCTGACCTCCGCTTCTATGACTCCCATCGTAGCCTATACTTGTCCCACTCGGAGTCGCTATCAGAGATTGGTTAATGGTGTTGCCCAACCCTCTTCTTTTGCATCTTTTCTTCTAGATTTCCATTGCTTTTTGATAAGGAAAAGTATTGACATCATACCTAGATGTGTAGACAAGCATGTTTCCAAATTCTTGTCTAGTTTGTTTCTTAGCTTTGATTTTAGGAAGCCCAAAGCACTGAAAAATCTCTCATCCTCCACTGAACCCAATATCATGGTTTGACATAGATCAACAAGCTTGAAGAACTCTAAAATTTCTTCATGCAACATAGTGCTCAGTTTTAGTTCTGTCCAAAGCTTTGTTGCCGAGCCCTCTTCATGTGGGTTATGCATTAATTGATATTGATGGTTCATAGTCTTTGCAAAAGTGCCCGATTGATGTCTAAGAAGACCCTCATCTAAAATTCCATTGATAGTCACTCCATTGAATTCTACAGATTTGCAAAATTCCTTTATCAAAGTCATCAACCTATTATGATAATCTTCCTTAGAGTTTAAGGACCAATATTAAGGAAACACAATTGCCATGGCCTCAAGCAGTTGTTCATATGGGAATCAAGATCTTATTTTAGAGGAAACTTTAAAGGATATGTCCCTTGCATTACTTGCTATAGACTCAACAATCTTGGTAAACTCTTCCCTTGTAACTCTTGTAGCTCACTTCTTTGAGGAATTGTAGTACATTGGTATATGAAATCCCCTTACACAAACACACAAATCCCCATTTTCAATGATCTTTAAATAATTACCAGGATTGTCCAAATATGTTAGTTTCCACCAGTGATTAAATATTTCATTGAATAAATTAAGGTCATTTTGATAGAGACTATCGAGGGCTTGGCATGCCATTTTACGCAAGTAAGCATATTCTGCAATATACATGGCTCTTTGCTGGGCATTTTTCATAATGACTGCCATTTCTTCTAGCATGTGAAGAAGAGATGCTAAATTCAAAAGTGTCTATATTGCTTAACCTCCGAAGTAGGTCACCACATCTTTGATTTTATGCATTGTCTCAATTTTCGTACATCAGTCCAATCAAAGATTGATATTCAGAAAAAAAATCGATGCGCTGGTCCATCCAAAGAGATTCGTTTGGTATCAACATCTTTAAGAAGCTTGTTTCTATTGGTAATTCCATCAACAAAGTGCTGAAATTCCCTAAAACATTTGGGACTTTGACAAAAATATGAGTACAACTCTCTTACTAAATCTTCAACCTTGTTTACTAAAGGAAACTTCTTCACAACTCTAAAAGAAAGATTCATCCTGTGGGCCATACAGTGAATACCAACAACATATGGTGAACAAGAAGCTTGTATCTTTGTGCAAAGACCATTCCTTTGACCTTGCATTACTGAAGCTCCATCTGCTCCAACACAGATCAACTTCTTCACTATTTTCAATTCATCCATACCTCCATATTCAATTAAATGGCTCTTTTCTAATTGAAATAAAGTTTCCAATGTCGCATTATCCCTCAATTTTGCAATAGTTAGTAGATGTGGCTGGCAGACATTATTCTATATAGTATAAACATGCATGCATACCCATGACGTATTATCTATTGCCATAACTTCATCTAAGGACAATGCAATAAAGGTTGACTCTTTTATTTTTCTCTATACATCCTTTATTTCAACCTGGGCAATACAACTTGCCAATTTCCATCCACTATTTATTGACCAATGAGTGACAAGATAATTAGGAACTTTTAGAAAGTGTAACAAACCACTCATTTCTAGATAGTCTATCATTGGACACCCTCTGCTCAAAATATGAAAAATATTACTTAATTGAACAACTTTTCTGTGTTCTTCTACTTCACTTGCTTTTGCAAAAATAGCATTAATAGAACCTTGAACTTCACCAGGCTTAGTCTTAAATTTCTAAAACAAATAATATTCCTCAACATTCCTTTTATGTTGACATTTCTCCTTTGTTTTATATGTTACCACTTTTATTTCCTTTCCATCTATAGTTGAGGTTTTGTAAACCTTACCAACATGTTTCTCTATGGTGTCTAGTTTAGGCTGCAACTGTTTTTCCTTTTTATACTTCCAACTACAAATCATACATCTGCATTATACTGGAGGCTCACCTACAATTGGATTTTCCATGGGTTCAATGAATGGATACTTGTCCACCCAATCAAATTTAAATCTCCTCAACATCTCCCATTGATGATCAGTTTTTTCTTTTGATTTTCCTCTCCCTTTAGTGTTATTGTTAATTGAAGCATCATCATCACTAAAGTCTATCGATTCATCCTGGTACTGGTTATTTACTTGAAATTATTCTTCAAGGTCATCTTCATCAGAGATATAAGGTTCCACAAATTGGTCACCAGATTTATTAGGCTCCCCAATTTGTTGATTAGACTCCTATGTAGGTTGAGATTGTACAAGTTCCTCTGATGATGTACCTTCCTCACTTTGACCAACACTATTGCATCTGCCCCCGCCAAAGAATGAAGATATATTTCTACATTTCATTGGCCACTCTTGGACATCTCCACCTTCAATAGTCCTCTTCTTGTTTAACTTTGACTGTGATATCTCCAACAAATTAAGGCTGTAATAAAATTTTACTTGAATAAGATACTACAGACTCGTAGCCATTCCAGTTCACTACTGATTGCAATTGTGAGCTCAGAATCAATAGAATTTTTGTACTACTAAATATCTTGAGGTCTTCTTCTATCCAACATGTCTCAATAATGAAACTCATATCTCTTAAATAGACAACTACAAGTAAACCATTTTCATATCAGACAGTTAAGTGCACCTAGAACCCCTCAGCAGAATGGAATTACAGAGAGAAGGAATACAATCATTCTTGATATAGCGCACACCATTATGATAGAAGGAAAAGTTGCACACACCTATTAGAGAGATGTGGTCAATACAACAGTCTATACCATCAATAAAATTCAATTAAGGCCTGGTGCTGGCAAAACACCTTATGAGCTATGGTTTGGTAATGTTCCCACAGTAAAATACTTCAGAATCATTGGAAGCAAGTGCTACATCAAGAGGGATGAAGTAGTATGCAAGTTTGATGCAAGAAGTGATGAAGGTATTTTTCTTGGTTACTCTACTAAAATTAAAGCTTACAGATGTTTCAATTTAAGATTGAAAAAGATCATTGAAAGTGCTCATGTAAAGATTGATGAAAGTTTATGATTCAAGAAAGATATCATGATTACTCACCCATGATTGAAGAACCTAGACCCTCTACTAGTGAGATAGTTATTGAAGAAATGTTTGATAGCATTGATGTGTTATTCAATGACCCTAAGAGAAGTAAAGAAAATACTCCTAAGGCTGATAAATCAGCATCACCTAATCTCCAAAGTTTACATCAAGAAATCATTCCAAGGTAGACATCATTGGAGATCAGGGTGGCAAAGTCTTAACAAGATCACAAGCAAAGAACTCAGCTAGCAATGAAGCGGTATGTTTACTATCTCAGATTGAACCTTTAAGTGTTGAGGATGCATGTAATAATTTAGATTGGCATGATACTATGAAAGAAGAAATTGATCAAATTTTTAAGAATGACACTTGGGAACTGGTCCCAAGACCCAGTGATAAAAATGTGATTGGAACAAAGTGGATATTCATAAACAAGATGAATGAAGATGGTACAGTAATAAGAAACAAAGAAAGATTAGTATATAAAGGATATGTGCAAAGAGAAGGCATGGATTATTCAGACACATTTGCACCTGTGAGTAGATTAGAAACTATTAAGTTGTGTTTAGCTTATGCTATAGTTAAAAACTTCAAAGTTTATCAGATGGATGTCAAGTCAGCATTCTTGAATGGAGACTTGAAAGAAGAAGTATACATTGAGCAACCAAAAGGATTCAATTTATCAGACAGACTTGATATGGTATGCAAATTGAAGAAAGCCCTCTATGGACTTAAGCAAGCCCCTAGAGAATGGTATGAGAGACTAGATGGATACTTAACAAAGATTGGATTCAAGAAAGGAGAAGTGGATTGTAATTTATTCATTAGAGAGACATCTGAAGGTTTACTACTTGTAGCTATATTTTTTGATGACATTATCTTTGGAGGTAATGAAAAACTCAGTGCTAAATTTTCTAAAGAAATGTAGAATGAGTTTGAGATGAGTATGATTGGTCCTATCAAGTACTTTTTGGGACTAAATGTATAGCAAACAGAAAAAGGGATTTTCATTAATCAATCAAAGTATGCGAAAGAGATACTGAAGAAATTCAAGATGGATGATTGCAAGCTAGTAGGAACTCCTATGATCACTGGATGCAAGCTTACAAAAGAAGATGACTCACCAGCAGTAGATATAACATTGTATAAGTCTATGATTGGTAAACTCATATCTATTACTTAGACTAGACCTGATATTTCCAATGCAGTTGGCATAGTTGGAAGAATTGCAGTAGAGCCTAAACAAAGTCACCTCATGGAAGTAAAGAGAATATTTAGATACTTGCATGGCACTATAGATTATGTTCTATGGTATCCTAATTTAGAAAATGTTGAGCTTCATGTGTACACTGATGCAAATTGGGCAGGATGTGTTGATGACAGAAAGAGTACTTCAGGTGGAGTAGTGTTTCTTGGTGATAGACTTGTCACTTGGACAAGCAAGAAACAAAATTGTATTTCTCAATCAACAATAAAAGTAGAGTATGTTGCAGCAGCCTTGAATTGTTCTACAATTGTTTGGATCAAACAGTTGATAAAGGATTTTGGAATTAAGATTGATTATCCTATTGTTATTCATTGTGATAACACTAGCACTATCAATATGTCAAAGAACCCTATGATACATGCAAAGACAAAGCACATTGAGATCATGTATCACTTCCTAAGAGAGAAAGTGGCAAAGAAAGAAGTCAAGTTGGACTATGTGAGTACTAAAGAACAGTTGGAAGATATATTCACAAATTCCTTGCCTAAGGATACTTTTGAGTATCTTAGGGAGAAGTTGGGAGTCATTCCCTTCCCTGGTTCTACTTAGAAGAAAGAAGGAAAGGCATCAGTCCTTCGGGACTGGTGGAAGCTTGACTACTCTACCTCAGGAGTAGTACCAATGCTTAAATTGAATGGTGCCCTTTTCCATTGATGTCAAAGGGGGAGTATATACAGAGTTATGACAAACATAAGTAAAAAGAGGAGTAATATACTAAGGGGGAGCAACATTCAGTTATGACAGCAGCATAGTTGAGGAAATGGAGAGTACTACAGCAGATGGAGGATTCATCTTTGGGGGAGTTTTGAAGAGGAAAAAAAGAATGTTATAAAGGAATGTTCATTTGGGTTGGTGGTGGTTTTTCATTCCACATGTTGCCATCAATGCCAAAGGGGGAAATTGTTGGAGATTTGCTAGCAGGCTAGTACTGACTGTATGTTTTTCATTCATGACAACATATGGAAAGTAGCATGCATGGAAGTCTTATATAGTAAGATTTCAGTATATGTAGCATGGATATGATATCAGCATGATTTCATGGGGATAGAGGTTAACTGTTAGTACAGACAGTTATATAGCAGTTGGTGTCAGCAGTGTTCTTGACAGAGTAATAGGTAGTGTTCTGTGTATGGTTGTTCATACATTTATCATGGAGCCTTGCACACTTGGATATATGTTGAAGACATGTTAGTGATGTTTTAGTTATGGACACATGGTTTGATGATGAACGCAAGTGAAGTTATGCAGCTGCTATTTGCCAGTAGCAGTTTCATATGTTTGTTCAGAAGAGCCAACAGAGATTTTATTCGTTCTTGAGTTGTGCCTATCTTGAGGGTATGAGCCCTTGGAGTTAAGCTTGGAGAAGTGTTATTGATGTTTAGTTAAGAGTGCATGAGTTAATTCAGCTTACAGAGAAATTTCTAGTTGTTTTGGTAGAGCTGACAGTGTGTAGCATGCGTTTACAATTATTTTATTAGATAGGTCCTAGAATGAGTTGTGTGCATAATAGAGTGGATAGAATGTTTGTTGGAGTTTATTATGGTTTCTCTAATATGATTTCAAGGTGGTTCTAACAAGCTGAATTGATTATATCATTTGGAGGAAATATATTTATAGGCAGTCATTTGTGATTGCTGAAGTGTTGTTCATGGTTGATTAAGCAGAGCAAAGCAAAGTATGTGAAGTGTTGAGCCATCAGAAGAAGGTCTATGTAACCAAGTAAAGTACTTGTGCTATTCATTGGAACTAATCTAGATAGCAGGTCAAAGTGTAGTTGACTAAGATCTAGATATAGTGTGTATCTATTATTCAAAAGGTTGTAGCCTTTTCCCATTTGAGCAGTGAGCTCTCGGACAGTGTGTCCTCTCCCCTAACTGGGACAATTGTAAAAGATTCCTAATAGGATCCAACCCTTGACCAGGTCTACTATAATTAATATATTGTAAAGATACTCCTAACAGGGTAAAGGATCTTCTAGCAAGGATCATTATACACTAGTACATAATATTAGTGGGTATCAAGTCCCACTGGGGTTTTTACCTATTTGGGTTTCCCCGTAACCAAAATATTGGTGTTGTGTTCATGTGTTCTTTCTTTGTGTTTATGCTTTATGTTTGAGTATATGTAATTGGATAAAGAATTGAATCTTATAGATAATTGATTCACCCCCCCCCCTCTTAGTTATCTCTTGGGACTATTCCTAACAAATGGGCCTTTGGCAAATGGTGATCCTCGATAAATAAACCCAATTTAATCTATGGTGAATAAGAGTAAAATATAATAGAAATATGGGTGAAGAACCTGACTATAGTACTGAAATTACATAAAAATAGTGGCGAACAATCTGACCACTAAATGTGTCTTTTATAAATTCTAGGCGAACCGGTCAACCAGTACATGGGTATGTGTAGGATCATGGTATGCCAAAAAGTGGCAGTGTGAGAAAAACTTATTTTCACTCGTCCAAAACCGCACAAGTAGATTTGTTGACTTTTTAGTAGGCCTGGGTGTCAGTACACCTGGCCAAACCAAAATCCAAACTTGAAGGCATAATCGAATATTTGATATTTGCCAGTGAATATAAATCACTGTACCCAGCCGTGTTCAACATTTTTTCATTGCAAAAATGTGAACGCAGCTAGGTTTTAGGATATCTAGTCCCATATCCCCTATCCGATTTTTCCCAAATTTCCCAGGTAAGTGAAGCTTCTATTTTTTATTATTTTAATTGTTTTTATTATTTTTAAATAGAAGTATATAGTTTTTTATATAAAAATTAGGGTAGCAATAAGTTTTTGTATTATTTTTTAAAATTCAATGTAATTATCTATTTTTTTTCATTGCTATTAGACATGGAATCAAAAAACCCTCCTAATGATCCCGCAAACAATCCAGACCCACCTCCCAACAATCCCCCACCTCTAGAAGATGTACCTGTCATAAACCCTCATCGTTTAGAAGATCTAATAGGAGATAATCTAAATGAACTTAGAGGATTTCAAACCACATATGCCAATATCCCCACATTTCTCTCCATGTTTACAACAGTGAACTCAATTATTGAAAACATGGAGAAACTTACACATCAACATAATGCTGCACTTCTTTGGCATGATTCTATGCACATCCAGTTTGATGATGGGCTTGATTACGATGAAGTCATGAACTTAAATATAAAAAAACATGACATAGCTAATCTTTTTGTGGATCCTAAAACTAGTCTAAAAGTAGACCCTAAAAAAACCAAGTTGTCAATTAAATGGTGCACAAATAGTGCAATACGTGACAACTTTTGGGACCGTTGGTGGATGGTTTTTGATAGACCACGTCACAATAATTTGGATGTCCCATTTTATTTCATTAGAAAATTGTATGTTGAATTTGTGCTCGGTCACAAGGTGAATTATTGGAGTCTGAGACCGAACCAGGGTGTAGGTTTAGGTACTCCGCAAGATAGGGCATGTTCACAATGGGTGAAATCCCACACATATGTCCCCCCTCTCGAGATTTCACCACCTCCCACAGTGCAGCATCCAGACATTATTGTTGAGGTTGGCTCAAAAACTATTCGAGACATTCACACCTTGACTGATCTGCTGGTTACGCAGAACATGACATTGTTGCCTCCTCGTCCTGATGCTTATGGCACTTCCACATCCTCCATGAGCTCACATGTTTGTGTGCCCCACACTTGCATTATATGCAATAATCTGTGCTTTGGTCCCTTGACTGGTAGTGATACATATCATTTTGGCTTCGATGGGGATGATTCTACACAGCACACTACATGGAGTGAAGTAGCTCATGGAGATGTGCATGAGGAGCCTGCAGTGCCATGGACTCCCACTGTTATGGTAAGGGTAAACCGTTCACTTTTTACATTGTTTTTAAATTTTATTGTTCGTATTTTAGTAGAATTTCCTTATAATAATTTTCCACTTATATCTTTTTATGTGTTACATTTATGTTCAGTTGATGATAGAGGAGGAGATGGCACAGGTGGAGGGGTCCACACTTTCGGCCATATCATTTAGTCTTGACTCTTCCACGGTACATATGTTTTAATGTACTCATTGGTTTCCTTTTAAATTATGATAATAGTATATGTACATTGTTTTCTAATTTTTATGATCATCTTTTACATACTAATGTAGGTGTCACCAGTTGCCACCTGGGGGCAATGTGAGGGGGTGTAGGTGTCAGCTATTGATAAAGGAAAGGTAATTTTAAAGTAATTTAGTTTGTTTATGCATACATGTATACTTGTCAATTATGCGTACTCATTTTTAATTTACATGGTTTATTTGACAAAGAGTGGCATGTGATGATGCTGTGAGACCCTATCACCATGATAGAGTCACATGCATATCCAGTCAAAGTGATAGCCCCATCATACGTACATTTCTAAAGTTATTTGTGTGTATTTTTCTATCAAGTATATATAATATGTTGAAGTTATGATAATATGAAGTTTCTATTTGACTTTTGTAGGTCACTCCTAGTTTGAGGGAGCTAGAATGACAAGGGTTTGTATTGCTGATGACTTAGCTAACAATCCCTGAAGAAAGTTCAACACAGGTAAGTTTTAATGTTAATTAAGTTATTTTGTAAACATATATTTGCTACCAATTTTTTAACATTAATTAGTATAACTCGTAGATCAATCTCATGTTCGCAAACATATATAGGTGGGAGTTGACATTGGTGGCACTATTCCTGTGCTACCAAGGACATATATTAGGTCTCCTGCCCGCGGGAGGAGACAAAGAGTCGAGGTATATGAGAGTTCAATTTTAGTTTAAATTTTATTTATTATTGTTGACTATGATTCTGAATTTTAATCTAACTTGGGGTTTCACTTTTGTGTTTTAATGCAGGAACCATTAGAGCCAAAGAGTACTTCAAAGAGGCTCCATTTTGATGATCGACCAGTAGAATAGGATGTCCTAGAAATATTTGTAGTTCAACTTCTTATTTTGAGATGTCATACGACATATTTTGAGATGGCGTATGCCACATTGTATCTAGATATGTTGACATATAAATATGTACAGAATTATTGTTCATTTTGATATATATATATATATATATATATATATATATATATATATATATATATATATATATATATATATATATATATATATGAAACTTGATATTCAATCCAATTTGTTAATTGTGTGTTCATTTATTCATTGTTAGTATGTAAATATGCTTGTGCACATATGTACTCATGTGTAAAATTTATGCCTTAAGTATATTCATGTATATTCAAGTACATTATTCATAACCTAAATTCATGTGTATGGGCTATGTGCATGACTTAAGTGAATTCATGTTGTATGCTTTATAATTTATGTTCTACATGTATGCTTCATGACTTCATAAAATTTATGTGTATGCTTTATGTTCTATGTGTGTTCACATGTGTAATTCATCATTTGATGTATATAAGGATATTTATTAAAGTGGTTTCAAGGTTTTTAGACTTACCCTTTACTCCCAATGGCTAAAAGACTTCAAATTGGCCTAATTACATAATCAAACACCCTTTTGGCCATATCAAAACATATTGGTCTTTTGGACAAAATATCAGTACTCTGCCTATACCCTTGCAAATACACTAGGAACGCCTAAGAAATGTCATCCTATAGTATCTCACGGATCTTCGATACCTCTCACGAGGTCTGAGTTACAAGCCTAGAAAGTTCATTGCCCAATCTTGCTTAGTACTCCTTGGGGACACTTTCATCCGGCGTGGTTCGGAATGTTCTACTAACTGAATGGTTGAAACGGGGTTGTCCCTAGAATTTACCCACCCAACTGGAGCTAATGACACAGTCCATTTAGTGTTGGGACAAATGGTTTGGAACTAATCCATTAGTGCAACTTTCAATTGACCCTCACTGCAAGTTTTGACATCGAGCAAGATTGGCATACCAAATTCAAACAAATCTGAATATCCTAGAATGGAGAGAGGTTATTGTAGGCATCAAAATCACCATCATGTAGCATCTCATGGATCTTCAATACCTCTTATGGGGTCTGACTTACGAGCCTAGAAAGTTCACTACTCAATCGTGCTTAGTGCACCTTAGGGACACTTTGGTCTGGCGTGGTCTGAAACGTTCTGCTGACTCAGTGGTCAAAATGGGATTGTCCCTAGCATTTAACCAAACAACTAGAGCTAATGGCATAGTCCATTTGGTGTTGGGATGAATGGTTTGGAAGTAATCCATTGGTGCAACTTTCAACTGACCCTCACTGCAAGTTTTGGGATCGAGCGGGCCTGGCGTGCCAAATTCAACCAAATTTGAATCTCCTAGAATGGAGAGAGGTTATTGTAGGCCTCAAAAATGTCATCCTGTAGCATCTCACAGATCTCTGATACCTCTCATGGGGTCTGAGTTATGAGCCTAGAAAGTTCGCTGCCCAATCATGCTTAGTGCACCTTGGGGACACTTTGGTCCGACGTGGTCTGGAATGTTCTGCTAACTCAGTGGTCAAAATGGGGTTGTCCCTAGCATTTACCCACCCAATTGGAGCTAATGGAACAATCCATTTGGTTCTTGGATGAATGGTTTGGAAGTAATCCATTAGCGCAACTTTCAACTGACCCTCACTGCAAGTTTTGGCATCGAGCGAGACTGGCATGCCAAATTCAAACAAATTTGAATCTCCCAAAATGGAGAGATTTTATTGTAGGCCTTAGAAATTCTTTCCTGTAGCATCTCACAGCTCTTTGATACCTCTCACAGGGTCTGAGTTATGAGCCTAGAAAGTTCCCTGCTCAATCGTGCTTAGTGCACCTTGGAGACACTTTGGTCCGGCATGGTCCGGAATGTTCTGCTAACTTAGTGGTTGAAATGGGGTTGTCCCTAGCATTTACCCATCCAAATGGAGCTAATGGAATAGTCCATTTAGTGCCGGGATGAATGGTGTTAAAGTAATCCATTGGTGCAACTTTCAACTGACCCTCATTGCAAGTTTTGGCATCGAGCAAGACTGGCGTGCCAAATTCAAATAAATTTGAATCTCTCAGAATGGAGAGAGGTTATTGTATGTCTCAAAAAATCTATCTTGTAGCATCTCATGGATCTCCAATACCTCTCATGGGGTCTGAGTTACGAGCCTAGAAAGTTTGCTACCCAATTGTGCTTAGTGCACCTTGGGGACACTTTGGTCCGGCGTGGTCCGGAACAATTTGCTAACTCAGTGGTCAAAATGGGGTTATCCCTAGTATTTAATAGCCCAACTAGAGCTAATGGCATAGTCTATTCAGTGTTGAGATGAACGGTTTGGAAGTAATCCCTTGACGCAACTTTCAACTAACCCTCACTGCAAGTTTTGGCATAAAGTGAGACTATCGTGCCAAATTTAAATAAATTTGAATCTCCCATAATGGAGAGAGGTTATTGTAGGCCTCAAAGATCCCATCTTGTAGCATCTCATGGATCTCTGATACCTCTCACGGGGTCCAAGTTACGATCCTAGAAAGTTCACTGCTCAATCGTGCTTAGTGCACCTTGGGGACACTTTGGTCCGGTGTCGTCTGGAACGTTTTTCTGACTCAGTGGTTGAAATGGGGTTGTCCCTAGCATTTAACCGACCAACCAGAGCTAATGGATAATCCATTTGGTGCTAGGATGAACGGTTTGGAAGTAATCCATTGGCGCAACTTTCAGTTGACCCTCACTGCAAGTTTTGGCATCGAGCGAGACTAGCATGCCAAATTCAAAAAAATTTGAATCTCCTAGAATGGAGATAGGTTATTGTAGTCCTCAAAAATTCCATCTTTTAGCATCTCACGGATCTTTGATACCTCTCACGGGATCTAAATTATGAGCCTAGAAAGTTTGCTTCCCAATCGTGCTTAGTGCACCTTGGGGACACTTTCGTCTGGCGTGGTCCGGAACGTTCTCCTAACTCAGTGGTCAAAATGGGATTGTTCCCAGCATTTACCCAGCCAACTAGAATTTTTGATCCAACCACTGAGACCTGTGACTATGCCTTGCATACTTGTAAAAAAGATTCTTCTTGAAATTTGAAATAAAATCAGCTATATTGCATTCTTTAGTAACCAACTCACATCTAGAGCCTTCACCTCCACTTTTTAATGTATATTTAATGGTTTCATATACCTTTTTGTGGACAATTATCTTTCCAAAATTGTTTTTGCAACCGTCATGAAAACATTCAACAAACTTCACTAGCCCACCGCACTCTGAGCACTTGTCATTTAAGCAATCTTTTCTATAAAAGAAACATCCATCATCTCTAGGACATGAAAAATGATCTAGCAATTCTCTTGATGATTTTCAAAGAGCACGTGCACCACACTCCAACATTTCACTACTATTCAAAGCAGAATGAATGGATCGTAACAATTCATGGTGCATTGAAAACTCTACATGATATTTGCAACAACAAGTATTTCAAATCTTAAGAGGCACACAAAACAAAGGCTTCAGGGCTTCAAAATCTCTTTGTGATATTTGCAATGTTGAATGTGTTTCAAATTTATTTTTGAACAACATTGTTTGAATCACCTCCAAATAATGTTTGGGATGTAGGGTGCGGTCTCGGATGCCAATTCTCAACTTCAAGACATCCTTCACATTTAGTGAAACTCTTGAGTTAGATTAACAAAATAGTTGAGTTTGATCCTTCATAGCATCGGTAAGATTCTTATCACAATGTGAAAGTCTCCCACCATAAGCCCATGTATCATTTTGAAGAGGATCATCAAGTCTTCCTCTTCTTGGAAGTGCTCTATCCAAAGTTTTATGATTTAGATTCAAGTCAACACAAGTTTGTCTCATCAAATGAGCCTTTCTCAAATGATGACTTACTAAGGAGGTTGTAATAACCCTCCTAGTGGCTCTCTTATCTTTTTCCTTGGTAGTCTTCCCAATGGAATTGAGAGCACTAAAAAGATTTCTCACAATAATAGCATTCCACTCCTTTTTCTTGTTCACACTAATCTTCAATTTGACTAGTATACGTCTCATCTTCTGCATCTTTAACAATTGCACAAACATTTGACATTGCTCAACCAACATCTTGTGCCTAAAAAATTGATCAAAAAGATTTGAAACCCACAACCGAACGGTTCTTTCTGATCTCTTGCCATCAAAATTGCTCATTATGTTCTCATCAATTTCAAGTAACCATTTAGTTCTTCTGGAAGGTCTTAATTTTGAAGTTTGTCTTTCTTCCTCCAAAGGGACTTCGTGTCTCATATAATTTGGAGATGTGTAACGTTGATTTGGTTCTTCTGCACCATTATCATTGTCAATTCCTTCATATTCAATCAGTGGATTATCATTGGCAATGTCCACACTTCCATTGGCCACATCTACATGTTCATTTTCAAAACCTACATTTCCATCTTCAAAACCTAAATTCCCATTTTCAAAACCTACATTTTCATCTTCAAATTCATGTTCTTCACTTGAAACCACATTCAAAGGTGGGTCTATACTGACATCTTCATTCATATTTAACATACCTTGTCTCTTGTTCTGATGGGCAACCCTATCCATTTCCCTATAAACTTCAACATCTTCATTTGCGAGTCTCCTCTTCCATTTATGCTTTCAATGACTACTACTCCCCATAGTTAGACCAAAAAGTAGATGCAAATAACTTTGGTAATAGAGAAAATCACCCCCAAAAAAGATGAAATACCTTTGGTAATCGAGAAAATCACCCCACAAAAATATGAAATACCTTTGGTAATAGATAAAATCACCCCAAAAATAGATGAAATACCTTTGGTAATCGAGAAAATCACCCCTAGAAAAGATGAAATACCTTAGGTAATAGAGAAAATCACCCCAAAAATTGTTTTTTTGTCTTCTCGCTACAACTCAAATACCATAATTCAGGAAAAACACGTGACTCTCTAGAGCGACCCAGAATCTTGTTTTATTTAACACTAGTAAACAAAATCAGATATTCAATAATATCAGATATCTGATATTATGGGATATCTGATATCTTACTCTTTCTCACTCTCACCTCTCTCTCTCCTCTCTTTCTCTCCTCTCTCTCCTCTCTCTCTCTCTCACCTAGAGAGAGAGAGAGATGGTGTACTTGGACCGCTAGGAAGTCCCCATGACCCCTTTCGACACATTTGAATGCTCAAGTGTGTCCTAAAGAGTCATAGGACCCCTTAGGACACACTTGAGCATTCAAATGTGTTGAAAGGGGTCATGAGGACTTCCTAGTGGTCCTAACATGTGATAAGGCATACTAGGAACCCTAAGAAGTCTTCATGACCCCTTTCGACACATTTGAATGCTAAAGTGTGTCCTAAGGGGTCCTATGACACTTTAGGATGCACTTGAGCATTCAAATATATCAAAAGGGGTCTTCAAGACTTCCCAAGGGTCCTAATGTGTGATAAGGTGTACTAGGACCCCTAGGAAGTCCTCATGACCCCTTTCGACACATTTGAATGCTAAAGTGTGTCCTAAGGGGTCCTACGACCCCTTCAAACACACTTGAGCTTTCCAATGCCTTAAAATGTGTCATGAGGACTTTCTAGGGGTCCTAATGTGTGATAAGGCATACTAGGACCCCTAGGAAGTCCCCATGACCCCTTTCAACACATTTGAATGCTCAAATGGGTCTGAAAGAGTCATAGGACCCCTTAGGACACACTTGAGCATTCAAATGTGTCGAAATGGGTCATGGGGACTTCCTATGTGACCTAACACGTGATAACGTGTATTAGGACCCCTAGGAAGTCCCCATGACCCCTTTAGACAAATTTTAATTCTCAAGTGTGTCTTCAAGAGTCGTAGGACCCCTTAGGACACACTTGAGCATTCAAATATGATGAAAGGGGTCATGAGGACTTCCTAGGGGTTCTAATGCATGATAAGGTGTATTAGGACCCCTAGGAAGTCCTCATGACCCCTTTTGACACATTTCAATGCTCAAGTGTGTCGTAAGGGGTCCTATGACCCCTTCAGACACACTTGAGCATTCCAATGTGTCGAAAGGGGTCATGGGGACTTCCTAGGGGTCCTAACACATGATAAGGCATACTAGGACCCCTAGGAAGTCCCCATGACCCCTTTCGACACATTTGAATTCTCAAGTGTGTCCTAAAGAGTTGTAGGACTTTTTAGGACACACTTGAGCATTCAAGTGTGTTGAAAGGGGTCATGGGGACTTCCTAGGGGACCTAGTACATTCCTAGGGGACCTAACACATGATAAGGCATACTAGGTCCCCTAGGAAGTCCCCATGACCCCTTTTGACATATTTGAATGCTCAAGTGTGTCCTAAAGAGTCATGGGAACCCTTAGGACACACTTGAGCATTCAAGTGTGTCAAAAGGGGTCATGAGGACTTCCTAGGGGTCCTAACGCGTGATAAGGCATACTAGGACCCCTAGGAAGTCCCCATGACCCCTTTCGACACATTTGAATGCTCAAGTGTGTCCTAAGGGGTCCTACAACCCCTTTAGACACACTTGAGCATTCCAATGTGTCGAAAGGGGTCATGGGGACTTCCTAGGGTTCCGAACATGTGATAAGGAGTACTAGGACCCCTAGGAATTCCCCATGACCCCTTTCGACACATTTGAATGCTCAAGTGTGTCCTAAAGATTCTTAGGACCCCTAAGGACACACTTGAGCATTCAAATGTGTTGAAAGGGGTCATTCGGACTTCCTAGGGGTCCTAACGCGTGATAAGGCATACTAGGACCCATAGGAAGTCCCCATGACCCCTTTCGACACATTTGAATGCTCAAGTGTGTCCTAAAGAGTCATAGGACCCCTTAGAACACACTTGAGCATCCAAATGTGTCAAAATGGTTCATGAGGACTTCCTAGGGGTCCTAACAAGTGATAAGGCATACTAGGACACCTAAGAAGTCCCCATGACCCCTTTTGACACATTTGAATGCTCAAGTGTGTCCTAAAGAGTCGTAGGACCCCTTAGAACACACTTGAGCATTCAATTGTGTCGAAAGGGGTCATGAGGACTTCCTAGGGGTCCTAACATGTGATAAGGCATACTAGGACCCCTAGGAAGTCCCCATGACCCATTTCGACACATTTGAATGATAAAGTGTGTCTTAAAGAGTCATAGGACCCCTTAGGATAGACTTGAGCTTTCAAATGTGTCGAAAGGGGTCATGAGGACTTCCTAGGGGTCCTAACACATGATAAGGTGTACTAAGACCCCTAGGAAGTCCCCATGACCCCTTTCAACACATTTGAATGCTCAAGTGTGTCCTAACAAGTCATAGGACCTCTTAGGACACACTTGAGCATTTAAATGTGTCGAAAGGGGTCATGAGGACTTCCTAGGGGTCCTAATGCATGAGAAGGGATACTAGGACCCCTAGGAAGTCCCCATGACCTCTTTAAACACATTTGAATGCTCAAGTGTGTCCTAAAGAGTTGCAGGACCCCTTAGGATACACTTGAGCATTCAAATGTGTCAAAAGGGGTCATGAGGACTTCCTACGGGTCCTAACATGTGATAAGGTGTACTAGGACCCCTAGGAAGTCTCTCTCTCTCTCTCTCTCTCTCTCTCTCACTCGCTCTTAGATCTAGAGCTTTCACCTCCACTTTTTAATGTATATTTAAAGGTTTCATATACCTTTTTGTGGACAATGTACCTTAAATGTTCTTACATCAATTTTTATACCACTGTTAGTTTCTAGAATAGATGATGAGCGTACGGTGGTTCTACATCTGTGTGAAATTTCTTGTCGAGAGTTAAAAAATCAATTGATTGTATTCAATTGAGGGGAAGTCCATTGAAATCTACTTATTCAGTATAGTCAGACCGTCGAAATTACAAGGAGTCTGTAGAAAAATCCTTTGCTGGATACTTTCAAGAGGATTTGGGCTGAAACTGTCTATCCTCAAATCAACTGTGCAGGTATTTTTTTGAAATCATTTTGTATATCAAATAATATAATACATACTAATATAAAAATTTATATTCTAATATTTATGCTAATCTATTATTATTTAATATTAATATTTAAAATGAAATTAATATTAACATAACAAAAATATAATTTAATATGAAACTTGAATTAATATTAACATAAAAAGAATACAACTTAATTTATAAGAGAATTAATATTACTATTTAAAAATACATTTATTATGAAGTTTGAATTTGGGAAAAGAGGGGCAATTGAAATTTCAAAATAGACCAGCTTTTTCGGATATCCAATAATATCGGATGTCCGAAAATATCGGATATTCGATTGGATCAGATATTCGATTAGGCTTGGTATTTGCTTCGGCATTACCAAATGTGGTTTGTCAACCCTTTAGGTGTGTTTCAAGAGATAGTTCTTGATACTGATACTTCGACCATGTAGCTGATGACTATTTTTTCACCCAAAATTGATGAAACGAAAAGGGTTTCTTAAAGACATTATCAAATTTCCATCAATATAATTGCTATCAAATTTTGAGTTCGGTAAGTAATTATTACTTATTTTTCAATTGACTTATCTTTAAAGTCGTAATTGACATACTGATTGAACAACAACTATAACTTTCAAACCGTTTAACCTTTTTGAAATCTGAAATATGCGTCACATTCTATGCTTCGGCTACTATAAGAGAAAAAAGAAGTTTTGAATTTGGTAAAATTTTGAATTAGTTAAGGTGGTTAGACACAAGAGTTTTTTTATTCTGAAAAATTTGTAGCAAAAAATTCATAATTAATTATTTATTTGACCAAAAATTACAAAAAATATGCATCACATCTGGACATGAGTCTACTACTTATATCTAGAATCTTGGGAAAATATATCATCATTTGATTGTGATTAAGGTGGTCAGACATACATGTACTTTTTATCTTTTCCCTAAAATTTTCGTAGTACTACATTGAAATCTAAAATTTTAAACAATTAGAAAAAAAAATTTCAAACAAGGGCTAGTAGTTTAGAAACTACATTCAATTTCCTAGAGATTCTACTCTTACAACTGTTTCACATAAGGTTCATAAGATGTTCAACCTTTTACGTCAAGTTGACTAACCCTGATTTTCTAATTTTTCATTGCCGCTTAAGGCCATAGTTTGGTATACCATGATCCTGCACATACCCATATGAGCATTTTATTCACCAATTTCTATACGTCGATCAGGACATATTCACCAATTAGCGAATAATTGCCACAAAAAAAATCCCTGAGATACCCACTTCAAAAGTAGCCACATGTGCATAAGAAATCATTGAGCGACAGAGAAGTTTAAGAGATGCCGAGTACAGTTAATGTTGAGTGCCAAGAATAGCTTTTGCCAAGTTAGCCAGGAATGACATACAAGTTTGGAATGGCACAATGATCAAGGTAAACCATTTTTGGTGATAGTGATGAACTTTTTATTTTGTTTATTAAGGTAATTAGGGAGGTAATTAAGCATCCATATTATTATCATTGAACCCTATGTAATACCTAGAGCCAATCAAAAAATTGTATAGCTTAGGCGGCAATAGAAATAAATCTGAACCGTAGATCTTGAATTGGTAAAACATTTTTGTTATTATATAAGGTCAAGATCTAAACTAAGAGAAGTGTGTGAATCAGAGAGAAAAAGAGATATTGAGATCGAATGAGTGTGAGAGAATGATCAGAGAGGTATATTCAGAATAGTCAAGCATTCAGACAGAGTTCAGTGACCGAGCTAAGCAGTGAAAGGACAGAATCAAGAAAGATCAGATAGAAGAGATCATAAATATACAGTAAAGAGGAGATCTGTAATCTGCATACAAGTGCAAACCGAAAGATCAGGTATTGAGACATTTTGACTAGTGTATCAGGGTAAATATCTTAACCGAGTAGTCTTAATAGACTTTATGTAAATCTCTTTACCGAGTGCTTACTTTGTTGTAAGTTTATAAATCCTTTAACAAGGTAGACTATATAAGTCTTTTAGCTTTTGACAGAGTAGACCTTTCACAAGGTAGATCATGAATTGATCACATTTTGTAAGCCTTAACAGGCAAAACTTATTACTGCAGTAGTGAAGATTTGTGGGTGTCATCCCCACCCCAGTTTTACCTTTCAAGGGTTTCTGGGTTACCAAAATCATGGTGTTATGAGTGATTTCATGTATGCTGCTTAATATTTTTAGTTTCTTACAATGATCAAGTTTTGTTTATGTCATGCAGAAAGTTTTATCAGATTAAAAGGGAAAAGTAGGTAATATCTGATTCACCCCCCTCTCAGTATTACTTTCCCACTTATATTTCCAACAATTGGTATCAGAGCAGCAAGGTTTCTCTTAAGGAAGTCTAACCGCTTGAGTGAAAAGATCTTAAAATGGAAGCTTATAAACTGGGGAAGATCATAGAGAATTAAAAGATTGAAGTACAACTGGCATTACAACAACTAGATGCAGCCAGAGGAGAATTGAAGAAATCCTTGAGCAAGAGAAGAGAGATTGCAATTCAACAAAATGAGCCATAGTACAAAGAAGAGGACATCTCCGGACTATTTGACAATGGTAACTCTACCGAGAGTGATAAAGCTATAAAAGAACTACTGGAGAAAAATACCATACTAAATGATGACATCAAAACTCTAAGGAGAGAACAAGAAATTCAATTTGTCAGATTTTGTGAATTAGTGGAATAGAAAAAGAAAGCTGAAGATGATAAGGCAATGGCTGAAGAAGAAAAAAGAAAAATTGCAATCATGCTAGATGAAAGAACAAGTGACATGCAAAGGTTGACTAATAATCAACTAGATATGGTAAATCAGCTATTGATGGTTAATTAGGAATTGGGCAGGAAAGATATGGAAATCAATCAACTAAGGTCTGAAAATGATCAATTGAAACATGATTTGAGAACTGAAAAGGAAATCAATGAAAGGATGAACAAACCCAATGAAGCTGCAAAATATTTTGAAGAGATGTTAAGATCACCTAGAAGATCTGGACTTGGACTGAATGAACATTCATCTACTGAAGAAGGAGAATCATCAAAGAATGGAGAACATAAGATTGCTAAACCAAAGAACACCAAGCCCACATGTCATCACTGTGGAAAGCCAGGACATACAACCAACATATGCAGAATAAAACATGGTAAGTCCGACTCCAAACCTAAGTTTAATGGACATTGTTTTAACTGCAAGAAGCATGGACATCAAGCACATGAATGTAGATCTAAGGCTACCAATTCATCCACCTCACCCAAGTTTCAAGGAAGTTGTTTCAATTGTCATAAATATGGGCACAAAGCATTTGAATGCAGATCTAGACCAAGGTGGTCATAAAATGAACAAACCAAGCCAGTCACAAAGCACAACTGTTACAATTGGGATTATAACACTTGGTACAACTGCCATTATTATGGTAAATATGGACACATCGGAGCAAATTGCATGAAGACTCATTTTAGAGGAAAATCTAAAAGCTGGATGAATGGAAGCATGGTCTGTTACAAATGTAATAAGGTCGGTCACTTAAAGAAAGATTTTAGATCACCCATGCCGAGCAATGATAATGATCAGAATGAAGATATCCGTGAGAAATTGAAGAGTCAGATGGAAAAGACATAGAGGAAGAAAGAAGAAGAAAAATCAAGCGAAGCTAGCACATTTGCGGTCACCCAATCCAATGGATCAGGTGATCACACCTCTTCTAATTAAGCTTGGAAGGTATGTTCGGAACTGAGTCTTGTAAAGTCTTATTTTTCATCAGTTCTTAACATAGAAGTGAGAAAAAGTCCACATCTGCATAGATAAAGATGCATTAGGACATATCTGAGCAAAATAGAGAATTTCATTTTTGATGCCGAGCATCAGTGTCTTGACCAAGCTATCAATGTATGTCGAGCACTTGCTATGGTTGAAATGCTATGTACACCAAGCTGTATTGCAATGGTTATATCGACCGAGATTTCAAGTTTGCCGAGACAACTGTAATCCACCAAAACCTATACGGAGCATTTATGAGGCCCTAATTCTATTTTTTGGATTCTATAAAGTAGAAAGTCACCGTTAATTTTATTTCACTAGGCTATTTGAGATTTCAGAGAGCGATTCAGAGTTTTTGAAACTAGTTTAAGAAAGGTGATTTTGAATTTTCTTAGCATGCCGTCGGCAAAATTCATCTACAAGGTTATTAACGAAAAAGGTACTTTGCTAAGTAAATATTTTCTTTTCAGAAATTACTGTTTAAAATGGTATCATCTTCATCTGCACCAGTCAAGAAACAAGGGATAGAAGTTTTCAATGTCCAACTTGTAAGGAATGAAGTTTGCAAGCCTAAGGTATTCAAGGTAATATCAGAAAGTGCTATTAAAGGAGATTTAAATGGAGCCCTATCTTCCATTCCAGAGAATGTGTTATTGATGAATGACGTTAGGTCTTGCTACATGTGTAAAATTGGAGAAATCGGTGATTACAAGGTCAGGGAAGCTTATGATAAACTATGTGTCAATGGAGTGCTAAAGCCAGAACATAAGGTTGTTTCCGATCAAGGGTTAGTGCATGCCCTAAATTTTCAGCAAAGTTTCAAAGTGGAATGGATAAAGATCATTTTGAGTCAAGTACATGACATGCATTTATGGCTAGAAGATAGACTAGTGAAGATCACAAAGGAAATGATACATAAAGTCACTGGTTACCCTACAATCGATGGAAAAAGAACGATGAAATGTGCAGGAAAGGAAGATATTCAAGCTAATACCTAGGCAGTTTGGAACAAACAAGGAATGGAAATTTCCACCATAGTTGATCCAGAAATTGACTTTGCTGTTAGAGTCATCTCGCACAAGTTCTATCAGTCTAGTCGGTTGGACAGCGTCCCCTGTATGGCAGTGGACCAGGCATGGAAGATAATCAAGAAAGGACACAGATATGACCTTGCTGAGCTCCAGCTGACTCAACTTGCCAAGAACTTGAACTCCATCTAGACAGCAAAGAATTCTATGTGTACATTCAGTTCCTTACTGATCTGTCTATTCTTTTATGTCAAGAAGTATTTTCCTACACATGGAGATGTTACATGGGACAAGAAGAAACCCATCACTGTTCAAATAAATGATTTTATAACTCAAATTGGAGATGATTTTGAAGAAATAATGGATAACTATTTCATTGAGTTTAAGAAGAAGATGAGAAATAGGACTAGAGTCCCTGTGTCTTTGATTGAAAAATATAGCAAGGATATATGTTTTCTGGTAGACACAGATTTTACTTTCGCACAAGTAGTCCTACCTAGGGTTTCATGGTTTATGCCATTACCCTATGAACTCAACATAGATGAAGCTACTGCTGCAATCACAACCCTCTTAGCTAAAGAAATTGATAATAAAGAACCTTACTTTGGAACATTTGAAGAAGCCAAATCCAAGATCTCTTTGGGATTATTGGTTGCCACCACAAAGAGGAAAAGAAAGAAGATAGTGAAAAATCTAGAAATTTATGTTAAATAATCTGAGAAGGATGCACCACTAGAGTTGACCCAAGGATTGGGAGAAGATGAACAAAGTGAAACTAGTGGTAGTGAAAAAGAAGAAGAAAAAGAGAAGAAACTAGTGATTGCCGAGTCCCCGGCAAAGAAAAGAGTGTTGAAACCTATAGTGTCAGAGACACCATCACTTAGGCCTAGAACTAGAATAACTACTTCTAAGACTCTTAAGATGCTTCCTGCATCTACTAAGAGAAAATCCGCTCAACCCAAGTTAGTGCCGACTAAGGCTATGAAGAGGCCGAGAAGGAAACTTGTTCTAACACAAGATGACGATGAAGAAACTGAAAGTGATGAAGGAGTAAAAGGGAAGGTTACACAATAGGGTGCACAACAACTCACTGTTGATGAATTATGTCATAAGATTACTAGATCTGCAGCAGTGGACGAGTTGAAAAGATTAAAGTTTGGAAACATGAGCATTGGAGATAAGAGAAAGTAGAAGATGCTATTCTTGAAATGTTATGCATTTTCAAGATGCTGCCAATTCAAATTGAAAACAAAATTCCTAAGGAATTATGCAACAGGGTTGCACAGAAATGGGAGTATGCTCTGCAAACAAAAAAGGAAATAAGGGAGAGTACATTAGCACAAGTTGAGTCCTCTCTCACCCCTGCCAACATCAAATAGATAATTGAGCAATACAGAGGCAATTTTGATCCTAAACTTAGAGCCTATCTAATTCTTCAACACAAGGTTGAAGATGTTGTACAAGAAAGTATCAAAATGTGGAAGATACTGTTTGGATTGTTGCCCGACAAGGAGGAAGGAAAGGATGCTACTACTTTGACAGTTGTTGAACCTAAAAACAAGAAAAATAAAATGGAGACTAGAACTCCTAAGGAAGTGAAAATACAGGATACATCTGAAGTTCACATTGTTGACATACCTAAGGAGAGCCCCATTAAGAATTTGTTTTTTACTGAGGATGATTTAAAGAATACAAAAGCAATTGATACACCCTTGCCAGGTAGTAACACTGTATTGTTACAGGTCATGGATTATCCAACAATTACAAGCACACAATCTATTGATGTGAGTCCTACTCTACCTGAAGTTGCTACTATTGACAAGTTAGTCGGTACAAGCCCTACCGAGGAACCCATCAAGTTGGTACCACTAACTCAATCTACATCTTCCGAGGAAGAGGAAAAAGCAAAAGGCAAAATCCAAAGTCCTCCTATGGAAGAACACAACAAATAAGACCAAGGAATTAAGTTAGATGAACAAGCTGTTAGTCCTCATGCCGAGAATAAGGGGAAAGGAGAAGAAAATATCAAAGGAAAATTCATTGAGGAGAAAGAGCCAAAGGAGCAAGAGGCAATAAAAGCTCTTGTACAGATGCTGAGTGGAAGCACCCCACCGAGAGCACAGAAGGAGAAAGATGAGGTAACAATCGATGAAGTCATTGTTATTCCTAAATGGGATACCGATAACCTCTCTTATGAGCAACTGCAGATAATGAAGGATTTTCTGACGAGGAAAAGCAGGCAAGCAGAACTCCAAAGGGAGCATCAATAGAAACAAGTTCTTCATGAAATAAAAGATATATTTAATGAAGTATATGACTTATCAGATGTAAATAGTTCTATTCCCATATTGGAACAACTTGTACACATTGTTGAAAAAGTAAATAATGAAGGTAGCTTTGCAAGTGATAAGTTATTTGAGTGGTCAGAACAGAGGTTTGAGACCAAAATGCTGGAGAAGATATCTACCGAGATAGTGAAATAGGTTGAGCTATCCACTTTGGTAAAGGAGACCAAGGGATTAGTTGTGAATGGACAGTCTTTGTTGGCCAAAATTTGTAATGTTGAACTGTTCACTGATGAGAATCAACGATTACTTGATACTCTCAAGCAAGAGATTAAGGCTACAAGTCAGTCCTTGAGCTTGGATGCAGACACCAGTGCTGCACATTATGTCAAAATCATGCAGACCCAAGGTAAGTTAGTCGAGTTGATGGCTAATGATGGCAAGATTCGTTCTCACCTACTCTCTATACAAATAGTTTTGACACCTCATTTGGAGGCTATACAGAGAAAATTAGCAAAGGCTAAGGAATTAATCTGGAGTGATCCACATTTGTCCACATCCGAGAGCCTCATCAGTTTAGCTACCGATTTAGAAGTGCAGATAGAAGTTTTAAGCATTGCTTCAATAGCTTGGACGAATGCACTCTACATGATCATGGTACTGCATAAACCTTTTCTGGAGAAATTTTGTGAGCTACCTACTGATGAAGAAATTCATCGTGTCAAAAACAAGGGGGAATCATCTTGACACAAGTAAGGACAAGGACAGAACAGGGATAGGTAACAAAAATTTTGAATGTATATATATCTTAGGGGGAGTATTAGGCTAGTACAAACATATTTTTGTAATTGTAAGTACAAATGTCATGACAAAGTGTTTTTGCCACTAATGTCAACGGGGGAGATTGTAGATCTCTATAGTTTTGTTGACCATTAGTGCTTCACACTTAGTCATATATGTAGGCAATGATGGTCGGTCATCACTACGACCGCATCATTTTGTAAAGGCCGAGTTATGTATTGTATACTTACCGAGCAGTAGTACTGCCGAGTGTACACACTAAAATATGCACTTCTATGAACCATTACTTGCAAGGTTGCTCAAGGATGAGGCCTCACAAAGCGGCTCATAGCTCTCTATGCATGGAGTTGCAAGGGACTATGAGTTTTTCTCTCAGCTAGAGCTACAAGAAGGTGACCTTGCTAGTCAACCATACAATGAGAGATTCACAATGAAGACAAGGGCAACAATGACAATATCTCCAAGAATCTAAATGGAAATGAAATGCAAATGCAACTAGTATGAATGTGCAAGCCAAGCTAAATGATAACAATGCAATGCTTGAAAAGAAATCTAATCTATGAAAGGAAATAGCAATGGATTACAAATCCTTCCTATTTAGACTATGTGAGATTGCATAAAAGGAAATCTACACTAAGAATGCCATGAATGCAACTATGAAAGCAAAACTATTATGAAATGCAACTAAGAATGTCAAGGCTTCAAAGCTTGAGTGTCTTCAAAGAGAGCTCCAAAACCTGCAGCATAACAATAGCATAAAACAAGGATATGCAAATGAAGGAGAGAGCTCTCCTTTTATAAGAAATGAGGTGAAATGGACCATGGAGATTAAGAGGCAAAAAGTCTTAATCAGCGGTGGAGCTTGAAAGAGGAGCAATCTATGTGCACAAGTATCCTCCAATGAGAGTGAAGTGTTGACTTTTGAGCCTCATGTGAGACAAAAAGTGCTTTTTCCCTTTTTATAAAATAGGAATAATGCTTTATTTGTGCAACTTAGGATAAGAGGAAAGGGTGGGCTTTTTATTTAATTGAAAGGGGAGGAAATATTCCTTTTAATTAAATAAAGACTTAGGATAAATGGTTAGCCCATAGGATAAAAATCCAATATATGATCGAAATTAAGATTTGATCAAGAAATTGATATTGTTGAAAATATTGATTAATGATCAAAATGATTCAGGATTGATAAATTGAATAAATGGGGCCCAAGGTCTAGGCGACCATTTTAGGGTGCATACATTTGCCCCTCTTTGACTAATGTGTGATCGATTTGGGAACACATGCAGTCAAAGAAGAATTGAAATGTGAGATCGATTTGGGATCACAAAACAACTCAGATATGAGGTCGATTCGGGATCACATCCAGACAAACATAAACAAAAGCTTAGACCAACACCGTCGCTGCTAGGTGCAAATCAAGCTTTAGACAAAACTATCACCGTCGCTGCTAGGCAATAATCAATGTCTAAAAATGGGAGATAAGAATCTCAAATTTTGAGCAAAAGCTCACAAAAGATGTCTGAATCAAGAGAATCAAGCGAATTAGGGATGAGAATCCCATAAATACTGCCCCCTCGGAATCGAAATTGAAATCTGTTAGAGGAGAGACAGTGAACTGATAAAGATTTGACCAAATCATAATGAAATCATAATCGAATGTAAATGATAACAGGATAACCATTAGGCAATACAACATGCCCCAGCCTGACTGAAAAGATGCAGTCAACGTGAGAAATGAGGGAATGGAATGAAGATGAATGAAAGACTAGAAGTTTGGAAGACATGAAAAGGAAGGAATGACGATGCCCCAAAAAGATTAGGCCTCAAAAAGATCAGCCAACTGCGCAGAAGGGGGGAAAGAATTTGAGACGTGATTTTGACTATGAAGATGATCTCGAATTTCGATTTCAAGTCTGAAAATGGATCCAGGACGTCGAAATTAGCTAGGGGTGCAATTTTCGCGCAATTCCGAGGTGTTTTGAAAATTAGGTCAAAAAGTCAAAATGCTATAAAAGGGGTCAAAATGTCATTTTCAAAAATCATTTGTCTTTTAGTGATTTGAGAATTTCAGAGATTTAGAGAGAGAAAATGGCTCAGTAAGCAGGAGTTCCCGTCCACAGGCATCGATTTGAGCGTGCCCGGTTGCACAACCGGCCACCACACTATCCTGCCCCGGTATGTTTTCGAAAAACTCGAGCTTTTTTGGTCATTTCTAGCATTTAATAGCTTTTTTAGCACCTTTTTTTCAAATTTTAAATTTCAAAATTTTTCTGTTGTGCGAAATATCGCGCGATACTTTAGAAGTATCGCGCGCTTTGGGGAGAAGTATCGCGCGATACTTCGCGCGCCCCAAAAGTATCGCACGCTTTAGACACCAGTATCGCACGATACTGGGCGAAAGATCGCGCGATACCGGGCGAAGTATCGCTCGACATAAGGTTTATTGCCCCACTATAGGGAGAAGTATCGCACGATACTTCTCCAAAAAAGAATATCGCCCAGTTGAAAATTTTGATATTTAATGCATTTTTGAGCAAAAAATGACATGGGTCTAGACAATGTTACGTTTTTAAGATGTTTTATACTGAGTTTTTTTTTTGGACATCCATCATGATATGTACTAACAACGGGTTTGGTTTTGGCTTGCAGGAGGTTTTTCCGGCGCTCATTATCAGAGCACCGAAGGTGACTGGGTTGCGGTGTGTCCGAGATTTGGATGATCCGGGCAATGCCGATATCAGGGCTATGGGATTCCGGTATCTGTTGAGGTACCCCTATATCCGAGCAGACCATGGGTTGTTGACTGCGCTAGCCGAGAGATGGCACAGCGAGCACAACACCTTTCACCTTCCTACAGGCGAGGCATCCATCACGCTGGAGGATGTCTATAGGATCCTCCGAGTTCCATGCCACGGAGAGCTTGTAAGTATAATCATGTTTTTAAGATAGTCATGTAAAATGTAATGTTTCCAGAAGATGAAAACTAACATGATTTATGTGTGTTGTCACAGGTATACTATGATCAGGACGTCACTGAGGGGCGTCGGTTGATTCAGGAGATGTTTCAGGATGTGACCATCCTAGACAGGCATGTCAGCTGGGAGCGACTACTTGATGACTTCGGCCGAGACTATCCGGTGCCATGTATTGTGGCATCGATTATTTCACAGATCCTGATGACTGATCGCAGTCAGAAGGGATTCCCGCTCGGATGGGGCAGACTACTGGTAGACTTGGTAGGCAGGCCTCGACGGATGGCATGGGGGCCTGCGATCTTGGCAGAGATGTATCATGAGCTGCACGAGATCGTCTACAGGGACGGTCGGACATGGGCGTGTGGTGCCATCCTGGCACAGGTATGGGCATGGGAGCACATTGCTGTGGTGCGCCCTAGGGTTCAGCCGAGGGAGAGGAGGTACCCCTTCATTTATAGGTACATCGGGTTCATATCACATGCCCATTCAGGGGATGTGACCTATTACAGACGGATTCTGGATGAGATAGCCTCATTCACATGGAGGCCGTACAGGGAGGTGGAGGTTTGGGGGGATGCCGCAGAGGAGCTGAGTTATATGCTGTGCAGTCGACCACTGGTGGGTCGATATGCGGATATCATAGAGAGGTTTTGCATCAGTCGGGTGTGGCGACAGTTCGGGAGGCAGCAGCGAGTCTCGACAGAGACCACCACATATGCCAGGGCCAGAGACGAGGAGGGGCATGGGTGGCTACCCATGCTGGATTATCAGCAGGCTGTCGCAGAGACAGCAGCTATCAGGAGCGAGCCTTCGGATTATTTCCCAGATGTGGCAAACGCAGGGGCTGATGGAGCCTACAGAGCAGAGCGGCGGAGGGTACCATTCCCTCGATTTACAGTACCAGATGCTCAGGTGCCAGCGTCGGGAGGAGAGGGAGGAGACGGAGGGGACGGAGGGGATGGAGGGGACGGAGGAGAAGAGGGAGGAGATGGCGGGAGGGGGAGAGGGAGGAGGATGGAGAGAGGGGAGGGATCGGGATCAGGTGGCCAGAAATGGCCACGGGGACAGAGATCAGCCACTCCTGAGGAGGAGGCGAGACCAGCTCGCCGGCAGGCAGAGGTACAGCAGGAGCAGCCTGCGGGGGGAGAGGACTTGAGAGCCCAGATACAGGCTCAGGAGACAGAGATACAGCAGCTGCGGACCACTATAGCTGTGAGAGATCAGCAGCTCCTGGATCTGAGGGTAGAGCGAGATCAGCAGATAGCTGATCTCAGAGCAGAGATAGCACGCCATGAGGCGATGGCACAGGCCGAGGCATTGGAGCTCTGACGGGAGTCAGCGAGAGCTGCTTACTATCACGGGTTATATCTGCAGGCCGTCCCAGAGGGTGAGAGAGCACCATCATACTCTCAGCGGGCAGGGGTATCAGACGTAGCATTTGATAGGAGAGCTATGCCTCCTCCACCACCACGAGCTCCTCACGAGGGTGGTAGCGAGTCTTAGGGTTGGGTCTTAGGTTTAGATGTTTTGGACATATTTTGAGACTTTTGATCCAGATTTTGGGATCTCATATTGTATATCACGACATTTATTGATTTATGAGATTACTGGATGTTCGATGTATCATGTGTATTTTTCTCACTTGTGATGGATGTATCAGTTTATGTATATTGTCTTGTCATTTTGCTCAAAATGCTTATGTATGTGCTTATGTATGTTCTCTCTCATAGTTGTATGTTTAATTCTCATATGTATGATGTGGACTTATGTTTTTTGAAAATGACGGTTTGTAATATAGATATGATGATGTGATTAACCCCTTGTGATGAACAGGAACAGGTTCGAGATGAAAAAGACAAGGAGCGAAAGACATGATCAAGAAGGATAGAAAGTGAGCGCAGTTGACTAACAGGTCCATGTAGGATGAAAAGGAGAGCTCTCTCCATGTGCAAGATGCAAGACTAGACTAACATGAACCTAAAAATGCAAGCTACTATGAAAGTGGTTGACTTGCAAGGTCACAACGCTTATAGACATCTAATTATCATCATCGAGCGTTATTGGTAGCGTCGTAAGATCATACAATGCACACTAGCATAACTATGTGGATATGAATATGATCTTTATCAGATAGAAATGTGGAAATCTTACCTAGGCATCAAAGACATACAGGTCAAGATGACTAATGCAGTAAGACTACCTAAGTTTGATATGGCGAGATTATGCTTGTATCAAGACACATGAAAGTCAGGATAGCTAAAAGCATGCACTCGCAAAACAGTCAAGGATAATACCTTGTCAATCCATAGTGTCAAGTAGGACCAGCATAAATGCTCCTGACAGTTAGGATCAACAAAATATACCCGCAAGCAGATAAAGAAAGAAAACATGTTCTCATTCCCTCAGTCTTCTAGCTATGCATCATCGAAAACTTCTCAGGGAGAGATCACTCATCAAAGAAATCTTCATAGACAGCACACAAAGAAAAATAAAGTCATCATATCGTCAGCGAGTTGATTGTTTAAGTGCGTGTGTGTTGGTCATAGAGTCAAATTCTGAGTATCTTATCTGCAAATGGGAAATATCGCATCATGCGAGACTGTTGGGTAAGACATTTGATAAGTGTTAAGAAACACTCGACGCAAGGGTAGTGTTGAAAAACACTGTTTGGGGTGGTGTTGAAAAACACCTGTTGTGAAATGCCCCAAGAGACAAACGCACCTAAAGGACCAATACTAACAGTTATGCCCCCTAGACAAAGACAAAGACCAATTCCAGACTAGGCCAAATAAGGTCAAGGCATGATGGGAAGTGGTTAAGTGTCGAGGACGCATGCTAACAAATAGGGGTACAAAGGCCTCAAGTAGCGCCTGTTTCCAGGTTTTCACCACTTGGATTTTTATTTTTTTGGATTTTTGCTACCAAGGCGCCTATTGCTAGGTTTTCACCAAGGCACTTTTTCTATTTTTTTGATTTTTTGAATATTTTGATTTTTTTGTATTTTTTTCAGGATTTTTTATGCTTTTTAGGATTTTTTCAGCATCATATATCAATTTTTTTTTGGAATTTTTTCAGGACCAATAAGATATATACAAAAGATGCCCCCAGACAGAACGGGCATCAAGGATAGAACTTCTTAAGGTGCACAATGTTGATGGGATCAGGGAGCTGTTCTCCATCAGGATCTGATAGTAAATACGCACCAGTACCAAAAGCAGCTGTGATGACATATGGTCCAAGCCAGTTAGGTTCAAACTTGCCCTTTTGCTCTCTGTTTTGTTGGTTCTTAGGGTTTTCTCGTAAAACAAGATCACCTATTTGAAATTCTCTAGGGCGAACCTTCTTGTTGAATGCCTTGGACATACGCTTCTGATACACTCTCATATGATCAAAGGAAGCCTTACGCTTCTCATCTAGAAGTTTTAGTTCCTGCAACCTCATGGCGTGGTAATCCTCATCTGTAATCAAACCTTTGAGTGAGACTCTGAGGGATGGTATCTTGACTTCTAAAGGTAATATTGCTTCAGCGCCATAGGTGAGAGAGAAAGGAGTGGCTCCTGTAGGTGTGCGAATACTTGTTCGGTAAGCCCATAGTGCTGGATTGATTTGTAAGTGCCAATCCCTACCATTCTTGTGTACTGTTCTATGAAGAATCTTAAGAATGGTTTTGTTAGAAGCTTCTGCCTATCCGTTTCCTTGTGGGAAATATATGGAGGACCAATGTTGCTTGATTTTAAACTTTTTGCATAGGTGCTTTAGGTCTTTATTCTTAAATTGACCTCCATTGTCAGTAATGATCTCAGAAGGCACTCCAAATCGGCAAATGATATGGTTCAAGATGAACAAAGAAATGGTCCTTCCTGAAGCAATAGAAAGTGGTACAGCCTCCACCCATTTTGTGAAGTAGTCAGTGGCAGTAATAATGAACTTGTGCCCACCTGATGAGTTGGGGTGAATTTTCCCAACCAGATCAAAGGCCCAGCGCTGAAATGGCCAATGAGAAATAGAAGGAATCAGCTCCCTACCCGGAGCATGAATCAGGTTGCCGTGTTTCTGACATTTTTCACATGACTTAGCAAAGGTGACTGCGTCCATCTGCATTGTGGGCCAATAATATCCCGCCCTAAGCAACCTTCGGGCCATGGCCAGACCATTAGAATGCCCACCACAAATGCCCTCGTGGATGTCAGCTAACGCTTGGTTGGATTCCTCCTTTTCCAAGCACCTAAGGAGTGTCCCATCTAAACCCCTTCTATATAAGTCACCAGAGATGAGGGTGTGGCGAGAGGCGTTACGGATGAGGTTTCGGTGCTCGGAGCGGGTGAACGTGTCAGGGATGATGCCATCACGAAGATATGAATAGATAGCACCATATCGGGAAGACTCGTGTGTGATAATGGCACAAATGACATGGCTTTCAGATGAGTCAAAGATGGGATGGTGTAGCTCTTCCACCAGGAATTCAAATCTGGATTCATGTGTCTCCAACTGAAGAAGTGAAGCTAATGTGGCCATGGCATCTGCAGCTTTGTTCTCTATCCTAGGGATTTGTTGAAACGTCACAAAGGTGAAATAGCGTTTCAAAGAATCAACCATCTTTTTATAGGGTATCAATTTGTCATCCTTGGTTTGATACTCTTCATTGACTTGGTTGATGATTAGCTGAGAATCCCCAAAGACATGTAATTCTGTGATATTCCATTCTATAGCCATTTTCAAGCCATTAGTTAAAGCTTCATATTCTGCAATATTATTGGTACATGGGAATAATAGTTTATAAGACTTTGGGATGTTGTACCCATGTGGAGAAACAAATAACACTCCAGCACCTGATCCATTTTGCATGCGGGAGCCATCAAAGAACATTGTCCAAGTGCGAGTAGTGGTATATAAGATGTGTTCATCTGGGAATTCCACTTGGACTGGTATATTATCCTGGATTGGAAAATCAGCTAATTGGTCAGCAATAGCTTGCCCTTTTATTGCCTTCTTTTCAACGTACTCTATGTCAAATTCAGTGAGGACCATCATCCATTTAGCAAGTCTACCCGTCAGGGCAGCCTTACCAAGCAAGTATTTAAGGGGATCAATTTTGGCAATCAAGTGTATGGTATGAGCAAGCATGTAGTGGCGCAACTTTTGAGAAGCAAACACCACCGCGAGACAAGACTTCTCAATATTATTGTAATTGATCTCATAAGAGACTAGAGTACGGCTGATATAGTAGATGGCCCGTTCTTTCCCAGTATCATCTGTTTGAGCCAATAATGCCCCCAAGGAAGTGTCTGTAGCTGAGATATATAGAAGCAATGGTTTCCCTGGAATAGGAGGCATTAAGATCGGAGGATTAGCCAAGTATTGTTTGATCTGATCTAGGCTCTTTTGACAATCTTCGTTCCAAACACAAGAAGCACCCTTATGCAATGTCTTGTTGAAGGGTTGCGCTCTATCTGCAAGCTGAGAAATAAATCTCCTAATTGATTGAAGACGTCCTTGAAGACTTCTCATTTGGCTGATATTTCGAGGAGGTGGCATATCTAGGATTGCTTGGACTTTTTCGGGATCAACCTCGATACCTTTTGCTGATATTATGAATCCTAAAAGTTTACCTGAGGTGACGCCAAATGCGCACTTCTTTGGATTCAATCTGAGTTGAAATTGTTCCATACGATCTAGAATTACTTCCAGATCATTGAGGTGTGTGTCCCTTTTTCTTGATTTTGCCAGGGTATCATCCACATAATCTTCCATATTTTTGTGCATCATATCATGAAAGATAGTTGTCATAGCTCTTTGGTAGGTTGCTCCTGCATTCTTTAACCCGAATGGCATGACGTTCCAACAGTAGGTTCCCCATGCACATGTGAATGCCATTTTCTCTTGGTCTTCAGGAGCTATTTTGATTTGATTATACCCCGAGAAACCATCCATTAGGGAATATATGTCATAGCCCGCCGTCATGTCCACTATCATGTCAATGTTTGGAAGTGGAAAGTCATCCTTTGGGCAGGCTTTGTTTAGATCTCTAAAATCTGTGCAGACACGAATGGACCCATCATGTTTGGAGACCGGTACTATGTTTGAGATCCATTCTGCGTAATCGATGGCTCTAATAAATCCAGCTTTCAAAAGCTTTTCTAATTCTCCTTTGACAAGTAGAGCTATATGTGGATGCATTTTTCTTAGTCTCTGTTTGACTGGCTTGACTCCTGGAGCTATAGATAAGTGATGCATTATGAGATTTGTGTCAAGCCCTGGCATGTCTGAGTAGGTCCATGCAAAATTAATTTTCTTTTTCTGTAAAAACTGTACATATGCTTTGGTCTCTTCCTCTGACAAAGACTGAGCAAGATGGACTATCTGAGGATTTTCTTCTGTGTTTAGATTGACCGGCTTTGTTGGTTCAATCAATATTGATGATCTATCCTGGAAATAACTCGGCAAGTTATTAAGTACCCCATCCTTAGGTGCCTCAAAGAGGTTTTCACCTTTGGATGCGTCATTTCTTTTTACTATTTTTGGTTCTGACACCGCCACAACGTGGTTTTCGCCATCAGACCTATTTTTCTTTTTCTCTTTTGTTTTGAGACTGAGGTACTTAATATCAGGCTCCGTCATGCTGGTTGTTGGTTCACTGGTGGAAGAAGCCACGGGTTCGAGAGCATTCAGATAGCAAGCAATTTCGTAATCGTTGCGAAATGTGAGGAATGTGGGCTCGTGGTGGCGCTGGGGCCAGTCAATCAGGTCAAAGTGGACAAGGGGCAAGTCAATGGTAGGTTCGATGTTGTGAATGTGGAAGGTGTCATCTCTGGTGACCATATAATCGGAGCTCATCAAGTCTTCTCCTAAGATACCTGAATTGGGGCTCATCCTATCAAATGAAGCGTCGTCTACTAAGGCGATTTGAGGAGGGCAATCCTCTAGTCTGACACTAGGATCGTTAGTTGCATCGGGTTGGGTACTATAGGTATGGATAATATCCACATCTAGATCAATTGTTGCATCTGAAAGCGAATCCCATTCATATTCATGGGAGTCTGTCTCTGAGTCATCATTTAGGCCTCGTGATGTAGAAGCCTCAAGGTTAGGAAGGGTTTCCCCCTCTCTAGTGCTAGTATTGGTACTATCCGTCGCAGCTAGGATAGTAACACTTTCCTTTGTCGATCTAGAAGTCACACAATCACTATCCGTCGCAGCTAGGATAGTAGGACTATTAAGCATCAAATCTGTGGAATCTCCCCAAAGGAGATTCGTTGAAGGCACCCAATCATCAGACACATCTTGTTGGTTGGAGAGATTGGGTGTATAATCTGCATCACTATCACTGTCCGTTGCAGCTGGGAAAGGGATACCTTTCTGCTTCTTATTGTCAAAACCTAAGCCAATCGTGGACTTATTTTTGCGTCCAAAAAGAGCATGATCAAGAGGCTCAGCTTTAGCGTCCAGCCTATGACTAAGGGGACCAAATCCCGGATATCCCATATTTTTAACCAGTGTATATCCTTTCCCATAAGTTTCAGGTGAAGGAGCAAAATTCTCATTATGTTTGTATTTCTCTTCGTGATATATCCAGTTCCTTACAGCAACTTCCTCTTTCTCTTCTTGAATGGGGACCGAAGACTCAATAAATTTCCCAAATAACGTCATTGCTGATGACGAAGGCTTCACATTTGGGGAGGGTCTCCCATAGGACCTAGGAGAGACTGGCATTTTTGTAAAAGAATCAATCTTATAATCTCCCATCCCAAGGTCCATGGTCTTGAATTTCTGCTTGCATTGTTCAAGTGGACTACTAGGACTGTCAGCTTCTCTGTTCAAAGGTACATGTGATCCCGCAGAAATGTTATTAACTGATAGAGCACTGTCTCCCGGGATGCAAATTTCTACACCATTATGGGGGAACTTAACACACTGGTGATATGTCGATGGGACCGCCTACATTTCATGAATCCATGGCCTACCTAGCAAAATGTTGTAGGCGAGAGGTCCAACATCAACAATTTGGAATAATATGTCTCTTTCTACAGGACCAATACGAATAGGCAAAACAGCCAATCCCTTAGAACTTCTTTCTGCTTCGTCATATGCTTTGATTGTGATTCTTTTCTTTGTGTCAATGACGTTCTCGGAATACCCTAGAGCTAGCAGCAAACTCAGAGTACAAATATTGAGCCCCGCACCCCCATCTATCAGTACACGCCTAACACGGGTTTTATGAATCATGACCTCGATGTGTAAGGCCAAATTATGTGGGTGACTAATGGATTTGTCATCTTCTTCTGAGAAGGTGAGGAAATGAGGGCTAGCCAAATGGTTGACCATGTTTTGGAATTGGTCGATATCTAAGTTATTAGGGACATTGGCTGCTCGCAAAGCATCCTTGAGGACGCGCTTGTGCTTAGGAGATAATTCTAAAAGCTCAAAAATGGATATCTGAGCGGGTGTACGTTGTAGTTGGTCAATAAGGTTATAATTGGAATCAGGACCAACGACAGATTTTGGAGGAGCACCTTTGGACACGGGCTGTTTAGACTTGCTAGTGCTAGGACCTTTGATGATAATGGGTGTTTGGGCCTGACCCCTAGTGACCGCATTGAGGGACTGGGGCATTCTTTGTGAGTGAGGACCTCTTATCACCACAGCGGGTCTTTCATTAGTCATAGGAACTGAGTCCACATTATGTCCATGAGGATCTTTCTTTCTCACCATGTTGATATTATCGTCAGCCACTTCAAGCATGTTAATCACATTATCAGCATGTGTGTATGTATAGTTAATAGCCGCCTTGCCATTCTTACTGCTAGAATTCTCTCCTTTTTCATATTTAGGCAAGGGCTCTTTAAAGGCTTTATGGTCTGCATTAGTAGTTAACCCATCCACTTGTAATTGTCCTTTCTCAATAAGGTCTTGGACAAGATGCTTGAGTTTAAAACAATTTTCTATGTCGTGTCCAATCCCATTATGGAAAACGCAAAAAGCCTTAGCATCCCACCAATGAGGTAAAGGATCTGGTATTCGATGTTTTGTAGGATCCTGTGGGTGTGCCAGATTATGAGCGACTAGTGTCTTAAAAACATCTGCATAGGATTCTCCCAATTTAGTGAATTGTCTTTTCTCCGTTTTAGATCTCTTTTGATACTGAGGTTTGTCTTGTTGTGTTGACGATGTTTGCAACTTCATAGCTTGAACTGCATGAGAGAGATTAAGAACTCCTTCATTTTTGACCTGAGATGAATCAACAACTCCGTCGTTGACGACTTGCTTATTTTTGTTCCAATAAGAGTTCTTTTTGTCCTTGTTACCATTAGTATTGTTATTTTGGCTATTGTTGTTATTTGTTGGTTTAGCCAAAATTCCTTGTTCTTTTAGGACATCCTCAATGCGACATGCCACCTCTATCATAGTATCAAAGGAATTAAATGGGATTTTCTTGACTTCATATTTGAGTTCTGGTATTAGATTGTTCACAATGATATCAATTCTCTCTTCTTCAGGGATTGTCCTTAGGTATTTCGAACACAATCGAATCCATCGTTGCAAAAAGGTGACAAAAGATTCCCCTTGATTTTGCTTAAGTTTACACAAATCAAGCATAGTGACCGACCTAGATAAATTGTAAGCAAAATGTTGCACAAATCTTTGGACAAGTTCTCTAAATGTCCTTACTGGAGGGGAAAGGTTGGTGAACCACTCCATGGCTTGACCTTTTAAACTCCTTGGGAATAATCTCAGCAAGTAGGAGTCTTCGTGGTGAAAGGAAAAGCTCATTATGTAGAATTGTCGAACATGGTCATGAGGGTCACCCGTGCCATCATATTTGTCGTATGTTGGGAATTCAACTTTCTTAGGGAATTCTACCATCACCACACTTTTGTCAATGGGATTAGGACATATGGAGTCCAAATGAAATGTACTCTTGGGAGCCTTCATTCTGTCTATATCCTTTTGCATTTGTAAGATTAACTCATCAGTTGAAGGATTCTGTTTCTTGATTTTTTGGTGAACATCAAAGTTATATGGAACTTTAGCGCCTTTGTTGATAAGACTTTCCAAAAATTGGTCTTTGTTTTGTTCCACGTATTGCTCCACATAGGCTTGAAAGGATGGTTCTTGTTGCATAGTCATGAAGTCCATATGATCAGATTTAGCATAACTGCCTCCATGTTGTGAGCCATGATGTGCTCGTTGGGAGGGTTGCTTTGAATGTCTATGGGACGATTGTCTCCTATGATGGTCATATCTTGAAGTCCTTCCTCTAGGACTTGGGGATCGTGAGGGTGTCTTTGATCTTCTTCGAGGGCTAGGGGAAGGGGTAGATGGGGGCGAGTTGATCCCACTATTGGCTCCCCTCCCGTTAGATCGACTTTGGAGTTGTTGTGCATAGAGTCTATCTTCTTCTTCTTGGGCGACTCTTTTCTGTATATCCAACAATGCACGTTCCTCTTCCTCTAGTTGTCAGAATTTTTCCTTTTTTGCAGCCTGTTCATCTAAGTAGGCTTGCTTCTCTCTCTCGATGCTTCTTAATCTTGTATTTGCATATCGAGAAGTGTCCTTAAGTGGGGAGGTTTGTCTTGAATGCCTTATTGCATTAGCTGCGTTGATATGGTGATCACTAGATTCGTTGTTCTGGTCTTCGTGTTGTGACCCTGAATCTGAGTGGGCTGACTTATGCTGTCTTTCGGCTCATTGATGAGCATCAAAATACCTCGCGTTGTTAGGAGGTGACCCGGGTGGACTGGCATGAGAAGAACCACCATACTCTCTTCTGTGTCGTTGAAAGATATCCTCGAGAGTTTGATTCATGGCTTCTCTTTGTTGTCGGGTGAAAGTGTAACTCATGTCCATACTTGATGAAAGTGGTATGAAAGAGGTGCTCACTTCACTAGGGTTAGCTCCCGGATTAAAACAAACCTCAGATTCACTCTTAGGAGATTGGTCAAAAAGGGGTCCTTTTCCCTTAGGTTGTCGACGGGTCTTGATAGGTGGTAACTGGCTAAAGGCAACAGGGGGTCGCTTCCCTTGATTAACTTGGTACCTTGTCATAACTGACATGAAAAAGAGATATTCTCAATGATAAGGTGACCTTTCAAAGTGTCAACACCAAACTAGGATAATCGAAATCCTCTATTGTCCAAAGAAAGATGAAAAAAAAAAGAAAAGAAAGGGGGCTTTACCAACACTGTCAAAGAGGTGCTTCAAATCAAAGGGTGACTACCCTTGCACTTTTGAATCAGGAGGTTGGACTAGGCCAAAAGATAATTGAAAATGAAAGCGATTTGGACAATAAGAGAACTGAAATTTCCCAGAATATAGCTAACAATTTTAAAGATGAACCTTGGCACCAAGAATGGCTTTCTAACTTGACAATTATTCCAAAGTGACTTTGTAAATCAAATGATGCTATCCCGGAGAACTAAGAACCAGAGATTTGGAGTCAAGACAGATCTCAAACGTCAGGGTGAGAAGCCTGTTCTAAGACCTGGCCTAATTGACAGCAACTGAAACTGACCAAAATTTAAGCACGACCAAAATGAACCAGGCGATATACTCCAGGCTACTGGGGCGATAAACCTATACCCGTGCGGTACTTCGCCCTAAGGCAGGCGATACTTCTTAACACTATCGGGCGATATACTCCAGGCAGGCAGGGCGATAGTCTGTCAGGGGCGAACTATCGCGCGATATTTCTCTTCAAAGGGGGCGATATTTATAGCATGTGCGAAGTATCGCACGATACTTCACCTTACAGGGCGCGATACTGTTGCAGAATTATTCAACTCTTGACCAGAATTGTGTGAAATTTGCATTTTTTGGGTCTGTTTGGTCAAAATTTTCAGTCTGAGGGTTGATGTCTTTCGATTTCAGTCACGGTATCAGCAGAATTTTGGTAGGTTTGCAAACAGCAAGGGATCAAACATGTCTTCAAACACTTGAAACAAGGGCAAAAGCAACCTTGCCAAGGCAAACACTTGTGATATCAAAATTGAAAAAGCACCCTATGAATGCTACCGATTGTTTGTATGTTGAGAACGTTTACACTGGTATCACACAATCGAAGACAATTCAAGCAATTACTACCTACAAGACAAGGCTCAATACTTACCAACTTAGCCCACAACTTGATGCCCCCTTGCCTCACACCAAGTGGTTGCCCACAAGAGATATTGGCTTTGTCATGGAAATGTCAAAATGACACAACCAAAGGGACACATATGGTGAGTATCTTAAGGTGATCTGGGTAAACCACTTGGATCAATCCTTGCACTAAGAAGATAAGCGGCTAAAAGAGGGTGGCTTCTATCTAATGGTTCTTAATAAGGATTTCCGTTCACAACACCCCTCTTGCTCCTCATAAAGGACTAGGACCTTGCGGCCTCAAGAGTACCTTAAGCATTCTTGTTCAATGTTTTCCTCATGGTCGCAATCCCATGAGCTACTCACATCAAACGAAGACAAGTGTTATGTCTATCAAGGTTTTTGGTGTCCTTGATAGCCTTGAGATTATAGTGAGTTGGAATCACTTGCCACCAAGGAAAATGATGACAAGGTTGTCCCCACTTGAGTCGTTCCTCTTGATTGCTCAAGAGCAGGCCCTCTAAAGGATTCCTAAACTAAACAAAAATGGATCAAATCTTGAGGTTCAAGGTTTTTGATTCACCACAAGGGTGAAGAGCATACTCCCCTATCTCAAGAATCTTTCCCAAACACACCAAGCAAAGAGATCAATTACCCCCTTGCTTCCAAAACCTTAAGATGGGTCAAGATTTTCTGATTCACCTAAAGGTGAAGAGCATACTTCTCCTACCACCTCAAAATCCCTTTCACAAGGTATTAAGATTCCTAATACAATTAGTGAATGCCACAAATGAAAGGAAAATAACAATAAGCAAGAAATGGAATTTTTTTTTTGTTTTTATGCTTGGGCAGCCCTGCAAAAACTGTTAGTAGCCCTCTTTGACATGCGTTTTTAACAATTTTTAAGCGAAGGAGAGCACCTACAAACACAACTTGTTAGGCCCACAATGTTAGCAAAATCAAAATCCCAATGTAAATGTGCAATAATCTAATGGATTCAAGCTAAAAAATGCAGGTTAGACCTATTTAAACAAAGTAAAACAGAACAGTAAGCTAAAATAGTCAAATTCGGACAAAAAAACTGAAAGTGCAACTCTCTGCCAGACCAAGCGATGTTTCTCAGTCTCCAACAGTATCGCGCGATACAGTTCCCTATAGTCGGGCGATACTTCCCCAGTCGGGCGATACTTCGCACGATGCCAGGCGATACTTCGCCCAATGCCAGGCGATAGACTTAAATATAGGTGTGCGATACTTTTTTCACGCGAACTATCGCGCCAAGATAGGAAGTATATCGCGCGATATTTCTGAGAAGTGTCGCGCGATAATCTGAGACAGAAAACCAGAGACACAGATTTTTCTAAAAATTAATCCGAAAATGACGAAAAATGCAGAATTAAAAGGGACAAAGCTAATCTACTCTGCCCCACGGTGGGCGCCAGAAATGTACACACTAAAATATGCACTTCTATGAACCATTACTTGCAAGGTTGCTCAAGGATGAGGCCTCACAAAGCGGCTCATAGCTCTCTATGCATGGAGTTGCAAGGGACTATGAGTTTTGCTCTCAGCTAGAGCTACAAGAAGGTGACCTTGCTAGTCAACCATACAATGAGAGATTCACAATGAAGACAAGGGCAACAATGCCAATATCTCCAAGAATCTAAATGGAAATGAAATGCAAATGCAACTAGTATGAATGTGCAAGCTAAGCTAAATGATAACAATGCAATGCTTGAAAAGAAATCTAATCTATGAAAGGAAATAGCAATGGATTACAAATCCTTCCTATTTAGACTATGTGAGATTGCATAAAAGGAAATCTACACTAAGAATGCCATCCTACTATTAGATTCTTCTAGCCCCCTACCCCCTACTATTGAAAGGGCGAAGGGCTAGCAGGTTTCTCCATAGAATAGTAGGGCACTGCAGCCCTACTATTCTATTATTCCCGCCCCCCCTCTATTATAAAGGGGCCCCCGTTGTAGGGCCCTTAGAATAGTAGGGCTATGGGACTGATTAATAAGGGGCGGCTGCTGGATTTGGATCTTGCAATGTACCAAAAGTCGCCCTACTATTAAAGGGGGGGGAGGTGTGCATAAAGTCGGAACAAGCTAGACAAGCTAGAAAAGGAAAAGGCTAGCTAGCCATATAGAGATAGGGGCCCGCCCTGTTGACTTTAGTTGTCGGCCTTAGAATAATAGGGGCACTTCTTGGAAGGAACACGTGCATATACCGGAACGTGACTTCTAGTAACAGGTAGGGATGCTGCTAGGGCCCTATCTATAGTGGGGGCTGTGGCTAGGATTGGTGGATCTGCTTGGTCAACTTATGGCACTGAATATAGTTCTTTGGGGCCCTACCGGCATGGGTGTTGAAAGATTTACGCGGGTATCTGAGAATCTGAAACTACTGAATCCTATCCGAAGCCCTTTCTAATATAGGGGGGCTTCTACCTACAGAGAATCCAAAACTACTTACTCCTATCGGAGGCGTACCTTTCCTTATTACTCTTTCTTCGATATCATGACTGCTGAGAAACCTGTTCGTTCTAATCCCTTTAGAATAGTAGGGCCTTCCGCTAGGTAGTCGACCTTGAGTACCCGGGCGGGAGAGGTTCGGATTTTCAATCAGGCTTCCCCCTACTATTATAAAGGGGCCGGAGTCCTCGAGTACCAAGCCGGGGTCAGAGATAGGTTTGGAGAAAATAACTAAGACTGCCCCTTTATAATATAGGGGGCGCAGAAAGATAAAGCCCTTTAAAATATAGGGGCACTATGGCGATAAAAAGAATGTTAAGAAACAACGAAAGCCCTTTATAATATAGGGCGGTTCACTCTATTCATTCAGACACAAGCCCTTTATAATATAGGGGGCGCAGAAACACGATAAAGCCCTTTAAAATATAGGGGCCCATCCGTTGTCCTATATAAAAAAGGTGCTCTGGCGACAAATAATATGGATCTTAATAACGATAAAGGGAGACCGTTTGCCCTTTTTTATATATGCGCCGACAGACTGCTAGATCACTTAAAGCGAAGGTTACCACTCGCAGGAGTAAAGTCATGGTCACTATGTGTTTGTAATATGCCGAGTATAGTTTTTGCCGAGTTACATATATCAATGATTACCGAGTGACAGAGAAGTTTAAGAGATGCTGAGTACAGTTAATGCCGAGTGCCAGGAATAGCTTTTGCCGAGTTAGCCAGGAATGACATACAAGTTTGGAATGGCACAATGATCAAGGTAAACCATTTTTGGTGATAGTGATGAACTTTGTATTTTTTTATTGAGGTAATTACGCATCCATCTTATTATCATTGATCCCTATGTAGTACCTAGAGCCAATCAGAAAATTATATAGCTTATGCGGCAATAGAAATAAATCTGAACCGTAGATCTTGAATTGGTAAAACATTTTTGTTATTATATAAGGTCAAGATCTAAACCAAGAGAAGTGTGTTACTCGGAGAGAAAAAGAGATATTGAGATTGAATGAGTGTGAGAGAATGATTAGAGAGGTATATTCAGAATAGTCATGTATTCAGACAGAGTTCAGTGACCAAGCTAAGTAGTGAAAGGACAGAATGAAGAAAGATCAGATAGAAGAGATCATAAATATACAATAAAGAGGAGATCTGTAATCTGCATACAAGTGCAAACCGAAAGATCAGGTACTGAGACATTTTGACCAGCGAATCAGGGTAAATATCTTAACCGAATAGTGTTAACAGACTTTATGTAAATCTCTTTATCGAGTGCTTACTTTGTTGTAAGTTTATAAATCCTTTAACAAGGTAGACTATATAAGTCTTTTAGCTTTTGATAGAGTAGACCTTTCATAGGGTAGATCATGAATTGATCACATTTTGTAAGCTTTAACAGGCAAAACTTATTACTGCAGTAGTGAAGATTTGTGGGTGTCATCCCCACCCCAGTTTTACCTTTCAAGGGTTTCTGGGTTACCAAAATCATGGTGCTATGATTGATTTCATGTATGTTGCTTAATATGTTTAGTTGCTTACAATGATCAGGTTTTGTTTATGTCATGCATAAAGTTTTATCAGATTAAGAGGGAAAAGTAGGTAATATCTGATTCACCCCCCCCTCTTAGTATTACTTTCCCACTTATATTTCCAACAAGAGACCCACTCAGAGACCCTCCCATCTGAGACAGCCCAGAAACGAGTCCAATAAACGTCGGTGATGCAGCACCAGACGCCGAAAGAACTGCAGGAGCAGGAATGGGGGCTCTAGTAGCTAGAGCAACTACATTTTGGCTAAGGGCAGACGCAAGGCCATGGGCGGGAGCAACTGAAGTTTGAACGTGAGCAGGAACTCTAGGAGTGTACATCAGACCAACAAATAGATCTAGCAATTTCGTTCAACTCCATATCCATTTCTTGTTTTTATTCTCTTTGCAATAATAATAACTCCACGTTTCTTCATTATTGAAGAGCTATACAAGTTTTGATTTTCTTTACATGACAACTAGTCTATTGTAGTTTTTATTTTTATCTCATTATTGCGGCACATAGATTACTAGATCTATAGTTGGTTTATTGAATTTGTTTTCTGCTATAGTTGTTGTGGTTATTTTAAGCGGCTGCAAATTGTATCGAAGGAAGATGTGATTGTAAAGTTTTTAGAAAACCTAAAAGTCAATGAATCTTTAAATCCATGTATTAAGATTTTGGAGTGAAATTTATTTTGTCTTGTATTAAAAACATTACTATAAATAACATTGCATTTTGTTTCATTTAAATGTTAATTTATATCATTTATAATGATATACATAGTTAGCATAGTTTGATAGAAAGTATTGATCTAGTAAGTCTAAAGGTAGATTATGTCCATAAGGTGGAAATTACATTGTTAGTAAAATAAATTTATATGCTTTAGTTTGTTTGAGTGATCTATTTTATATTCTAAGGAAGGGGATTGATTAAATTACATTGTACCCTTAGATCAAAATAGAATATTAAATTTATAAATAGTAATAATCAAAGGATATTTTAAGGTTTATTTTATACATAATTTATTTCATGGTATTTTAAATTATGATGATTAGTTTTAGAATTATTTGGACATTCCTAATAGATGAGTATTAAATTTGTTACGATGCTTGGTAAATCAATAAATGACATCTAAAGGTAATGACAATATCACATTAACTACTTGTATGGGACTTGGGGATGGTGCACGTTCATGTCTCTATTTTTTCGTAATTATATCCATGTGGTGTTTTTTTGTAGATGTTTATTACTATATTTGTGTACATAAAGACATGATCTCTTCTAATCTTAATCATTCAAATGCAATGGTGTATAATGCCATATTTCGTTTATTACAATTCTTCATAACTAAGTAGATCATTAAGAATAAATGAGTGTATTTATTTGGGTATGAATGAAGTCGTATGAAATCTTCATTGGTTAAATATAAGAATAATAGTCCCTATTTGTATTTGTTTATATAAGTAGAAATTAATTATTGATACACTTTATGTTCAAGATGATATACCTTTTATATATATATATTTAAGTTAGCCTATACGCTATATGGTGTGAACTTTCTCACCCACCCAATAACTCTTAAGTTGCTATTAAATTACTAAGTAGTTTACCGTCAAATGAAGTCTGAGCTCGAATGATCGGATGATTCGAAGTGAAATCTTTCAACTGTAAAAACTCAAATCTTACAACTGTAAAAATCGTATCTGATTAGTAGCAAAAATAGGATAGATCATCTATGACATCATCAACTAATTTTTTAACAAATAAAACACTGTATTGAGCTTGACAAGACAGTGAAAGAGATAGATGGAGTGATAGTCCAAATTTCAGCAGTCAATTGAGTTTCATGCACGCCTTTTCAGATTAAGAGAAAAGATAATAAAGATTTTACTCTCAATCACGACATCACACTAAAGAATATAAAAATCATGGAATTCAAAGAAATCAATATATATGTGTACCAAAGAATAATGTATTCTTTAAGTTACATTTTAATCATGAACACGATCTTTGCTCAAATGCATACAATTGGGATTTTATAATAAAAGAGATTTCTTATAACACGATATTAAATAATATAAAAATCATGTAACATAATTACAATATCATATCAATCAATTTAAATATAAATATTAAATGTTAACAATAACATACTTTGATTGCCAAATATAAATATGTTATAATCAATTATAAGTTGAAACAATTATAATTACAATTTAATTCAAGATTACAACTATCTCAATAAACATTACAATTTCTCACAATACAATAAATGGGGGATGAAACAAGATCCCCACATGATCTAAATTATGTCGCCAATATTCCAACAAATATCCTAATGGTGATCAACACTCACAACCATGTGAGGTCAAGGTAAACTTAAAGAACTAGCCCTTGCAATTTCGTAGATAACTTAGAGAGTACCCTATCTAGAAACATAAGCCTCTTAGTGTCAACCTAAACGGATAGAGTAGAGTATATATTTTATTTAGAAAACATAAATGGGTATGTGCAGGATCATGGTATACCAAACTATGGCTTTAAGTGACAATGAAAAATTAGAAAATCAAGGTTAGTCAACTTGACGTAAAAAGTTGAACATCTTATGAACCTTGTGTGAAAAAGTTGTAAAAATAGAATCTGTAGGAAATTAAATGTAGTTTCTAAACTACTAGCCCTTGTCTGAAATTTTTTTTATTTAATTGTTCAAAATTATAGATTTCAATGCAGTAGTACAAAAATTTTAGGGAAAAGATAAAAAGTACGTGTATGTCTGACCACCTTAATCACAATCAAATGATGATATATTTTTTCAACATTCTAGATATAAGTAGTAGACTCATTTATGAATGTTACGCATATTTTTTTGTAATTTTTTGCCAAATAAATAATTAATTATAAATTTTCTGCTACAACTTTTTCAGAATAAAAAAACTCTCTTGTTTGACCACCTTAACTAATTCTAAATTTTACAAAATTGATTTATTTTTTTCCTTATAGTAGTCGAAGCATAGAATGTGACACATGTTTTGGATTTCAAAAAGGTTAAACGGTTTGAAAGTTATAGTTTTTTTTAATCAGTATGTCAATTACGACTTTAAAGATAACTCAATTGAAAAATAAGTAATAATTACTTACCGAACTCAAAATTTGATAGCAATTATATTGATGGAAAGCTGATAATGTCTTTAAGAAACCATTTTTCGTTCATCAATTTCGAGAGAAAAAATAGTCGTAAGCTACATGGTCGAAGTCTCAATATCAAAAACTATCTCCTGAAACATGCCTAAAGGGTTGACCACCCACGTTTGGTATTGCCGAAGCAAATACCAAGCTTAATCAGATATCCGATATTTTTAGATATTCGATAATATCGGATATCCCAAAAAGCCCTCCTATTTTGAAATTACAATTGCCCCACTTTTCCCAAATTCAAGTTTCATAATAAATGTATTTTTTTAATAGTAATATTAATTGTGTTATATTAAATTGTATTCTTTTTATGCTAATATTAATTCAATTGAGTTTTTTTTCAATTTTAAGTTATATATTATAAATTATTATTTTTAATATTAATATTAAATAATAATAGCATAGCATTTAATAATGGGAATTCAAAACTATATAATATTTACATGTCTTAATGGCCTCCTTAAAATAATTTGACTACCAGATAAATCCTTCTTTAGACTTTCGGCGGCATATCAGCTTTACGGTTTCATTGCGGAACATTACTATTATAATATAAATTTTTATAATAGCATGTATTATATTATTATTTATTTCTCTATTGTATAATAGTATAATATTAACTTATTAAATATTTATATTATATGTTCAATATTATACCTAAGGGAGGGAGGGAGAGAGAGAGAGAGAGAAGGGGAAGGGGAAAGAGTAGGGGAGAGAGGGAGAGAGAGAGAGAGAGGTTGGAGACAAAGAGAGAGAGAGGAGAGAGGAGAGAAAGAGAGGTTAGAGAGAGAGAGAGGAGAGAGGAGAGAGGAGAGAAAGAGGAGAGAGAAAGGTTAGAGAGAGAGGAGAGAGAGAGGAGAGGAGAGAAAGAGAGGAAAGAGAAATGTTAGAGAGAGAGAGGGGGAAGGGGAGAGAGGGAGAGAGAGAGAGAGAAAGGTTAGAGAGAGAGGAGAGAGGAGAGAGAAGGGGAAGGGGAGAGAGGGAGAGAGAGAGAAAGGTTAGAGAGAGAGGAGAGAAATGTTAGAGAGAGGAGAGAGGAGAGAAAGAGAGGAGAGAGAAAGGTTAGAGAGAGAGGAGAGAGAGAGGAGAGAGGAGAGAGGAGAGAGAGAGAGAGAGAGGAGAGAGAAGGGGAAGGGGAGAGAGGGAGAGAGAGAGAGAGAAAGGTTAGAGAGAGAGAGGAGAGAAATGTTAGAGAGAGGAGAGAGGAGAGAAAGAGATGAGAGAGAAAGGTTAGAGAGAGAGAGGAGAGAGAAAGGTGAGAGAGAGAGGAGAGAGAGAGAGAGAGAGAGAGAGAGAGAGAGAAATGTTAGAGAGAGAGGGAGGAGAGAGGAGAGAAAGATAGGAGAGAGAAGGGGAAGGGGAGAGAGGGAGAGAGAGAAAGGTTAGAGAGAGAGAGAGGAGAGAAAGGTTAGAGAGAGGAGAGAAAGAGATGAGAGAGAGAGGAGAGAGAAAGGTGAGAGAGAGGAGAGAGGAGAGAAAGAGAGGAGAGAGAAATGTTAGAGAGAGAGAAAGAGAGGAGAGAGAAAGGTTAGAGAGAGAGAGTGAGATAGATTTTGCCAAAATTTTGGTGGGAGATATTGGATATCTGATAGTTTCAGATCTCCGATTCTGTTTACTAGTGTAAAAAAAAAAAAAGATTCTTTGGGTCCCTCCAAAGAGTCACTTTTTTTCCTAAATTACGGGATTCGAGTTGCAATGAATCACGTTTTGTGTCTAGAGAAGACAAAAATCCACTTTTTGGGGTGATTTTCTCTATTACCAAAGATATTTGCATCACCTTTTTGGTCTAACTATGGGGAGTACTAGTCGTCGAAAGCATAAATGGAAGAGGAGACTCACAAATGAAAATGTTGAAGTGTATAGAGAAATGGATAGGGTTGCCCATCGAAACAAGAGACAAGGTATGTTAAATATTAATGAAGATGTCGGCATAGACCCACCTTTGAAGATGAAAATGTAAGTTTTGAAAATGAGAATTTAGGTTTTGAAGATGAAAATGTAGGTTTTGAAAATGAGCATGTAGATGTGACCAATGGAAGTGTGGACATTGTCAATGACAATACACCAATTGAATATGAAGGAATTGACAATGATAATGGTGCAGAAGAACCAAATCAACGTTACACAACTCCAAATTATATGAGAAATGAAGTCTCTTCGGAGGAAGAAAGACAAACTTCAAAATTGAGACCTCCAAGAAGAACTAAATGGTTAATTGAAATTGATGAGAACATAATGAGCAATTTCGATGACAAGAGATCAGAAAGAACCATTCGGTTGTGGGTTTCAAAACTTTTTGATCAATTGTTTAGCCACAAGACATTGGCTGAGCAATGTCAAATGTTTGTCCAATTGTTAAAGATGCAGAAGATGAGACGTATACTAGTCAAATTGAAGATTGGTGTTAACAAGAAAAAGGAGCAGAATGCTATTATTGTGAGAAATCTTTTTAGTTCTCTCAATTCCATTGGGAAGACTACCAAGGAAAAAGATAAGAGAGCTGCTAGGAGGGTTATTACAACCTCCTTAGTAAGTCATCATTGAGAAAGGCTCATTTGATGAGACAAACTTGTGTTGACTTGAATCTAAATCATACAACTTTGGATAGAGCACTTGTAAGAAGAGAAAGACTTGATGATCCTCTTCAAAATGATACATGGGCTTATGGTGGGAAACTTTCACGTTGTGATAAGAAGCTTACCAATGCTGTGAAGGATCAAATTCAACTATTTTGGCAATCTAACTCAAGAGTGTCACCAAATGTTAAGGATGTCTTGAAGTTGAGAATTGACATTTGAGACCGCACCTCGCATCCCAAACATTATTTGGAGGTGAGTCAAACAATGTTGTTCAAAAAAATTTGTGAGACACATCCAACATTGTAAATATCACACAGAGCTTTTGAAGCCCTGAAGCCTTTTTTTTGTGTGCTTCTTAAGATTCGAAATACTTGTTGCAAATATCATGTGGAGTTTTCAATGCACCATGAATTGTTACGATCCATTCATTCTACTTTGCATAGTAGTGAAATGTTGGAGGAGTGTGGTGCAAGTGCTCTTCCAAAATCATCAAGAGACTTTCTAGATCATTTTTTATGTCCTAGAGATGATGGATGTTTCTTTTACAGAAAAGACTGCTTAAATGACAAGTGCTCAGAGTATGGTGGGCTAGTGAAGTTTGTTGAATATTTTCATGAGGGCTGCGAATACAATTTTGGATAGACAATTGTCCACAAAAAGGTATATGAAACCATTAAATATACATTAAAAAGGTGAGGTGAAGGCTCTAGATGTGAGTTGGTTACTAAAGAATGCAATGTAGCTGATTTTATTTCAGATTTCAGGAAGAATCTTTTTTACAAGTATGCAAGGCATAGTCACAGGTCTCAATGGTTGCATCAACTATTCAGGATGTGTAAGGACACTTTTTTGATTGGCACTATTATATCAGTTGTTGACTTTGCTGAGAACTATACATTGCAGCCCCAAAATGAGTTGCAAGCTCAATATTACAATTCTATTCAAGTTTCTATTTTTGTGCACATAACATATAGACATTCCCCTGATAGTACAGAAGATGACCGGAAGATAATAAGAGAGTACATTTTTATATGAGTGGTGATAGATCACACTCATTCGAGTTTGTCCAACATTTCTTTGAGAATTGTTTTGAGTGGGTGTGGGAAAATAATATTGCTATGGATAGACATCTCATTTGGTTAGACAACTGCATTGGTCAATTAAAAAATGCTCGTAGGTTTTATTGGTTATGTAGAATGCATGTAGAGAGAGGTGTACCTCATATTTGGAGTTTTTTTTAGGTCGGTCATGGAAATGGGGAGCATGATGGAGCAAGTGCATGCATAAAGAGAGCTCTAGTTAAGGAGCAACTGAGGATTTTAGGTGCATAACTCATTGATGCCCGTTCTATTGTTGATTGGTGTACTTCAACATTGTCACAGGGGGGGACTTTTGATTCAGGTATGCACATATTCATTTGGTTGGTTGAGTTGGGCACAATAGGAGATAGGTTGGATTGTCAAACTGTGAAAGATTCTTAAAAAATGCATTCATTTTGAAGCTTAGATGCTAGTACATGGACCATTTGGACACGAGAGTTGGCTTGTTATTGCCCGAGTTGTCTTCAGTGTGATTGGGATCAATGTGAGTCAAGTGAGTGGGTTGATACATGGGTTCCACATTATCTTACTCCTTTATCTCTCACAGTATCTGTAATAATGACATTCTTGCATTTGAAGACTATGAGAAGCACAAAACCATTCTCATGTATTCACACCTTGTTATAGCAACCAATGTTAAGTTGTTGAAACATCAAGGAAAACCAAAGACAAAGGAACTTTGGACTATTAGTACTACTGATCATGAAGCAATACTAAATACTCTCAAGCACAAAGATGACCCTTCAGGCACACTTCAGTAGGTAAGTTCAACTCAAATTAGATATAGTTGTGTAATTTGCATATTTAGATCCCAAAAGGACACTTCTTATATTCTCTATTAACTTTTCTTCTGCCTTTCAAATGTAGGGATTGGAGCAAAAAGGACACTTATTTTTGATATATAGTTGTGTAATTTGCATATTTAGATGACAAATTTTGTATATAAAACCAACAATCAAATGTAATGTGCATAGTTAGATGCCAAATTTTGTATATAAAAATAACAATCGAATGTAATGTGCATATTTAGATGCCAAATTTTGTATATTAAAAAAAAAATCAAATGTAATGTGCATATTTAGATGCCAAATTTTGTATATAAAAAATTTGATGCAAAATTGGATGCAAGATTTGAAATATAAAAGAGCCCATGGGGTTGATTTGCAAATATTAAAAGCCCACATTTGTATTGTCTTAATGCCATGTAAAGTGCAAAAAATGTGTTTCCTTACTATGAATGTTGTATCCTTATATAATTTGTATCATCTTAATTTTGTATCCTTACATTTCTATTGTCTTAATTCCCTTTCATTTGTATCGTCAAATGATGTAATAGTTGGAGTCATTGAGTCAAAATTGGTCAAATGTGTCCAAAGTAAAATGATGATTCCCTGGGGTGAAGGCATAGTGTTCAAGGATTGCATCTTAGCACTGAATGGACTGTGCCATTAGCTCTAGTTGGGCAGGTAAATGCTAGGAACAACCCCATTTCGACCATTGAGTTAGTAGAACGTTCTGGACCATGTCGAACCAAAGTGTCCCCAAGGTGCACTAAGCATGATTTGGTAGTGAAATTTTGAGGCTCGATTCTCAGACTCCGTGAGAGGTATCGACGATCATGAGATGCTATAGGACCGCATTTCTGAGGCCTACAATAACCTCTCTCCATTTTGGGAGATTCAATTTTTTTTGAATTTGGAGCACTAGTCTCGCTTGATGCCAAAACTTGTAGCGAGGGTCCAAATTACCCCAATGATCAATTCTCTTCAGAGAAACTTCTTCCAAAGACATAAGTAATTATCCACTATTTTTGGTCTACTCCTGTTGAAGGAAATCACTCCTATTTATATTGGATTCACCCTGAGTAAAAATAATGATTCCAAACCATGTACATCAAAGGAAAAATGAACAAGAATGCCCTTAGATTCTCCAAATTTAACATCAATGAAGACAAAGGGATCCACATCAATATTAATAACCAGAACTTATTACTATGTTTCAACAATTAAAAACATGAATAAGTCCAAAAGACCAAAACTTAAGGCATAGCCATGAAAATTGAAGGCAAATTGACCAAAATTATAAATAAGTCACAACTACTTCATTTTTTATATTGTTACTATAGAACTTGAACAATTAGATTAAAACATGTTTAAATTGTAACATCCCATGTGTGATTTCACTAGACTTCAATATTCAAATTTACCAAAAAAATTACTAGTATTTAGAAATAAGTTATCATTACTTAAAAGGAGAAACATGATCAAGCATAACTCTAATCTATAGAAGAAAGTACCATACATATTAAGTGGAATTGAAGAAATCAACATATCATGCATACCAAAGTATAGTGCATTCTTTAAGTTACATTTTAATGATGAATAAAATCTACACTTAAATGCATACAATTAAGATTTTGCAATAAAATATATTTCCCATGTAAACATGACATTAAATCAATATATGAAAATATATTTCCTATGTAAACATGACATTAAATCAATATGAAAAATGGAAAAAGAATCACAAGACTATGAACACCCTAACGCTCAAAAAATAAGCATAAAAGTAAACTCTAAGTGGTTGGTTGCAAGGGAGATATGAAAACTTGTCTCTCTCTTAAAAAGCATGACCACTTGCCTACTTAAGAACACAAGCACAACACAAAATAAATTAAACTAACAAAGGACAAACTACAACATCAAAATAAGCTGATGAAAAAGTCCAAATTACCACAATGATCAATTCTCTTGAGGGAAACTTCTTCCAAATCTACATAAGTAATTATCCACTATTTTTGGACTACTCTTATTGAAGGAAATCACTCCTATCTATATTCGATTCACTCAGAGTAAAAGTAATGATTCCAAACCATGTACATCAAAGGACAAATGAACAAGAAGACCCTTGGATTTTCCAAATTTAACATCAATGAAGACAAAGGGATCCACATCAATGTTAATAACCAAAACTTATTACCATGTTTCAAAAACTAAAAATATGAATAAGTCCAAAAGACCAAAACTTAAGGCATAGCCATGAAATTTTTTAATATTGCCACTATACAACTTGAACCATTAGATTACAACATGTTTAAACTGTAACATCCCATGTGTAATTTCAGTAGAGTTCAATATTCAAATTTACCAAAAAATTACCATTATTTACAAATAAATTATCAAATTCCTTAAAAGGAGAAACATGATCAAGCATAACTCTAATATATAGAAGAAAGTACACATATTAAGTGGAATTGAATAAATCAATTCATTCATACCAAAGAATAGTGCATTCTTTAAGTTACATTTTAATGATGAATAAAATCTATACATAAATGCATACAATTAGGATTTTGCAATAAAATATATTTCCTATGTAAACATGACAAATCAATATGAAAATCATGCAACATACTTACAATATCATATCAACCAATTCAAACATAAATGTTAAGGTTTTATAATGATATATCTTCATTCCAAAACATCAACGGATTATAATCAATTATAAGTTGAAACAGTTATAATTACAATTTGATTCAAGATTACAACTATTTCAATATACACCAAGATACAATTTCTAAAAATACAATAAATGATAGACAAAACAAGATCACCACATGACCTCCCAAATTTTGTCACCAATATTCCTATAGATATCCTAATGATGATCAACACTAGACAACCATGTGAGATAGAATTGGTATATATTTTATTTAAAAATATAAATATAAATAAATTAGGAACTTTTGGGAAATTAAAATTCAATATAATGTTTAATCAGTTTGGTGAATAAAGACCTAAGATTTCCATAAAATATTAATCGAGGTAGTTAAACAAGGATAAATTTATGATAATTTTTTAATTGAAGTGACAAATCAAACCTAAATTTATGGGTTGTTTCAAAAGATGGGGAACCAAAAAGAAAGAATAAACATACACACACCTACACTTTCCCACGTGCACACACACACACACACATATAGACACAAACATCTCACACACATACACATACACATACACATACACATACACATACACATACACATACACATACTATTGGCAATTTGACTGAGTAGGATATCATGGTGTTGTCATTATGGCAACATATATTCATTGTTAAGACAACATGATCCAAGGAGGAAGTTCTGGATGAGAACTTATGAAAATTATCTAAGTATAACAATGTTTATCTATCTACAGAGAGACTATTTTGATCAGCGAAGTTCACAATACTTTCAGTGCATGCGCACTTGAGCATAGATTATATAAGGTATGTTGAAGCTACATCCAAGAGCGCAAGACTATACGACATGTACGGACATAGATATTAATATTTTACAAAAATAGTGTTGAGCCGACCAGAACAAAGCAGTGATTAGTAATTGATTATTTAGAGTTAAGGGATTATTTTGTTAATCAAAATTAGAAATTCAAAAAAATAGAATGGACCTCTATATTAGACATTAATTATAGAAGACCAAATGTCACAACTTAAGATTCTATATTAAACATGAACCATTAAAAATTAAATTTAGATCTCCACATTAATAACTTATTATTTCAGCCAATCAAACTCAAACTTAATTTTGAAAAATTAATTCAAACATTTAGAAAATCAATTTATTAGATTATTGTTAACACCCTAATTTACAATAGATAATGATGAACAATAATTATATAAAACACTTTAATATTTGTATCAATATCCTTTTCCTTTTCAATATTAAAAACAACAAAACTAATGAACTAATGAAGATATATATATATATATATATATATATATATATATATATATATATATATATATATATATATATTGCTGCAAAGTATACACCAGAAATTTTTTATAAAAGGTAACTTATAATGTTCAATTCTCATCATACTATACCCTGTTTGTTCTATTAGCATAATACAATGTCATCCTTTTTGTTGTATTTCTAAATCGTTTAGAATTATGAATTGAAAGCACTCATTCCTTAAAATTGGCTGGGTATTTCATTTTCTAGTGTTTTTTTGTTGACACCATCTTAACATCTAGTGTAGATGCATCTCTCTTTCACTGTTTTTATATTTATATCCAACTAAAAGGATTGGTTACTTTGCAAAATATTCCTTTGCTATTTATTACTTTTTAATATTAAATTTGTGCTCATTCACATCTGTTATTTTGGAGGCATATGGCCTACAAAAATGAATCATCACACACAAGAAGTAGACATGGATATGCTCACATTGCTAATAAAGCCATTCAGTCATGCACTGCACTATGTCTAATATTCATTCTCTCGGAAGCTAAGGGGGCTTCACCATGTTCTTCATCATTATTATGACGATGATAGTTAAATATGAGCATTTAAATGGGTATTTAACAAGTTTGTTTCATACATTATATTTATAATTTATTTTCATTAATTTATGATTCAAAATTATAAATTTTTTTTCTTATTGTTAATAATAAAATATTATTAATTCAATTTATTTTTCTTAGCATTTCTAATTATGTTGAGAGATCTAAACTACAGTCACAACTATCCTTATGCACATCTGCTATAAACTCAACCCTTTTTATTTTAAAATCTTGTTATGATCTAACCAAATAAGAAAGTCAATGCTAAAAATAAATGCCATGTGGCCATTAATTATTTATCTAAAAAATTTAGGTGAAATTAATATTTAAGATATATAAACTATTCTTTAATCTCTATCTAAGATAATTTAGGCTATCCCATAAAGATGATCTTTGAAATCTTTCTAGATAAAGAAGGATTTCATCCACTTCCTTGGATCATTTGTCTCTTTATCATTTATCTTTTGAATGTATTGTATCACCCTTTTATTGCTCGCACCCACTACTCCTCTACGAACTCTCAATTACTTCCACTAGTAAAACACTTTTATGATCTTCTTGAGAATTAAGACTTCACCATTTCATCTTGTCCATGAAGTGCCATATATTATCTTGAAATACTAGGGATATGCCTATCCTTGCCTATGCTCACTAAGATCTTAATTTCTTCTAGCAATGATACTTCAAATTGTTGGATGTTGGCCTCTCTATCTTTGAGGCCACATAATGAATTATTTCTTAGATTATGCTCCTTAGACTTTAAATGAAACATATTGATAATTAATTGGCATTAGGAAGTGACTTCAAAAAGTATGAGCATTCTACAAGCTAAAGATAAGGTACATCCTTATGGTTTTCTCAACTAAGTGTGGAAGATGAAATCAAATAGATTGAAAAAAGTGAATAAAACAATCAAAATCAAAATCACAATAAAATCACAATTCTCACTTTCCAATTAACCTCAACAATAATTTAAATAGGAAAATAAATAATATCATCAATTCATAACCTATGCAATATATCACCATGGATGAAGTAGATGTATGCTCAAACTCTAATTTACAAAAGAAATTAAGAAGAAATTTAATGGTTGACTTTTAATCTTGGATTACAACTTGACTCTAATTTATAAAATTTAATGAGAGATATAATCTCTGATCACAATTAAATTCTAATTTATTAAAAAATATTAAGAAAAAAATTAATAATCTAATCATCTTTGACTTTCAATGAAGGTTAAATAAATTTAATTTAAGAACTATAAATATATGTACATAACAATAAATTGTACAAATATGTGTAGTTAATTCACAATGCATTGTGAGGTATGTGAGAAGGGTCAATTTGATTTTGAATTTGAGAAATTTGGGGGTCAAATATATCAATGCAAGTTCAATTTGCATGTCCGTTCAAAGATGATACAGTGTTATTAATGTGGAAAGTATGGAAACGTGTGGAGTTGTATAAGGTGTAGATAAATGTATACAAGATGGTTTTCATTTGTTTATATGTAATTGCACATAAGGCTATTATCTCAAAATGAGCATAAAATTTACCAAAGTATCTAAATTTCACCATTGTAATATTATAAATATACTACCAAACATTAACTAAATGTACAATGTGATACAATCTATTTTTATCAAATATTAAAAATAATAATTATTTTCAAAGTTTAATTGTTGAGACATCACACCTTGAAAACTAAACATGTATATTTTTTATTTATTGGATAAATATGTTTTATATATTTATTTAAAAGATATCAAGATTGTTGTATTAAACTTGTTAGAAATTAAATAAATATCTCAATATTGATATTTCTTAATATCTTTTATTGGATAAATATATTTAAGAAATTTATACATATTCATCAAATAGATATGTATACATAGGTAATGACTATACATGACTTTGAAATTTATTTTCACTCTACATAGTCTAAATCACAAGCTCTTTTGACCATTATAATTACAACCATCAACATACTTAAAAACTGTTTATATCTTTAGAATACATGTAGGACAAATTCTGGTAAAATTAAAAATTAGAAACACATTTGTATCTTTCTATGACAATCCAATCAACTGACACAATATTTAAGTGTTTAAATGAGATTATCATCTTTTTGATTTTCCTCAACCAAAGATACTATAATCATATGATATCATAGAAATGATAAACATCTCCAACAACCATCAAAGATACCGAAATCAAATGATAATTAAAAATATAACAATCATCCTATATATATATATATATATATATATATATATATGTGCGTGTGTGTGTGTGTGTGTGTGTGTGTGTGTGTGTGTGTGTGTGTGTGTGTGTGTGTGTGTGTGTGTGTGTGTGTGTGTGTGTGTGTGTGTGTGTGTGTGTGTGTGAAGTACTAATTGCCCGTTTGAAGTTAGCATGCTTTTTTGGAGAATAGGGATCTCAATTTTGAAGATTCGGTGGCAAGTGGTTATTTTGTATGATCTTTTATGCTAGCTGGGTCTCTTTCTGAGAGCCTTAGATACTGTTTAACTTATGTAAGTTTTATTTATAATATTATATATACTACTCGACCTTGGCCCCTTATTGACCAAAACAAAAATAAAGCAATGAAGAGTAATAAAATTGAATTGTAAGTAAAAATCCTAAAAAAAATTCCTAGAAAAGCATGTTCTTTATTCCTAAAAAATGGTCTATAACACCTCAAATGTATTAGCCAATCATATCACCAAAATATATTTTTTACAATTTACAAACTTTTAAAATTTACATTTAAATTATAGAATATATTTTATTTTTGCAAAATAAGAAATATACTAAATTATAATTGGTGCAAAGAATTAGTGTAAAGATCACCTAGATTGAGTTTGTACTTTGTAGGCATACCATGAATTTATAGCTGTGAATTTATTTTGATAGTTGAACTCAACCTTGCACAATAACAGAGTATTCTGGGTAGAACTGGAAATTTTGTGTACTAGTTTAGTATAATTCTGCTAAAGTTTGAATCTTATAAAAAATAATTGATATAATTTTAGAAAGGAGACATTCTTGTTGAACAACCAATTTAAAATTAGTTATTGTTTTGAAAACTAAGAGAACTAAAAAATTAGTAAATTAGAAAATTAAAATTTTAAGTTTATTAATATTGCTAAATTCATGGAACCACCTATCTTTAAAATTTCATTTTCTCAAATATTTTAAAAAACCACATTCCATAGTTTCACAACATTAATCAATCTTTACATATATTGGGAAAAATATTATTTTAAATGTTTATAATTATTTTAAATATTGTTAATTGTTTACAGATATTCTTTCTTATTGAGTATTAATAATCAATATAAGTTCTTGCGAGCCCAACGACGAGACTATATATCAGCTCTGTTTAAGCAATCATATTAGAAACCAGTGATGAAAGATCAATAGTCACAATTTAGAAATTCACAAAAATAGAATCCACTTCCACATAAAAATTAATTATATAAGATCAAATGTCACAACTTAAGATTCTATATTAGATATCTTATTAAAAATTAAATTTAGATTTCTACATTAATAATTTAGCCAATCAAATTCAACCTCTCAAACTTAGATTTGAACAAATCAATTCAAACATTTAGAAACAATAATTGTATAAAAGACTTTAAAACTTGTATCAATATTCCTTTTCTTTTTATATATACTAGAAACAACAAAACTAACCAAGATTTTTTTCTTTTATACATAAAGACTTTTATAAAAGGTAAATTATAATATTCAATTCTCATCGGACTATATCCTGTTTGTTCTATTCGCATAATACAATGTCATCATTTTTCTTGTATTTCTCTGTGCTGTGCTTTGAAGGGTAATGTTTTTATATTTATATTTATATCCAACTAAAAAGATTGTTTCCTTTGCAAAGTATTCCTCTTCTATTTATTACTTTTTAATATTAAATTATTGTTACTTTTGGAGGCATATGGCCTACAAAAACGAATCATCACACACAAGTAGTAGACATGGATTTGCTAATAATGCCATTCACTCACGCACTATGTCTGATATTCATTATGGAGGCTTGACCATGTTCATCATAATAATGATGATAATTAAATATGAGTATTTAAGTGGGTATTTTAAGAAGTTTATATTTATAATTTATTTTTATCAATAAATTAATTGGTTATTAATCATTCATTTTTTAAGCAAGTCAGGTGCAAAATATTTTTCTTATTTCAAAAATATGTCTCTTAACTAAAATATAATTACAAAATTTATTTTCTATCACTCCTAAGAACTTTTACCGTTTTATAAGATAAATTTTTTGATGAGTACAAAAATGAAAGTGGTTTATAAGGTAATTTTTATTATTAGTACTTGCCGATAGGCTAAGAGAGTAGTATTGTAATGAATTTTAGGAGCAATTACAAATTAGGATATTTGTTATTTTATTATATATTTCATACTTTTGTATAGTGAAATTGTAATATTTTTAAGTTTATAATATGTAAAAAATATTTTTTGAGAATTTGATTGGCTAAATCATTTGAGCTCTTATACAGGAAATTTCAGAAACTCTGTTTATCTTCCACATTGCTTTATTTTAGTGCATTAAAAATTTATTCTCAAAAAATGAGATTGATCTACTACTTTCATCACACCAAACTAAAAGTAAATAGTTTTTATTCTATTAAAAATAGAATTATTACAAAAAATTTTATATTTTAAATTTAAATTATTCAAAACAAAAATGATTATAGATTGTAAAATTATATAAATTATATTTATAATATATAATTATATTTTTAATTTTAGTATAATTTTTTATTAAATTTAATATGTACAACAAATAAACTTTAATTATTATATTTTTTTCAAATGTATATTAACTATTTCATAATCCAATACACCTATTTATTATTCAAACAATAACTATTATTAATACAACCTAATTAATATTTTAAAACTTCAGACTCTAAATTTCATAAATTTGAAAGAATTTGTTATAGTCTACTCTAAATATAAATTATAGTTATAATTAATTACAAAACTAAAGGCAAGTACTAGCCATTACGTGGCACTTGTTATTTATTATTATGTTATCATGCAAAATTTATTTTTTGTTTGTATTTTAAAAGTATTATTCTCTATTTTTTAAATATTAAGTTAATTATAGAGAAGTTAGTGAATTACTAAGTTCAAGCTAATTTAATCTAACAAATCTATACAAATTATAGTTCGTGTTCTATTTATTAAGAAAAATAAAAATGAATGTGATATTGTATAGTTGGCTCTTTGATTGAGCTATTTAATCAATGCAAATACATTATAATTATTACTTAAATAAACTATACTTTATATTATATTATATGAATAGTAATATTTATAATATTAAATTGTATTTCTATTATATTATACTATATTTATATCATTATTAAATTAAAATCAATTATTCTAAGGTTATAATTTAAAACCAATTATATTATATTTTATACTTATTATATTATATTATTCATTTTTTATATTATTAATTAAGTAAAATTTTATTTTATTATTTATGGTATTATACTATATTGTAATAATAGCATACTTTAAATCTAATTATACTAGTTCATATATTATATTATTTTATCAATAAACTAATAAATTAGTTTTTGTGTTAATGTTAAATTATAAATATATGAATAATTATTAAATTATATGCATTTTGTTCTAATTAAAGTATATTATATTATTTAATATAATCCTAATTAAACTAGCTTTTAGTAGGTACAGTTCCCTCTTTCACTCTTGAATATTATTTTAATGTGCGAGTTACTAATGTATTGATTTATTTATCTTAAAAACTATTTGAGATATATAAACTAATCTTTTATCTCTATCTATGATAATTTAGGCTAAAAATTTGTGTCATTTTTCAAGTTTGAAATTTTCATCTTATTGTTCTCCATGAAACTTCCATTTCCTATACCTATCCCATAAAGATGATCCTTGGAATCTTTCCAAATAAGTAAAGGAGTACACCCCCTTCATTGGATCATTTGACTCTTTATCTTTTGAATGTATTATATCACCCTTTCATTTCATCCACATTCATGCTACCACTATTCTATGAATTCTCAATTACTTCCACTAATAAAACACTTTTATGATCTTCAAAATTAAGACTTCACCATCCCATCTTGTCCATGATCTTCAGAGTATTTGTCTAACTAATGAGTGTTGTTCTAATGTGTACAAAGGAGATAAATAGTCTCAAGATCGCCTAGATTGAGTTTGTACTTTGTAGGCATATGATGAGTTCAAAGTTGTGAAGATAGTATAGTAGGGCATAGTTGAAAATGTTAGAGTAATATTTAGTTTACTTACTAATTAAATCATATTGATTTAATTAGTTAAGTTATTACTCTTTAGTGCTAAAGCTTTCTCTTAGGTGCATTAATAATTAATTCTTTTATTAATTATTAATGTGCAACCTAGCTTTTTAGGGTTTTGTTCACCTTTATAGGTTGAACCTTGTAATTCTTTTTTCATTAACTTGGATCATAATTTTGCTCTCACATTTTGAGTAACTTCTGAGTTTTGCCTTTTGCTTCTTTCTACTTCTCTCCTATATCAGGTTATTTGCATGTAGGTATTCTTGGCGTTTTGTGGATTTGTATCTCTCAAATCCTACAGAAAATAAGGTCGCTCACCATTTTGAGAGTATTTGTCTAATTAATGAGTGTTGTTCTAATAGGTATTAAAATGAAGAGACATCATGAATCAATTTAGGATTTGCTATGGAAGGTACTTATCAATATCACCAGCCCCTTCAAATATCAAACAACACAAAAAATAAAAATATTTTAGGTGATGAGGAAGAGAAATAGTGTAAAGATCACCTAGATTGAGTTTGTACTTTGTAGGCATACTATGACTTTATAGTTGTGAATTTATTTTGATAGTTGAACTCAACCTTACATAATCATGGTTAAAATATATAAACAAATTTAATGTATTCATTCTAATAATAAGATATTTTATGATTATAAAAAAATCAATTGAAATTTATATATTTGATTGGTGCTAAAAAAATAAGGTTGCACATAATTTTAAGAGTATTTGTCTGACTAATGAGTGTTGTTCTCAGAGTCAGATTTAAGATAGTATATTAGGGGCAGAGTTGAAAATAAGGTGGCACATCATTTTAAGAGTATTTATCTAATTAATGAGTGTTGTCCTAATAGGTATTAAAATGAAGAGGCCTTATGAATCAATTTAGGATAGCCTATGGAAGGGAGAGAAATAGTGTAAAGATCACATAGATTGAATTTATTTTGATCGTTGAACTCAACATTTCACAATCACGGTTAAATTTAAGAGAGTATTATGGGGGTAGAACTGGAAATTTTATGTACTAGTTTAGTATATTTTTGCTAAAGTTAGAATCTTGTAGAAAATAATTGATATAATTTTAGAAATGAGTCATTCTTGTTCAACAACCATTTTTTTTTTAAATAGCTAAATTATTTAACATTAGCTATTGTTTTGAAAACTAAGAGAACTAAAAAAATTAGTAAATTAGAAGCTTAAAATTTTAAGTTTATTAATATTGCTAAATTCATGAAACCACCTATCTTTAAAATTTCACTTTCTCAAATATTTTAGAAAACCACATTCCACAATTTCACAACATTAATCAATCTTTAAATATATTTGATTTTAATAGACACATCAAAAACTTGCATAAATAATTTAAATTGTAAATAAATAAATAAAAACTTAACTAATAACTAGTTTCATTCTGACTATTAAAACTGAAAAAATATACGATACACTTCCAATAGATAAGAACAAAATGAATAATAATAAAAAATACATGAAAGACTTTATTCATGCATCAAAATTATTTTTCTGAAAGGAAAATGGTTACATAATAAATGAGTAAAGTTTTCGTAGAAGAGTTATAAATTAAAATCACTCGTAATCAAACAGAATTCTGAGATGCTATGCTTACAACTTTTAAACAGAGCTGAAAACATTTATTATAGTTAAGTTTTTATATAGGAAAAATATTATTTTAAATATTTATAATTTTTTTAATATTGTTAATTGTTTACAGATATTCTTTCTTATCAAATATCAATATAAGTTCTTGTGAGCGCAATCATAAGACTAAATATCAGCTCTTTTTAAGGGATCATATTAAAAATCAGTTATGAAAGATTACAAGTTAGAAATTCAGAAAAATAGAATGGACCTCTATATTAGAAAATAATTATAGAAGACCAAATGCCACAACTTAAGATTTTATATTAAATGCATTATTAAATAATTAAATTTAGATCTCTACATGAAGAATTTAATGTTTTAGCCAATCAAATTCAAACTTAGATTTGTAAAATTAAGTCAAACATTTAGAAAATCAATTTATCAGATTATTGTTAGCACCTTAATTTGTCAGATTATTGTTTTTACTTTGCAAAGTATTCCTTTGCTATTTATTACTTTTTTAATATTAAATTTCTATTCACTCACATCTGTTATTTTTTGGAGGCATATGGCCTTCAAAATCGAATCATCACACAGAAGAAGTAGACATGGATATGTACTCACATTGCTAATAAAGCCAGTCAGTCATGCACTGCACTATGTCTAATATTCATTCTCTCAGAAAGTAAGGAGGCTTGACCATGTTCTTTCGTCATAGTTAAATATGAGTATTTTAAATGTGTATTTTAACAAGTTTGTTTCATACATTATATTTATAATTTATTTTCATCAATTTGTGGTTCAAAATTATAATTTTTTTTCATATTGTTAATGATAAAAAATCTTTAATTCAAATTTATTCTTCTTATCATTTTAAAATATGTCAAGAGGTCTAAACTGCAGTCACAATTACCCCTATACACCTCAGCTATAAACTCCAAACATTTTTATTTTTAAATTTTGCTATGATCTAACCAAATAAGAAAGTTAATGGTTAAAATAAATGCCATCTGACCATTAATTTATTTATCTAAAAAAACTTTGGTGAAATTAATATTTAAGATATTAGTTGAAGATATATGAGCTAATCTTTAATCTCTATATAAGATAATTTAGGCTAAACATCCGTGTCTTTTTTAAGTTCTAGATTTTCATCTTATTCTTCTCTATGAAACATCCATTTACTATACCTATTCTCATAAAGATGATCTTTGAAATCTTTCTAGATAAAGAAGGATTTCATCCACTTCTTTGGATCATTTGTCTCTTTATCATTTATCTTTTGAATGTATAATATCACCCTTTCGTTTCATCAGCAATTCATGCTCCTCTATTGCTCACACCCACTACTCCTCTATGAATTCTCAATTACTTCCACTAATAAAACACTTTTATGATCTTCTTGAGAATTAAGACTTCACCATTCCATGTTTTTCCATGAAGTGCCATATATTATCTTGAAATGCTAGGGATGTGCCTATCCTTGCCTATGCTTACTAAGATCTTAATTTCTTCTAGCAATGATACTTCAAATTGTTGGATGTTGGCCCTCTCTATCTTTGAGGCCACATGATGAATTATTTCTTAGATAATTAATAATTAATGGCTCCTTAGACTTCAAATGAAACATATTGTATATTAATTGGCACTAGGTAGTCACTTCAAAAAGTATGAGCATTCTATAAGCTAAAGATAAGATACATCCTTATGGTTTTCTCAACTAAGTGTGGAAGATGAAATCAAATAGATTGAAAAAAGTGAATAAAACAATCAAAATCACAATTCTCACTTTCCAATTAAACTCAACAATAATTTAAATAGGAAAATAAATAAGATCATAGATTCATAACCTATGCAATATATCATCATGGATGAAGTAGATGTATGATTAAGCTCCAATTTATAAAATAAATTAAGAAGAAATTTAATGATGAACTTTTAATCTTGGATTACACAATGACTCTAATTTATAAAATTTAATGAGAGATATAATCTTGGATCACAATTTAAGCTCTAATTTTATTAAAAAAAAGTTAGGAAAAATAATAATAATCTAATCATCTTTGACTTTTAATGAAGGTTAAATAAATTTAATTGAAGAACTATAAAATATATGTACATAACAATAAATAGTACAAATATGTGTAGTCAATTCACAATGCATTGTGAGGTATGTGAGAAGGGTAAATTTGATTTTGGAATTTGAGAAATTTGGGGCTCAAATATATCAATGCAAGTTCAATTAATGTGGAAAGTATGGAAACGTGTGGGAGTTGTATAAGTGTAGAATAAATGTATACAAGATGGTTTTCACTTTGTCTAGATATAATTGCACATAAGGCTATTATTTCAAAATGAGCATAAAATTTAGAGAGTATCTAAATTTCACCATTGTGATATTATAAATATACTACCAAAACATTAACTAAATGTACAATGTGATACAATCTATTTTTATTAAATATTAAAAAATAATAATTATTTTCAAAGTTTAATTGTTGAGACATCACACTTTGAAAACTAAAATATGTATATTTTTTATTTATTGGATAAATATTATTAAATATATTTATTTAAAAGATATCAAGATTCTTGTACTAAGCTTGTTTAGAAATTAAATAAATATCTCAATATTGATATTTCTTAATATCTTTAATTGGATAAATATATTTACAAATAGATATGTATACATAGGTAATGGATGACATTGAAATTTATTTTCACTCCAGAGTCTAAATCACAAGCTCTTTTGAACATTATAATTTTACAACCATCAACCATACTTAAAAACCGTTAATATCTTTAGAATACATGTAGGACAAATTCTAGTAAAATAAAAAATTAGAAACATATTTGTATCTTTCTATGACAATCCAATCAACGGACACATATTTAAGTGTTTAAATATTATGTGATAGTTGTATCTAAATATATTCTAGTAACTCATAGATGCAGTGTTATGTTCTTAAATGAAATTATCATCTTTTTATTTTCATGGATATGAACTCTAAGAATAGCTCTTATTAAATGTATGACCAAAAAAAAAGTAATCCACTATTTCCTATTTTATATTAACTGAGATTTCTTTTTTTGGCAAAACGAATGAAGGAGGCCTATATATTAATAGACGTATATAGGAAATAATACAAAAATTAGCAGGAGTACAAAATACATCTAAAATCTTTTCCAAACTAGTCAAACAGGGGAGAAGATCTCAATCCTCCAAGTGATAATTTATACAAAGGAAGCAAGGCTCAACTAAAGATACTATAATCATATGATATCATAGAAATGATAAACATCTCCAATATCCATCAAAGATACTGAAATCAAATGATAACTAAAATGTAACAATCATCCTATAAATATGATAAGATTATGATTTTTTATAAAAAAATAAATAATAACATTTATATCTTTGTATTTGAGATTATTCTTTTTGAAGAGTTTGGTTTGACTATCATTGTCAACCTGATTGTAACAGAATTGGAACCTTAATTCGAATTCAAGAAAAAAACATTACAATAAAATAGTCCATAAGGACTAGTCCAAAAATGAAACAAAATACAAACAAAGTGAAAAAACTATAAATAGACAAGTGACTTGACTTGATAGGAACTATTACTTTTCCCATTTCTAAACTTATACATATCTAATATACCTTTGAATATGATGTCTCAATCTTTAACTGTTGCCCTAAGACTTGGAACCAAACATTGAAATACAATTTTCTTTAAACATTAACTTCTTTCACATTCCACAAGCCAACATTTATAGATAATTGACAATTTAAGATGGGGTTGAAAAGCATTGAGCATGAATGAAATAACAATTAGAAAAAATCTAATCTTATGGAAGGTAGAACTTGTTGGAAGTGGTGACAATTTCGAGAGGGGGGGGGGGTGAATCATAATTCAATAATTTTAACAAGCTTACTGCAATTGATAACTTTAAATTCTAAAATGAAAAATTCATAAGCTGTAGAAAAATAAACCAAATGAAAAGTAATCCACTCACAAAGACAAGACAAGATTATTGCCGAGGTGGGGAAACCCTCAAAACCTTATGGTTTTGTCATAGGGATAAAAACCACTCCTATAGAACCTATACTTTTTATTGAGCAATAACCCTCTTTACAACCAGCAGCTACAACTGCCTTCCTGGGCTATAGCCCTTCACTTCTTTCTTCAAATAAACCTCTCTCAATACAGTTTATTATATAACTGTATGCATTTACATCGAATACACCTTATACATATAAACTATTTAAGATATTCTTTCAATGATTTTCATATCAGAGATAAGTCTCTTTTTCATGCACACTTTTTTACATCCCCATCTTCCTCTTAAATAGGAAGTATACATAATACATTTTCAAAGAAATTTCCAAGAATAGTTACAACAGACATTGCAACTGTTTACAATATCAGTTCACATAAACTGATTTTCAAATAATCGGATAGAAGAACAGTTTAGATAATTTCACAAAACCCAAGTCACAAAATTTCCTGATGAAAAATAGAGAATATTTTGCTCAACAACCGAACTCAGTCGAGTTGTTCCCAATTGAACCGTTACACAACAGAACCGTGTAACTACCAACTGAAAACTCATTACAAAATAAAATGTTGCAGTGAATACCCAAGTCCATAAACTCGTTACAGAACAAAAATGTTGCAATGAAAACCCAAGTGTCGAAAAGACACAAATTTCCTGTCTAATCAATGTGTAAATAACCAAACCAAGAGTAAAGCTAAAAGCATAAAAGATTTCTTTTTGCAGCAATTCCTTTCCTTGTATCATGTGAAGACATTGCGAGTAAAACAATGTTTGGTGTAATTAAATAATCTTAATTACACTTTAC